>CM057089.1:34446510-34826510 GCA_029959045.1 Taenioides sp. WSHXM2023
GAGGGCATCTGACACACAGGGAGGGAGGGCATCTGACACACAGGGAGGGCATCTGACACACAGGGAGGGCATCTGGTCTAAAGTGTTACCGGCGAACAGGTCGTCGGGGTCCTCCTCAAACATGGAGCTCTGTCGGGGTCCATTTGTGTTCTGCTCCTGACGCAGAAGAAGAAAACACAAACAGGAAGTAAAAAGGAAGTAAACAATAATGACTGCGCTCCCGTCACTGCCCAATCTGCGTCAGTCATGCTAGTGCTCGTTAGCATGACTTTATTTTCATTATTTAACTCCAGAAACAGTTCAGTTGTTCTGTCAGTGGAAAGTTCAGTTCATTTAAAGGTAAACGTGACCTGTCTATCACGAGGGACACGAGCAGGTGACAGCACTACGCCACATTACAGGTCAGATCTGTGGAGAGGCGCCCCTATTCACAGGACTAAACTAGAAAAGCACTCAGAGCGCAGACCTCCGCCAAGCAGCTCAGTTTTCAAAGTGATCCAGAATCCAGGATTTCTTCTGGATCATCACCAAAATCTAATCATCTGTTGGATTTACCATTAGGAACATTTCCTGAAAATTTCATCAAGATCTGTCCATAACTTTTTGAGTTATCTTGCTAACTAACAAACAAACAGACAAACAAACAAACAGACAAACAAACAAACAAACAAACAAACAAACAAACAGACAAACAAACAAACAAACAAACAGACAGACAGACAGACTCAGGCAAAAACATAACCTCCTTGGCGGAGGTAATAAAAGTACTCGGACTGAATCTGAGACCTTCAGACACTGGTTTATACAGATCTGTAATTCCTGGAACTATCCACATGAAACAGTCCTGGTTTAGTCCTGGTTTAGTCCTGGATTAGTCCTGGTTTAGTCCTGGTTTAGTCCTGGTTTATTCCTGGTTCAGTCCTGGTTCGGTCCTGGTTCGGTCCTGGTTTAGTCCTGGTTTAGTCCTGGTTCAGTCCTGGTTCAGTCCTGGTTCGGTCCTGGTTCGGTCCTGGTTTAGTCCTGGTTTAGTCCTGGTTTATTCCTGGTTCAGTCCTGGTTCAGTCCTGGTTCGGTCCTGGTTTAGTCCTGGTTTATTCTTGGTTCAGTCCTGGTTCAGTCCTGGTTCGGTCCTGGTTCGGTCCTGGTTTAGTCCTGGTTTAGTCCTGGTTTATTCCTGGTTCAGTCCTGGTTCAGTCCTGGTTCGGTCCTGGTTTAGTCCTGGTTTATTCTTGGTTCAGTCCTGGTTCAGTCCTGGTTCAGTCCTGGTTCGGTCCTGGTTCGGTCCTGGTTTAGTCCTGGTTTAGTCCTGGTTTATTCTTCAGCCCTAAAGACGCGAGTGTTTCAGCTGAAAGGGTTTTAAAGCTGCATTGTGTAACTTTTCTAGTGAAGGAAAGTTTCACAATATGGCATTAAACCTTTCTATCTTCACAGAGTTCCAGGTCAGATCTGTGGAGAGGCGACCCCGCTCACAGTCAGCATGTTTGTTTTTCTAGGTATTTTTGAGCTCTAAAACCACCTGTGATTGAATAAATGTAAAGTAGAGCTGTTTAATGTCACACTGCGGAACATTCCAGGCAGAGCAATGACGTCTCCATAGATGATTTGCAGTGACGTCACTCGCAACATGTGCTTTTGTTTATACCGCCATCTTGGACGGCGAGAGAGACACAACGATCATGGTAACACATCAAACTCGATTGCTCTGTCAAAAATAGCCAAGACATTGGACAGTTTCCACTTGGAAACATATTTAGAGAAAGTTAAGGTGATCGACATTGATCCTTACTCTATAGGAGCTGATAAATTCTTTAGTTTCATTGATTATTTTCCAAAACTCGATTTGCGTTATATGGATATATACAATTACCTGATAAACACACCATCCCGACTTTCTGGAGAAAAACTGAAAAGTTACAAAAGCTTGGACGCTTACAGTTATTTCATTGCTGGATGGGTGAAAAATGTACAAATCTGTCCCATAGACGTTGTTGTACCCGGTGACGGCGGTGTGCAGTATCATGTAGTGAGAGCTCAGGTAAGCTACTAGCTCGTAGTACACAATCCAGGCTGAGTATGAAATGACTGGTCCTGTGCATCAGAGCTACGCATTGTTATGAATGGCCATGAATGGGATAACAAACATTTGTTTGAAACCACATAAATTCATTTAAAATTGTAAAATAAATGTGAAAAATCTATTTATAATTTGAGGAATATTTCTCTTATATTTCAATATTCAGACAAAAAATACAAGTGCATCTCACAACAGCCAACCACAATATCGCCAGTTCCATCTTATCATCACAGGATATATAATGAATTCATATACTGAAAATGCTCAGTGTGATATCACAATCATTTATCACAATCATGATGGTGATATCACACCTCGTTGACCAGTGTACTATCTAATTATTACGTAAACTGACTGCTAAAATTGGACACACTGCCTGTCAGGGACAATTACACATTTACACACACGGGCAATATTTTTCACTAACAATTTAAGATGTTTTTTATATATTATTAATTACCGATACCATATAATGATATCCAATACATACAGAATGGCCACTGTAACCAGAAAAAAATACAAGTTATGAATATGTAAGTTCAAAAATATTTAACCATTTCAGGTGAAAGGAGTTTACTGTTGGCGACCAGTCTTTCCTTTTCACAGCAGCGACCCACTTGCTACGTCTCTCCTCGTCAACAAGGAAGTGATAGAAACTGAGTCCAGATTCTTTAGTTTGACGGCTCTTACACCCAAAAGCACAACAATGAAAAACCATTTTGGCCACAATAATAAAAAAAATGTTTGAGAAAGAAATCAATGTAGGCTAGATAAAGTAAAACGTCAAATTATCGATACTTTTTCTCCTGACACTTCGTAAAGTTCGCGGCGTGGGCGTGTGGCACCGTGTTGGATTTTGCCGTCCAATATGGCGTCGTGAACAAAAGTCATGTGATGCGTGACGTCACCTGCAAATCATCTATAGAAACAAGCAGGTGACGGACCCAAAAAGTTACACAGTGCAGCTTTAAGATTAATGTGACAAGTTTGTGGATCTGATCCCAAACAGAACGAGAAGGAGAAACATCTGAGGAGCAGGAGTTTGGAGACTTCATTTAAAACAGAGAGTCTCCCATAGGGTTCTATAGGGTTATACAGAGTTCTATAGGGTTATACAGAGTTCTATAGGGTTATACAGAGTTCTATAGGGTTATACAGAGTTCTATAGGGTTATACAGGATTATACAGAGTTCTATAGGGTTATACAGAGTTCTATAGGGTTATACAGGATTATACAGAGTTCTATAGGGTTATACAGAGTTCTATAGGGTTATACAGAGTTCTATAGGGTTATACAGGATTATACAGAGTTCTATAGGGTTATACAGAGTTCTATAGGGTTATACAGAGTTCTATAGGGTTATACAGAGTTCTATAGGGTTCTACAGGATTATACAGAGTTCTATAGGGTTCTACAGGATTATACAGAGTTCTATAGGATTATACAGAGTTCTATAGGGTTCTACAGGATTATACAGAGTTCTATAGGGTTCTATAGGGTTATACAGAGTTCTATAGGGTTCTATAGGATTATACAGAGTTCTATAGGGTTATACAGAGTTCTATAGGGTTCTATAGGATTATACAGAGTTCTATAGGGTTATACAGAGTTCTATAGGGTTCTATAGGGTTATACAGAGTTCTATAGGGTTATACAGAGTTCTATAGGGTTCTACAGGATTATACAGAGTTCTATAGGGTTCTACAGGATTATACAGAGTTCTATAGGGCTCTACAGGATTATACAGAGTTCTATAGGATTATACAGAGTTCTATAGGGTTCTACAGGATTATACAGAGTTCTATAGGATTATACAGAGTTCTATAGGGTTCTACAGGATTATACAGACTTCTATAGGGTTCTACAGGATGATACAAAGTTCTATAGGGTTCTACAGAGTTCTATAGGGTTATACAGAGTTCTATAGGGTTCTATAGGGTTATACAGAGTTCTATAGGGTTCTATAGGATTATACAGAGTTCTATAGGATTATACAGAGTTCTATAGGATTATACAGAGTTCTATAGGGCTCTACAGGATTATACAGAGTTCTATAGGGTTCTATAGGGTTATACAGAGTTCTATAGGGTTCTATAGGGTTATACAGAGTTCTATAGGGTTCTATAGGGTTATACAGAGTTCTATAGGGTTATACAGAGTTCTATAGGGTTCTATAGGGTTCTACAGAGTTCTATAGGGTTCTACAGGATTATACAGAGTTCTATAGGGCTCTACAGGATTATACAGAGTTCTATAGGATTATACAGAGTTCTATAGGATTATACAGAGTTCTATAGGGTTCTACAGGATTATACAGAGTTCTATAGGATTATACAGAGTTCTATAGGGTTCTACAGGATTATACAGAGTTCTATAGGGTTCTATAGGATTATACAGAGTTCTATAGGATTATACAGAGTTCTATAGGGTTCTACAGGATTATACAGAGTTCTATAGGGTTCTACAGGATTATACAGAGTTCTATAGGATTATACAGAGTTCTATAGGGTTCTACAGGATGATACAAAGTTCTATAGGGTTCTACAGAGTTCTACAGGATTATACAGAGTTCTATAGGGTTCTACAGGATTATATAGAGTTCTATAGGGTTCTACAGAATTATATAGAGTTCTATAGGTGTTCTACAGATGGATCCTCTGCAGTGACAGCGCCCTATAGCAGCGTATCGTCTTACACTCGTCCTTCCCACAACAACAAACAGAGCGTTGGGGAATTCTGTTCAGAAAAGCTCCTGTATCACACAAAACTGTCCTCTGACATGTTCTGATGTTCCTCCTCAAAAACACCTGGAGTTGTGTTTGTTTCATTCACGTGTTTGAGGAACTCTTTATTATTAGTCTGTCTACATCTCCAAAGCTCCAAATGCTCTGTTCCACCTTGTGATGTCATCAAGTGGTAGTTTTCCTGAGGAAACGACATTAGACCAGAGCAGAGGATTGTGGGACAAATAAACAAAACATTACGACGACTCTTTAATATTTGAATAAGATCATGAAGCCCTGAGCAGAATGATGTCATCTCAGTTTACTCTGGTTCATCTGACAGTCACCTGATGGTCACCTGACGGTCACCTGACGGTCACCTGACGGTCACCTGACGGTCACCTGACCACGTTGGTTTAGCTCCAACAATCATTACCAAGGATTACTACTGTTCTGTGTTGTCAGAATACTACAGTTATCATCTCTGTAATTATCCACATGGTTCAGTCCTGGTTCAGTCCTGGTTCAGTCCTGGTTTAGTCCTGGTTCAGTCCTGGTTCAGTCCCGGTTCAGTCCCGGTTTAGTCCTGGTTCAGTCCTGGTTCAGTCCTGGTTCAGTCCTGGTTTAGTCCTGGTTTAGTCCTGGTTTAGTCCTGGTTCAGTCACTCCACAGAACCAGCAGGTGACGGACCCTCTACTAGAAAAGTTACACAATACACCTTTAAATGAAAAGCGAGTTTCGATACGAGTTTTAGTATTTGATTTTTGATGCTTCAGACACTTCTGGAAACTCGCATTTTTGTGTGAGTCCGAGGTCCGAGGTCAGGGGTCAGGGGTCAGGGGCGTTGGACTAAAGACAGGAGTGATGTTAGTTTCACTGTTGCATTCTGAGTTTTGTATTTTTCATCTTTTTTTTTACATTGATACAGAGACACCGCACTGGGGGAGTTCTACATCTACAGCTACAGTTTTAATCAGAAAAAATCACAGTGTACGACAGAAATAACAGTTTGACTTGTTACTACTAAAATAATCATTAGTCGCTGCCCTAATTACTACATCTACTGCTTTTACTACTACTACAGTATTATTAGGCTGTTACTTTTACTTTACTGTGATACTTTTGCACATCTGTTTATAATACACCTAAATGTTAATATTAGCAGCTTTTTTATTTGTTTTTAGCGCTTTTATTCCAAACCCGGTGTCAGGGATCCGTGTTCAGGGTGACGTCCCGCAGTTCACCTGTCACCTGTGTCACCTGACGCACACGTACGTCCCTCCCCCGCGCGACGGCAGCGCTTCAAAACAAATACTTCCCATTTTAAACGTGTTTAAATTTACTATATCTTATTTTGAACCGATTGCCATTCAGAATATTTGTTTATTTAAATGATTACTGTAAAAATGAGGATTGTAATAAGGCAAACGAGGCTAAACCAGGACCAAACTAGAACTAGACCAGGACTAAACCAGGACTAAACCAAAGATAAACCAGGACTAAACCCGGATAAGGGGAGACTGAGCAGATCTGACCCGTGTTTACTGCTCATGTCCCCCGGTGTTGACAGGAGCATCACGCCCAGCCCCGTGGATCTGTCCTCGGCCTGCTCCCGTGCGCCTCCCCGGGCCTTACCTCCGGCTCCGGGAACAGCTCGTCCCCGTCTTCGAGCTCCTGGAAGCCGCTGTGGTCCTGCGCCATGGCCCGGGCGGTGCGCGGAGGTGCGGAGGTGCGGAGGACAGGAGCGGACAGGCGGAGGATCTGTGGCCGAGCAGGGGCGGCGGAGAGGCGGCTGCGGGGCTGCGCCTGCCCCGGTGTCACGTGACCAGCGCGGAGCACGGGAGCGCGCAGGAGCCTCCACTCTGCCCCGAGAAACACACCGATGAACTTGGGTCTTTTTACTTTTATTTCAGTCATTTCAGTGCGAATATGAACAGTACAATTTTATGAACACGGTGAAAAAACAAAACAAAAATAAAACATTAAGAAAATAATAACGTATTAACATAATAATATAATAATAATATAAAGAAACAGACAAACAACACGGTATTATTCCACTGAAAAGCCCAAATGACGCTGTTTTCTGTTGTGATGTTTCATCACAAACCTGGAGTTGTGTTTTGTTTCATTCACACGTTTTTGTTTTTAAACTCCACACACCTTCACTAACACAGCGTGTCCAGACGTCCCTGTCCCCGGGACAGTCCCAGTTCTGAGTCCTGTGTCCCCCTGTCCCAGCAGATTTATCCAAAACCAGTGAAATGTCCCAGGTGTCCCTATTTTTGACCAATTTAATCCCTGCCAACGGTAAAGAGACAAACTGTCATTTGTTTAGGTAAAATTCAGAAAAGCTGCTTAAAAATGACCAAAACACATAGAAATTTTATTTTATCTGTGGAAGGAGCAGAGTTTATAAGATTTCTCCTCTTCCTGTTCCTTTTGTTCATGCAGCAAAAACAAGGTGAATAATTTTTAGAATCTGTTTATGTTCAGATTGTTTTGTTCTTCTTTAAATTGGTGCCAACAAAATAAGAGCATGGGAAACAAACAAACAAACAAACAAACAAACAAACAAACAAATAAATAAATAAATAAATAAATAAATAAATAAATAAATAAATAAATAAATAAATGTGTATAATGAATGTTTATTATCTAATGTCTCCACTGTGGGACAAATAAAAGTTTATTTCTTCTTCTGTTGTTTCCAAGTATCACTAGAGTAATCCCTCCATAGACGATCTTCGGCGCGTGTCAAACCGGAAGTGACACATTTCAGTGACGCACCTGTTTCCGGTCCTCACGTGTTTCACAGACGCTTCACTTTAACCTGAATCTTCCCCTGAAACATGAACTGATCCGGTTCCGTCAGGGATCCGGTTCCGTCAGGGTTCTGTGGTTTAAAGACGCGGGCTTCATGGAGGCTGTGGCGGGGCGGCTCTGCTCCGGAGACTCGCTCTGGGCTCCGGGGAAAGGTGAGACTCTGCAGCCGAGTTTGGGGCACTGACAGCGGGGCGGAAGAGCGCCCAGCCCCGGGACCGGACCACCAGGACCGGGGTTCCCTCCGGACCCAGGACTAAACCGGGTCTAAACCGGGACTAGACCGGGACTAGACCGGGACTAAACCGGGACTAGACCAGGTCTAAATCAGAACTAAACCAGCTCTATAGAGTGTATGCAGTTGACGTCACAGGTTTCCCCTGATCCACTTCCGGCGGTCCAGATCTCCGTAGGCCGCCATAGTAAACACACTGTTCAATTCTAAATTACGCGTCATAAAGTCACAAAATGCCTGAGAAATGTTGTGCCTATCAGTGTTCTCAGACAAGGGACAAAGATAAAAACATTCAGCTGTACAGGATTCCTGCTGAGTCTGATCCTGACCGCAGAAGTAGGTGGATTGCTGCGATTAGACGAGCCCATCATAAAACTGCTGACAAGCCCTGGGAACCAACCAAACACTCCAGGCTTTGTAGCAGACACTTCATATCAGGTGTGGTTTGATTTGATCTTTACAATTTTACTAGTAGGTCAATCACATTGAGTGGTTTCACATTTGGAAGCAAGAAGACTTAATTACTATTAATACAGTGTAACTATCAGATGTTGCAGTGTTTTTGTATGTTTTTGCACATAACTATCACTTTATTGGTCTTTATTCACAAAGTTTTAACGTATCATTACCTCCGCCAAGGAGGTTATGTTTTCGCCTGCGTCTGTCTGTTTGTTAGTTAGTTAGCTTGTTTGTTTGTTATTTAGCAAGATAACTCAAAAAGTTATGGACGGATCTTGATGAAATTTTCAGGAAATGTTCCTAATGGTAAATCCAACAGATGATTAAATTTTGGTGATGATCCAAAGGAAATCCTGGATTCTGGATCACTTTGAAAATTTCGTTAGCATTGCGTTAAATGGGGCTTGGCGGAGGTCTGCGCTCTCTGAGTGCTTTTCTAGTGTATGTTTGTATTATTATATATTTATTTATTATTCATTTAATGGTTAATAATTAGCCATATGAAAACTATAAATTTATACTCCCCGGTGAAGTGTGATGGGAAATTTATTAGATAGTTGTAAATATCTGGCCACTGAAGGTCTGGGACAGAATCTACCGCTGTTAGGGCTGTAAAAAGGACCTGGGGCACACTGTAGGGGTCCGATATGTTCAGATTAGCAAGCTTGTCCTCATATCTTTTCTTCTGATTACTATCTCGGTGATTAGTGAAGTCAGTATGAGTAAAAGACGGCTTTTTGTTGTCACTAGAGCACTGGCGGTCAGACATGATTAGACCGTCAATATGGCGGATTGACAACTTCCTGTCATGTGACTGCATACACTCTATATCAGAACTAAACCAGATCTAAACCAGGTCTAAACCGAGACAAACGAGGACTTAAAATAAAGTAAAATCTTAGACTAAACTACAGTAAAACTGCAACTGTCCATGAACAGCACTCAGTCGGGTCTAAACCACAGTCTAAGGTCTAAAACAAACAATTATTCTTAAAGTTGTACCGTGGAATTTTTTCCATGGAGATAATGGAAGGAGCTGCCCAGAATGTTCCACAGTATTTCATTAAACCAACGTATCTCCATGGAGACAAGAATGTGCGTTACATCTCCTGAGGAACTGAAGAATGGGTCAAATGCAGAGGACAAATGTCCCTGTGGGGACAATAAAGTGAAGCTTAACCCTCGTGATTTTTACCCAGGACTGAACCGGGACTAAACCAGGACTAAACCAGGACTTTTAACACTTTGTGGTTTTCTGTCTTCCAGGAGTTGGGTCAAGCGTTGGGGTCTCAGACTCTGGGACTAACACAGACCCGGACTGGGAGGACCAGGTCCGGACCATGATCCAGGCCGGGTCCAGACTGAGTCAGGACTTTAACGCAGAGAAACTGAAGCAGCAACAGGACGAGCTCGACTTCAATAAGAGGAAGAGCGACGTGACGAAGAGGAGGGACGAGGCGATCAAACAGCACCAGGTACAAAACTCTTTAAAGAGGACGATGTTCTAACGCTGTTCCTCATCACAAATCTGCCTGAAGGTACGAGTCTGTACGAGGCTCCGCCCACAAGTCTACGTCCCCCATGCTCCCACAGTACGAGTCTGTACGAGGCTCCGCCCACAAGTCTACGTCCCCCATGCTCCCACAGTACGAGTCTGTACGAGGCTCCGCCCACAAGTCTACGTCCCCCATGCTCCCACAGTACGAGTGTGTACGAGGCTCCGCCCACAAGTCTACATCCCTCAGGCTCCCACAGTACGAGTCTGTACCAGGCTCCGCCCACAAGTCTACGTCCCCCAGGCTCCACACGACAATTCTCCATAAATACACAAAAACATGAGACAAAACTGAACACAACAACTGGACAAACCTGATGTGATGCAGGAGTTTCATTAGTGCGACGCACACTGAGTGTGTTGGGATAGAGCTCTGAAGGGGGAGGGACTTAGCACAGAGAACAAAGGGAGGAGGGATTCAGAGTTTAACAAACGAAAGTGTAACTTTTCTAACTCTTCATCTGTTTGTTCTTCCTCTTCTCGTGTTCTTCTCTTCTTCAGGCTCTTCTGGAGAAGTTGGAGTCTGTGCGGGTGAAGCTGCAGCTGAACAACTCCAAAACCACGAGGAAGAACTTCCTGTCCAAGATCCAGGAAATGACATCAGAGCGAGACCGCGCCCAGGAAGAGCAAGACAGGTGAGACTCCGCCCACGCGTAGGTGAGACTCCGCCCACGCTCAGGTGAGACTCCGGCCACGCTCAGGTGAGACTCTGCCCACGCTCAGGTGAGACTCTGCCCACGCTCAGGTGAGACTCCGCCCACGCTCAGGTGAGACTCCGGCCACGCTCAGGTGAGACTCCGGCCACGCTCAGGTGAGACTCCGGCCACGCTCAGGTGAGACTCCGCCCACGCTCAGGTGAGACTCCGGCCACGCGCAGGTGAGACTCCGGCCACGCGCAGGTGAGACTCCGGCCACGCTCAGGTGAGACTCCGCCCACGCTCAGGTGAGACTCCGGCCACGCTCAGGTGAGACTCCGGCCACGCTCAGGTGAGACTCCGCCCACGCTCAGGTGAGACTCCGGCCACGCGCAGGTGAGACTCCGGCCACGCTCAGGTGAGACTCCGGCCACGCGCAGGTGAAGCTCCGGCCACGCGCAGGTGAAGCTCCGGCCACGCGCAGGTGAAGCTCCGGCCACGCGCAGGTGAAGCTCCGGCCACGCGCAGGTGAAGCTCCGCCCACGCACGGAGCCGCACAGTGGAACATTTTCACTGATCATTAAAGTGTTTCACATAATCCCAGAAAAAGAAATGATGCCGTGGCTTCAGTTAAAATCAGACTTCAGTCGTTTCCGTCTGTTTCTTCACAACAGCCGCAGAAGTGAATCTGATTTTTATCGTCACAAAAACATTAAATCAGTTGTAGTTCATTGTGGACGGTTCACACTGGTCCAGAGTTCTTCCTCTGACCTTCTGCTTCCAGAACATCCTCATAGTTTCATCGTTTCTAGAGCTGCACAAACTCCCACAGACCAGAGGGGAGTTTTGCAGTGACATTAATGCTAATGCGCACTTCCTGATTCTCAAACAATGAAACTCGGTGAATGGGAGGGCATCTGAAGTGTTTGTCTTTAGGCTGGCGGCGGAGCTTGCGGAGGCGGAGTCTCGGCTCTCTGCGCTGGAGGTGGAGCAGCGGGCGGAGCGGCGCCTCTGGGACCAGGAAGTGTCGGAGCTCCGGAGCCAAACTGAGCGCGCTCAGACGGAGGCGAGAGACGCCGAGCGCCGCGCCCAGAGCGACGAGCGAGCGGCGCTGGAGCGAGAGAGGGACACGAACAACGAACGAGTGGAGACCTGGCTCCAACAGGTACTACTACTACTACAGATACTACTACTACTACTACTACAGGTACTACTACTGCTACTACAGGTACTACTACTACTACTACAGGTACTTTTACTACTACAGGTACTTTTACTACAACTACTACTACTAGATTTGTGCCATTCTGTCTGTCCCTGTCTGTGTGATTAAAGCTGATTGGCTGTGTGTGGGTGGGCGTGTACCTGTGGTTAAAGCTGATTGGCTGTGTGTGGGTGGGCGTGTACCTGTGGTTAAAGCTGATTGGCTGTGTGTGGGTGGGCGTGTACCTGTGGTTAAAGCTGATTGGCTGTGTGCAGGTGGGCGTGTACCTGAGCGGGCTGAGGGCGGAGCTTCCACATCGGTACCGACAGGAGGGGGCGCTGTGGGAGTCAAGGGAGCAGGCGGTGAAGAGGAGGCAGAGCGAGAGCCGGAGCAGCTTCAGGGAGCGCCTGCAGCAGCTGGAGCAGGGACAGCACCTGGACACCCTGCCACCAGTGCCCCTGCCGCACCTGCCATCAGTGCCCATGGTGGGACTGGACCGCGGACTGGACCGGGGACTGGACCGCGGACTGGGCCGCGGACTGGACCGGGACCGAAGGATTAATATAACTTTATGAATGTTTGTGTTCTTGTTTTCCAGGCGGAGTTGTACCTTCACCGTATTATGCAAATGACTCCTCGCAATCCGGTGCCGCCCCCTCACACTCAGGCCCCGCCCTCAGCCCCTCCCTTCTCACCTCCTCCCGCTGTTCAACCAATCAGAGCCCCCCTCCTGCAGAATCTGCCCAGACACGCCCACTTCCCTGTACAGCCGCCTCCTCCGTTTCTGGGGCAACGCCTCCCGCCGCCATTACATCATCCTCCTTCGCCGCGCTTCGCCGTGACCTCACTTCCTGTCCACGCCCCGCCTCCTCGAGCACAGACTCCTCCCCTTGCTACAGCCCCTCCCCCTCCTGCTGCTGCCATTGGGACGTTGAGCAAAATCCTGGAGAAGTTAAAGGTTCAATTCCCACAGCACTCGAGCCTTGACCTGACCAAACTGCTCCAACAGGTGAAGACGGACCGAGGGACTTTGGCCGGACTTTCCATGGAGGAGGTGATCGATCGGGTCAGGCTGAAGGTGGAGGCGTCTGCACCCGCCGCCCCTGCACCTGCCCCCGCCGCCCCTGCACCTGCCCCCGCCGCCCCTGCCCCCCGAAAGCCCTGCCTCGTGTGCCAGAAGCCCGTCGACCCCGGGGCCAAGTTTGAGCTGAACTGTGCCCACACGGTGCATAAAGAGTGCATCCAGGTGTGGTTAAAGTCCAGCAAGAGCAACAACTGCCCCTTCTGCCCCAACAAGAAGAACTGACCCGGAACTGACCCGGAACTGACCCGGAACTGACCCGGAACTCAATTTCTTTAATGCAGAAAAAAGGACAAGGTGTTTACCTAAAGATGAAACGTGTGAATCTGAATTCTTTTAATGAAGCCCTGGTCACGTGTATTTCGCCTTAGGCAAGTGTAAAAACTGCCCATTTTGGACACGTATTTTTTAATGTATTAAAAGTGAGGACGCCACACTGCCCCCTAGGTGCGCGTATGGAGCAGCACGTCCTGTACACGTTCATTTCAGGAAATAGATCCAACCTGTTTGTTGACGCTCCACACAAGCATAAGTGCGTATCCCCGTCAGAAAACACAGAGCAGCTGTCGCACGTCCCGCCGGAGCCGCGTGGTCGTTGCTGACGCACGGCTGTGATTTCTCGAGGTTTCACACATAAACGCCGACATGGGCCGTGTGTTTAGGGCCTCACTGTTTAGAGAAATGCCAAAAAATACCAAATCTTCAGCTCCCTCTCTCTGTTCTGCTGCAGTCCCAGAGAAACCTGATCACAGAAAGAACGGGATCATTTTGGTCTGAGACTCCACCAACTAAAAGCCCAAAACTGCCCCGGGCGGGTGACACTGTGTTTTCTTTTTTAAATTAGATCGAATGTTGGTTTATACTTTTGTTCTAAATGTCAAAATGGTTATTTAAGATATAAGATGTAATATGTAACTTTTCCTGTGCATCTTGTCTCCATGGAGATGTTGTTGCCTGTAATGTTCCACAGTCTGTATTAAACTTATGCAATTCTGGAAAAAGTGGGGATTCTGCAAAATTTGTATCCCTCTCCCATGTTCTAACGTCGTTCCTCCTCAAAAACCTGAAGAGGTTTTAGACTCATCCGTGTGTTTGAGCCATCTAGAGATCTCTCCTGGCCCTATTCAAACCCTCCTCACGGTACTCGTATGAGTCTGTACGAGGCTCCGCCCACAAGTCTATGTCCCCCAGGCTCCCACAGTACGAGTCTGTACGAGGCTCCGCCCACAAGTCTACGTCCCCCGGGCTCCCACAGTACGAGTCTGTACGAGGCTCCGCCCACAAGTCTACGTCCCCCGGGCTCCCACAGTACGAGTCTGTACGAGGCTCCGCCCACAAGTCTACATCCCCCAGGCTCCCACAGTACGAGTCTGTACGAGGCTCCGCCCACAAGTCTACGTCCCCCGGGCTCCCACAGTACGAGTCTGTACGAGGGATAGAGCTCTGAAGGGGGAGGGAGTTAGTGCAGGAGGGGAACAAATGTGAAACTTGTAAAACCTGTGAAGCTGTTGTTTTTGGTGAATTTAACATTTTCAAAACAATAAAAGGAACATGGAGATCTGAATATGTGACGTGTTACAGTGTAATACTCCCCACAGAAGTATAATACTCCCTCTTTAGGCCCCACAGAGGTATAATACTCCCTCTGTAATACCCCACAGAGGTATAATACTCCCTCTGTAATACCCACAGAGGTATAATACTCCCTCTTTATTACCCACAGAGGTATAATACTCCCTCTTTATTACCCCACAGAGGTATAATACTCCCTCTTTAGGCCCCACAGAGATATAATACTCCCTCTGTAATACCCCACAGAGGTATAATACTCCCTTTGTAATACTCCACAGAGGTATAATACTCCCTCTTTATTACCCCATAGAGGTATAATACTCCCTCTTTAATGCCCCACAGAGGTATAATACTCCCTCTTTAATACCCCACAGAGGTATAATACTCCCTCTTTAATGCCCCACAGAGGTATAATACTCCCTCTTTAATGCCCCACAGAGGTATAATACTCCCTCTTTAGGCCCCACAGAGGTATAATACTCCCTCTTTAATGCCCCACAGAGGTATAATACTCCCTCTTTAATGCCCCACAGAGGTATAATACTCCCTCTTTAATACCCCACAGAGGTATAATACTCCCTCTTTAGGCCCCACAGAGGTATAATACTCCCTCTTTAATGCCCCACAGAGGTATAATACTCCCTCTTTAGGCCCACAGAGGTATAATACTCCCTCTTTAGGCCCCACAGAGGTATAATACTCCCTCTTTAATGCCCTACAGAGGTATAATACTCCCTCTTTAGGCCCCACAGAGGTATAATACTCCCTCTTTAATGCCCCACAGAGGTATAATACTCCCTCTTTAGGCCCCACAGAGGTATAATACTCCCTCTTTAATATCAGGTGGCGTCTCTGTTTTAGGTGGAGGGAAATCGGTCCTAAAGCCAAACACCTGAGTCTGGGGCCCGGGGGAATCGAACCGCAGACCTGGCGGTTTTTAGACGGAGCGGCTCTCATTATGGTTTAAACTTCACATTTGGCGTTTGGCGCGATTAGAGCGGCGATCGAAGGAGGCGAGGTCAGAGCTGCTTCACCGTCTCCACCCCGGCCTCATTATCCGCACAAACACGCGCCGCCATCTTTGTTTCCAACGCCGGTCGATAACGGGAGGGCATCTGATCCACGCGCCCAGGCCCGCGCCAAACTCTCTGTGAGCGGGGAATCGATCCGGGCGTTTCATTTGTGAGTTTGTAAAGACGATCGTTTAAAGTGTGACAGGTTTACGTCCAAAGCTCCAAACGCTCTGTTCCA
The DNA here is from genome assembly GCA_029959045.1 of Taenioides sp. WSHXM2023. NCBI lineage: Eukaryota > Metazoa > Chordata > Actinopteri > Gobiiformes > Gobiidae > Taenioides > Taenioides sp. WSHXM2023. Next base: position 34,462,124 of record CM057089.1, read on the forward strand.
CCTTGTGATGTCATCAAGTAGTAGATTTCTTTTATTTATTTCTTTTTTTTTTTTAGAACTTTATTTATTGACATTTTCAATTTGGAACAAATATTCTAAAAAAAAAACAAAACTTATTGGTGCCAAAAAATCTTGAAAATCCACCTTAAGCATCACATACAGTAAAAGAAATGAACAAATGAAATAAAATTAACAAAAATAAATCAATACATTTAAATTCAAATTCTACACGACTCACACAACAAAACATAATAAAAAAAAAAAAGTAGTTAAATAATAATAAAAAGTATAATAATAAAAAGTATAATAATAGCCACAGAGACGTGGCTATCACCGCTAATCCCGGACTCTACCGTCACCGTGGACAACTTTCACCTGCTGCGCGCGGACAGGACGGAGGAGAGCGGGAAGAAGAAGGGAGGAGGACTAGTGCTGTTTGTGAACGAGAAATGGTGCAAATCTAGACACTGTACAGTGAAGGAGCAGATGTGTAATAAAGACATTGAACTGTTTGCTGTTAGCATGAGGCCATTCTACCTGCCCCGGGAGTTTTCACACGTCATCACACTGGCTGTGTATATTCCTCCCAGTGCTAACGCGGATAATGCTTGTGACACTCTGCTCTCCTGCATCAGCTCTCTTCAGACTCAGCATCCACAGGCCCTCTTCCTCACCACCGGGGACTTCAACCATGCACCTCCCTCATCTGTCCTGCCAACATACACCCAGTATGTGACCTGCTCTACAAGAGACAATAAAACTTTGGACTTATTCTTTGCCAACGTCAAGGAGGCCTACATCTCATTACCCGAGAGAGCTTTCAGGTCCGGGAACAAAGAGGAGCTGAGGACTGTACATGAACTGAGGAAGCAGCTTGGATGAGCTGCGAAACGTATTCAACCAAATAAACTATGTCCAGTTGACAAATTAAATTTTCTCCTTTTTTTGCCATGTACAGAAGAAGCTGAGGAGGGAAATCAGACAGGCTAGGGCCAACTTCAGGAGGAAGATGGAACAGCAGCTGCAGCAGCGGAATGTCAGGGAGGTGTGGAGAAGTCTGAAGAGTGTCTCTGGTTTCAGTCCTCCGCCCGTCCAGACAAAGGGAGACCAACAGTGGGTGAACGATCTGAAGTCACACTTCCTGAGGTTTGATCAATCACCCACTCCTCCCCCCGCACCGCTGCATGGGCTCACCTTGTCTCCTGCACAAAGGTCCAGACTGCCACCTCTTCACACCTCTGCCTCAGCCTCAGCCCCCCAGCCCCCGAATCCACATCAAGAACTCAGCCAGACCTCCAGCACACACCCCTGCTCTTTGTCTGTCACAACAGCTCAGGTTAGGAGAGAACTGAGCCGGATAAGGAGTAGGAAAGCTGCTGGACCAGACGGGATCAGCCCCAGGCTCCTTAAGTCCTGTGCAGATGAGCTGTGTGGAGTTATGGAGTATGTCTTCAACCTGAGCCTGAAGCTGAAGGTGGTGCTACAGCTCTGGAAGACCTCCTGTGTGGTACCTGTGCCCAAGACACCGCACGCCAAGGACCTCAACAGCTTCAGGCCAGTGGCTCTCACGTCTCATCTGATGAAGACTCTGGAGAGGCTTGTCCTGGGTCACCTCCGCTCTACCATGAGGGTCACCCCCTGCAGGACGCCCTGTCTGCTCTGGAGAGCAGCTTCAGTGACAGACTGATTCACCCTCGCTGTGTTAAGGAGAGATTTCGCAGGTCTTTCCTTCCTGCTGCTGTCAGACTGTATAATGAACAATGCTAGTCATGTGTCATCCCCATAGCAACCATGTGTCATCTCCATAGTAATAATAACAATGTGCAATATTATTTAAAGTCACTTTACCTGCTACTTATTTATTTCCCCACCACTGTCCATCACTGCACTGTTCACAATCATCTGAGTCACTTTATTGTAGTAATATTATATATTACTGTACTGGAGTCACTTTAACTGCTGTTTGTTCACTTCAGAATCAAAGACACTTATTGTGCAACGTTCCTGTGCCTTTGAGCTTTACACTGTTGTGTTTTTTAGTTGATTGTAAATACTTATTATTATTTATCTTGATTTTGATGCATGCTCTTATTTTCCTACTGTTTCTGTAACTTGCGTTGTGACACTGAAATTTCCCCATTGTGGGACAAATAAAGGATTATCTTATCTTATCTTATCTTATCCCAATAAAAAATATAGAAATTTAGTGGTAGTTTTCAAGTGAACAGCTCCTTTTCCCTTTAGTTCAGTCGAGATCGGCAATTCCAGGACTGAAATGATCCAAATGATTCTAGTGAAGGTGTGTGGAGTTTAAAAACACAGTGGAGCACTTCCTGTATCACCACATGATGACATCACAAGGTGGAACAGAGTGTTTTCAGTTTGAGAGAAGAACTCCAGGTCTGTTTGTGATGAGGAAACGACATTAGAGCAGAGCAGAGGATTATGGGACTTTAAAATGGCAGTTTGTAGAAAAGCACAAAACTCCAGGAAGTGTGAGAGCTAAAAATCAGGATCCACCTGCTGATGTCATCAGAGGAAAGTCCAAATCACAGAGAAACTTCAGGCCCAAGGATGGACGTTTTCTGACCCTTTAAACCTTCACTTGACTAAATAAAACTGAGCTCTTTTATCCGTGTGAGTCTTGTGTCATTTGGACTCTTGTTTTGGTCCTTGTTTACGTTCTGGTTGCTATGGAAACAGTGATGGCGTTTCCTCTACGTGTGTCGCACCTGCGGCTGCGTCCAACCAGGAAGTAGAATTACAAACGATATAAAATTGGCAGGATTTTTTTAATTTTTGTTGTAAAATCTGAAATGTTTTGATGTTAAGAGCGTCGAAAAACTTCTCTAGTCCGTCACATATGATTTAAAACTCCTCTTTGTCCTCTCTTCTCCTCCCTCTCCTCTCTCCTCCCTCCCTCTCTCCTCCCTTCCCTCTCTCCTCCATCTCTCCTCCCTTCCCTCTCTCCTCCATCTCTCTCCTCCCTCTCTCCTCCCTCTCTCCTCCCTTCCCTCTCTCCTCCATCTCTCCTCCCTTCCCTCTCTCCTCCATCTCTCTCCTCCCTCTCTCCTCCCTTCCCTCTCTCCTCCCTCTCTCCTCCCTTCCCTCTCTCCTCCATCTCTCCTCCCTCTCTCCTCTCCTCCTCTCTTTTCCCCTGATCACTGTCATGTTTTAAAGGTGCACTACGGCACTTTCCTGGTGAAGGAGAGTCTCCCACCTGCTCGTCTCCATGGAGTAGGACATTAAACTTACCTGTTTCCACGGAGACGAGAATGTGAAGCTGCCAGGACAAGTTACAGGTGAGATCTGTGGAGAGGCCGCCCCGCTCCCCGTCAGAGTGAAATGAACGCCCCATAGATACGTTTAATGCCCAACTGTGGGACATTCCAGGCAATGACATCTCCATGGAGACGAGCACAGGTGAAAACTGACGCTCTGATCCGGTTTGGACCTGGTCTGGTTTTGGTTTGGATCTTTTCTTTGTGCTGAAAATTTTAAATTGAATTTTTTTTAATGGACAATTTTTGATGAGTGAAAAAAAAATGTAGCGACATTTTAGAGAAGAGAAAAGAAGGAGGAGAGGAGGAGGAAGAGAGGAGGAGGAGAGGAGGAGGAGAAGAGGAGGAGAAGGAGAAAGAGTGGAGCAGAGGAGAGGAGGAGGAAGAGAGGAGGAGGAGAGGAGGAGGAGAAGAGGAGGAGAAGGAGAAAGAGTGGAGCAGAGGAGAGGAGGAGGAAGAGAGGAGGAGGAGAGGAGGAGGAGAAGAGGTGGAGGAGGAGGAGGAGGAGAGGAGGAGAAGCGGAGGAGGAGAAGAGGAGAGGAGGAGGAGAGGAGGAGAAGAGGAGGAGAGGAGGACTCCAGGGACAGAATCTTCCTCCTGAAAAATGTCAGAGGAAAAAAAAAAAACGCATCGATCTGTTTCTGTCAAACAACAAAACAACAGAGAACCACTAATGAACCAGGACTAAACCAGGACTGAACCAGGACTAAACCAGGACTGAACCAGGACTAAACCAGGACTGAACCAGGACTGAACCAGGACTAAACCAGGACTAAACCAGGACTAAACCAAGACTAAACCAAGATTAAACCAGGTCTAAACCAGGACTGAACCAGGACTAAACCAGGTCTAAACCAGGACTGAACCAGGACTAAACCAGGACTAAACCAGGACTAAACCAGGACTGAACCAGGACTAAACCAGGACTAAACCAGGACTAAACCAAGACTAAACCAAGATTAAACCAGGTCTAAACCAGGACTGAACCAGGACTAAACCAGGTCTAAACCAGGACTGAACCAGGACTAAACCAGGACTAAACCAGGACTAAACCAGGTCTAAACCAGGACTGAACCAGGACTAAACCAGGACTAAACCAGGATTAAACCAAGACTAAACCAGGACTAAACCAGGACTAAACCAGGATTGAACCAGGACTAAACCAAGATTAAACCAGGACTGAACCAGGACTGTACCAGGACTGAACCAGGACTGAACCAGGACTAAACCAGGACTAAACCAGGACTGAAGCTGCTTTTAAGCTTCACAATCGCATCAAAACTTAGACAAAACCTGGAGCTAAAACTGGATCAGGACTAAAACCGGTCTACACTTGGACTCCAGCTAAAACGAGTGAGAGCACCTGAGACTAAACCAGGACCAATTCAGTGGGTCAGACGCGCCCTCTGCTGGACGCCACTGGGACTGTCTGAGGAGAAGCCTCGAGGCCCCCGGGACCCAAGTCCTGACCCGGGTCCAGTTTTTATTTTAGCAGGTGTTTATTGTTTCGTTTAGTCCTGGCCTGCTTTAGTCCTGGTTTAATCTTGGTTTAGTCCTGGTTCAGTTCTGGTTTAGTCCTGGTTTAGCCCTGGTTTAGCCTTGGTTTAATCCTGGTTTAGTCCTGGTTTAGTCCTGGTTTAGTCTTGGTTTAATCCTGGTTTAGTCCTGGTTTAGTCCTGGTTCAGACCCAGACTTTCTCTGGTCTCGCGGTGGTTTAGTTAAAGGTCGCGCGGTGCCGGATCCATCACGCGCACGTGTCACTTTCACTAAATGCTTTTGATGAATGACGCCCCCTGCTCGTGCACGCGCCTCGGCCTCACGTGCACGCGCCTCTCGTTACGGCCTGTCATCTCCCGGCATGCACCGCGGCGCAGCGCTGTCAATTAAACGTGATTGACGGAGGACGCGGCGGGCGCGAGCGAAAAGCCGACACAAAAATCTATACGTGATCCACGCGCACACACACACACACACACACACACACACACACACACACACACACACACGCACACACACACACACACACACACACCCCCCTCAGGCCCACGTGCGCGCGCCTGACGAGCCCGTGCGCGCTAACAGCCCGTTTACCCCCCGTGCTCCGGTAACAAACCCGCTCCGCGCCAATTAAAGTCCGAGTGAGCGCTCCTGTGGACAATAAAACATCTCTGATCCATCTCTCCTCTCTTCCTCCCTCTCTTCCCTCTCCTCCCTCTCTCCTCTCTCTTCCCTCTCCTCCCTCTCTTCCCTCTCTCCTCTCTCTTCCCTCTCCTCCCTCTCTTCCCTCTCCTCCCTCTCTCCTCTCTCTTCCCTCTCCTCCCTCTCTCCTCTCTCCTCCCTCTCCTCCCTCTCTCGTCCCTCTCCTCCCTCTCTTCCCTCTCCTCCCTCTCTCCTCTCTCTTCCCTCTCCTCCCTCTCTCCCCTCTCTCTCTCTCTCCTCTCCTCTGTTAAACCGTTATTCTCTCTCTCCATCCCTCCTTTACCGTTCTTTTTCTCTTCTACCTGCGCCTCGTGCGTCAGATTTACGTCTGACACCAATTTGGAAGAAAAGATGGCGGGGGGGGGGGGCACTCTGATGTTTGTTTAGTGCACGAGGACGAGCAGGACGAACGTGCACGTGTGTGTGTGTGTGTGTGTGGGGATCATGTTTCACCTTCAGCACCTCTGGATGTGGAGGAGCAGCGTCTCTACTCCGAGCTCCTGTGTGACAGAGGAAGCCCCATGGATCCAGGCCTCTCACAGGAGCCCGAGGTCCCACAGGAGCCCGAGGTCTCACAGGAGCCCGAGGTCCTAGAGGAGCCCGAGGTCCCACAGGAGCCTGAGGTCCTAGAGGAGCCCGAGGTCCTAGAGGAGCCCGAGGTCCCACAGGAGCCTGAGGTCCTAGAGGAGCCCGAGGTCCTAGAGGAGCCCGAGGTCCCATAGGAGCCCGAGGTCCCACAGGAGCCCGAGGTCCTAGAGGAGCCCGAGGTCCCAGAGGAGCCCGAGGTCCCACAGGAGCCCGAGGTCCCACAGGAGCCCGAGGTCCCACAGGAGCCCGAGGTCCCACAGGAGCCCGAGGTCCCACAGGAGCCCGAGGTCCCACAGGAGCCTGAGGTCCTAGAGGAGCCCGAGGTCCCACAGGAGCCCGAGGTCCCACAGGAGCCCGAGGTCCCACAGGAGCCCGAGGTCCCACAGGAGCCCGAGGTCCTACAGGAGCCTCCAGACCTCAGCCTTGTCCTGGTGAGAGGAACATCTGAACATCTGATTCAGAATTTAAAGTGAATGTGACAAAACCTGAAATCCCAAAATCTGGAGTTTCCAAACCGACACAAAAATGAGACGAACTGAATCTGATCTGAAGAAACGAGAGAATCACTTCAGACTCAGAAGCTTCTGTCACTTTACACAGCGCTCGAAATGATTCTGTAAATAATGTTTCAGGGTCAAAGGTCAAAGATCAAATGTTTATTTCCCAGCGAAACTCATGGATTCACCTGAACCAATGAGTTTACAGGTGAGTCCAATGGGGTACTGTCGGCAAAACATCCACTAGGGGCGCTGCGAGCAGAGCGACCGGAAGTGAGCTTCGTGTCCCTCCATTGCCATTTACTTCAATGACAAATACTTCACGGGAAAATGGCTTCAAAATATGGGCCGTGGACATTAGTTTTATTAAAGGAGGAGTTGAAGAGAAGGGGAAAGTCGGTGTCCGGCTGAAAATGCCAACTTATTGAAAGGCACGCTTATCTTTGTGTACATTTAATACTGTATATTTGTTTGCTTCTAGTACACGGGTACACACTTTGCAGACTCGAAGCACTGGACCAAATGGGTGTTACAGAGGCCGATGATGAAACTGCAAGAGAATATTGGATGACACTACCAGATTTTACGACTTCCAAGATCCCGAAAATGCCAATGAGCCGTATTACATCATACCTTGAAAGAATTATTATTAGACATATTATTAGACATATTATTAGAAATTATTAGTATATGTTGAATTTAATGAAGCGTGACTGAAACTGTCTGTACAAAATCAATGGCGCATCTGTACACTTCTCTACGCTCAGCGCGCCTCTAGCGGTATAAATTTCCTAGCCAGAACCCCATTAAAGAAAAACCACTGAAGAAGGACTTAGGTTTAGTTAGTCCTGGTTTAGTCCTGGTTTAGTCCTGGTTCAGTCCTGGTTCAGTCCTGGTTTAGTCCTGGTTTAGTCCTGGTTCAGTCCTGGTTCAGTCCTGGTTTAGTCCTGGTTCAGTCCTGGTTTAGTCCTGGTTCAGTCCTGGTTCAGTCCTGGTTTAGTCCTGGTTCAGTCCCGGTTCAGTGAGTTTACAGTTGAGTCCAGTTAAAGGAAAAACACTGAAGGACGTTCCACATTATTAAGCAGAGCAACATTTTCAAACAAGGGAAAGAAAAAGGATCTAGTGCTGAAAAGAGTGAAATACATTTGTGAAGATGGCTCGCAGCAGCAGCCGAAACATGTCAACAAGGTAAATACAAGTTACTGTATTGTCTTTTAAAAGAACCTAAGAAGTTTAAAGAGTGAAATAGTTGAACCTTGGACAAGGTTTGAAAACCTTCGATATTTCACCAAAACTTAAGCCTGATCATCGAACTATTAAGAGATTTGTATCTGATTCAGAGTCACACGGATTCGTGCAGATAAAGCCACAATGAGGAAAGTTTCTGCCAGACAAACACATCGGATTAAGAGAGCAGCTGCTAAAATGCCAAAGCAGCAAACAGGTATTTGAAGCTGCTGGTGCCTCTGGAGTCCAGAGAACATCAAGGTGTAGGATCCTCCAGAGGTTTGCAGTTCTGCATAAACCTTCTATTGGACCACCCTTAAACAAAGCTCACAAGCAGAAACGGCTCCAGGGGCCCAGATGTTCACTGATGAGAGCCGTGAACCCTGGATGGTCCAGATGGATGGAGTGGTGGACGGTTGGTGGACGGACACCATGTCCCAAGGCTGTGACGTCAGCGAGGAGGTGGTGGACTCATGTTTTGGGTCAGAATCATGGGGAGAGAGCTGGTCGGGCCCTTTAAGGCCCCTGAAGGTGTGAAAATGACCTCTGTAAAGTATGTGGAGCTTCTGACTGAACACTTTCTTCCACGGTACAAAAAGAAGAACCGTGTTTTCTGTAGTAAAATCATCTTCATGCAGGACAATGCTCCATCTCATGCTCTGAGGAACACCTCTGCATCATCGGCTGCTATGGGCATAAAAGAAGAGAAACTCATGGTGTGGCCCCATCCTCCCCTGACTTCAACCTTATTGAGAACCTCTGGAGCTCCTCAAGTGAAAGATCTATGAGGGCGGGAGGCAGTTCACATCCAAACAGCAGCTCTGGGAGGATATTCTGACATCCTGCAAAGAAATTCAAGCAGAAACTCTCCACAAACTCACAAGTTCAGTGGATGCAGAATTGTGAAGCTCCTGTCAAATAAGGGTCCAATGTTCAAATGGAACTGGACCTGTTCAGATGTTTGGATTAAAGAACTTTGGATTTCAGTAATATGCAAATGCTTCTAACTGAAAAATAAACTAATGAACATTTTCAGTTCTTTACAACAGTAACATGGTTTGAAACTCTGATGTGCAGAATAATTTGGAACAGTGAATTTAAGTTTTTATTTTTGATAAAATCCTGTTTTCATTGGGAGGTTTGTTCAACATTTGAATTGTTCTAAAGGCTAAGGATTTAAAAATGATGAAGACGTCATTTATATCGACAATTTGGCAAAATCAGAGAAAAATATTATTTGCAAAAATAATTTAGAAAACAGTGTAAACTCAGTGGGAAGAGGAAGGACTGTTACTCAAGTCAGAGTACTGTTACTTCAGTCAAATATTACTCAAGGACGAGTAAAAGTACGCTGACCGAAAAGTACTCTGAAAAGTACAAGTGCTTTAAAAGTACTTTGTAAATGTATCTGAGTACTCTGGACCCCTCTGGAGTACTGTTCTGTTTGGACCCGTGTTCAGACCAAAGACTGTGGACCTGTTCAGTCGTTATATAATCTATAGACTCTTCTTTATACTGTATATATTTATATTTGCTGTATATATTTATATTTGCTGTATATATTTCTGTATTTACTGTATATATTTCTGTATTTATATGTATATATTTCTGTATTTACTGTATATATTTCTGTATTTATATGTATATATTTCTGCATTTATTGTATATATTTCTGCATTTACTGTATATATTTCTGTATTTACTGTATATATTTCTGCATTTACTGTATATATTTCTGCATTTACTGTGTATATATTTCTGTATTTATATGTATATATTTCTGTATTTATATGTATATATTTCTGTATTTATATGTATATATTTCTTTATTTACTGTATATATTTCTGTATTTATATGTATATATTTCTGTATTTATATGTATATATTTCTGTATTTATATGTATATATTTCTTTATTTACTGTATATATTTATATGTATATATTTCTGTATTTATATGTATATATTTCTGTATTTATATGTATATATTTCTTTATTTACTGTATATATTTCTGTATTTATATGTATATATTTCTGTATTTATATGTATATATTTCTTTATTTACTGTATATATTTCTGTATTTATATGTATATATTTCTGTATTTATATGTATATATTTCTGTATTTATATGTATATATTTCTGTATTTATATGTATATATTTCTTTATTTACTGTATATATTTATATGTATATATTTCTGTATTTATATGTATATATTTCTGTATTTATATGTATATATTTCTTTATTTACTGTATATATTTCTGTATTTATATGTATATATTTCTGTATTTATATGTATATATTCTTTAGCTGGGGTGTGGTTCAGACGTGAACGGGGGAGGGCATCTGTGTCTTTTTAAATGAGCGTCGCGTCTCTTTAACAAACGACTCTCTGCGTCTGATCTGAGCGCAGATTTTTCACACGCTGCGTGGTCAAAGCGAATCGACGCCAAGCGCATTAGTCTAGACCCTAAACACCCGGAGAGGGGCCCCGCAGAGGGGCCCCGCAGAACGGCCCCGAGTCTCCCCGGGCCCGGACCACCACCGCCTTATGGAGGAAATATGGATTCACATCAATAACCGCGAGAACGTCTCGACGCCGCCGCGAGATAATGAAGAGAGAGAACGACACGAGCCCAAAGATCAATGAAAGAAATGTTCCTCAAATCGTCTTCTACAAACGACCAGAGGGTCAGAAGACCCTCTGCTTCTCTGACCCTCTGCTCTTCTGACCCTCTCATCCTCTGACCCTCTCCTCTGACCCTCTCATCCTCTGCTCCTCTGACCCTCTCATCCTCTGACCCTCTCATCCTCTGCTCCTCTGACCCTCTCATCCTCTGACCCTCTCATCCTCTGCTCCTCTGACCCTCTCATCCTCTGCTCCTCTGACCCTCTCATCCTCTGACCCTCATCCTCTGACCCTCTGCTCCTCTGACCCTCTCATCCTCTGACCCTCTCTTCTGACCCTCTCCTCACATTTTCCTTGTTTAGAGTCATTCTAGTTTTAAATGAATTTTAAATAAACTCACGTGAGTCGATTTTCTGAATAAAATCGTCTTTATTCAGTTTTCCTCAGAATCTCCGAGGCGTCGACTCGTGGATCCTTCGTCATTTTTACGCTACAACAAAACTGCAAAGATAAAAAACGGTACAAAACCTTAAATACTGCGGCCGATATTTACACAGTGGTTTAAAAAAGGAGCGTGCACGAGAGCCGGGAGCGTGCACGAGAGCCGGGAGCGTGCACGAGAGCCGGGAGCGTGCACGTGAGTCACCACAAACCCAGAATGACAAACATGTGCATTAACATAAATAACATGATTCAGAATCGGAGTGGAGTCCAGCAAGGATTTTGTGTCAGATGCCCTCCCATGCTTCTGTCCTCTTGTGCGTAAGATGCCCTCCCGCCCTTCTGTATCCTTGTCTGTCAGATGCCCTCCCATCCTCCTTATTCTTTACTGTAACACGACTGAAAGTCTTTGCTGGACTTTTCACAAACACAACTTTTCTGTTCAGACTAAATATGTTTACACACACACACACACACACACACACAGACACACACACAGACACACACACACACACACACACACACAGTTTGTGCTTTTACAGCTTTAGGCACTTCAGAACACAGCCTGCCAAAATAAAAGCTGGAATATAAATGGCTCCTTTGGTGAAACGCCTCAGACTCTGTGTGTGTGTGTGTGTGTGTGTGTGTGTGTGTGTGTGTGTGTGTGTGTGTGTGTGTGTGTGTGTGTGTGTGTTACAGTCTGTGTGTTTGAAGTTTTTAAAAATACTTTTGGACATGTTCTTGTTATTTCACATTTTAAACCCACATAAACGTAAACTCTCTTCTTCAGGCTCTTTCAGAGACAGCACTTGGATGAGCTCGCCCCCTGCTGGTGAAGGAGGGAACTACAATCCTCCCTGTTGAAGTGCGGCAGGTCCGGACTCTTCTGAAAAAGTCCTGATTTCTGACCTGATAATGACTTTGAAACAAACATTCTTTTAATTTGTAAAATGTGAAAATGTCAAGACTTAAAGACGCAGCCTCTGGCTTTGGGTCAGGATCAGGGTCAGGATCAGGATCAGGGTCAGGGTTAGGGATATCCTCTGTGTTTGATTATAAAGAGTTTTATTGTCAGAGAATCAGGAAGTGCACCATTAACACTGTAAGTGTTATTAGCTTTACAGTGATGAACTCTGCTCTGGTTTGAGCCGTGTGCACCTCTTCTAAACTCATGTTGGTGAATAATCAGGATGCCCTGAATGAGAAGAAGAGAAGAACTCCAGACCTCTGTTTTTTAAGATAGAAAAAAAATCAGGTGCAGCGCCTTTAAATGGAAACATGTTTTTAAAAACTGTCAGAATTTCCCAGTTTCTTTTCTCTTTAAACGTTGCTGCTTCGACTCTTTCCTCTAGCGCCCCCTCCTGGACTGCCTCCTTTTCTGCCCGCTCCGCTCTGATTGGCTGACGTCACGCTGTTGTTGTTATTGCTGTGGTTGGCGTTCCCGCTCAGCGTTCCCATGATGGACCTGAACGTTCCGAAGGACCTCTTCTGCTGCGCCCTCGGCTCCGCCTCCTGCACCCTCGGTTCCGCCCCCTGCTGGCTCGGAGCGGTACTGCTGTTTTTGTGGATCATCTGCTCGTCAAACGTCACTCTGAGTTTGAGGTTGGGGGCAGTTTTTCGGCGGGAGGAGGGGGACTTTAGGGCACTTTTGGGGCTGGTGGCGGCCTTGTTGGGGTCCTCGGTGGCGGGCTCGTGGGGCGGGTGGTCGTGGAGGGAGTAACCGCTGTAGTTTTCCAGAGATTTGGATTCTCGAATGGAAAAGGCAGCTTTACGCTGGTCCGAGGAAGAGGAGGAGAGGGAGGAGGAGACGGAGGACGAGTGAGGGAGGTGTTTCTTCATCATGAGGTGCAGATGGTCAGGGACAGACTCATCAGAGGACAGCGGCAGGTGCGACGGGCGCAGACCACAGGCAGGTTTCACCTCCTCAGACTGAAGCCCGTCTGAGACGAGAGGCAGAGTTAGAATCATCACAGACTGAAAGAACATTAGAACCTGCTAACCCTGTAGTTTAGACCTCTACAAACATGTTCTGAAATGTCCCTGTGTCAGATGCCCTCCCTGTGTGTGTCAGATGCCCTCCCTGTCCCTGGTCTTATTCTGTGTAAAAGTATTTTATAGTTTAGACCTCTACTAACGTTCTGAAATACAGTACATGGGATTCTTGGTCAGTCTTCTCCCAAATGTTCCTGTTCCTGGGAAGTTTAAACCACAAAATAAAGCAGAACTAATCCAGGACTACACAAGATCTAAACCAGATCTAAACCAGATCTAAACCCAGTTTAAACCAGGACTAAACCAGGCCCAAGCCAGGATTCAGCAAGGTCTAAACTCATTCTAAACTAAATTTTACCCAAGTCCAACCCAGGACTAAACCAAGACTATACCTGGTCTAACCCAGGACACTACTTGGACTAAACCAGAACTAAACCAGATCTTAACAGGACTGAACCTGCTTTAAACCCGGTCTAAATCCGGTCTAAACCGGGTCTAAACCGGGTCTAAACCGGGTCTAAACCGGGTCTAAACAGGACTCACAGGTGCCGTTGCCCTGCTCTGTCACTGCCTCTGTGTCGGACTCGCTCATGGTTCTGTGGTTGGGGTTTTTGAATCGTTGTAGTTTGAGCTCTCTCCTGCGGGGGGCTCCAGGGGCTACGGGCGGTAAGGGGGCGTCGCGGCTCACTGTACCCGCCGTGGGGAGCCTGTCTCTGGGGCACGGCGCCTCAGACGGGTCCCTGCTCTGGAGCTGTCTCACTGTCCACGCTCCGTCACCAGGATTCACCTCCGCCGTCAGCAGCAGCTCCGGCCACGCGTCCCCCGAGGCATGATGGGAACTGGAGTCCAGAGAGAGAGGTAGGGCATCAGGGGTAATGTGAGGACTACAGCAGGACCAGACCATGAGTAAAACATGATTCAACTAAGAATAAAAAAGGCTTTATTAGTCGTAAACCAGAACTAAACCAGAACTAAACCAGAACTAAACCAGGACTAAACCAGGACTAAACCAGGACTAAACCAGGATTAAACCAGAACTGAACCAGGACTAAACCAGGACTAAACCAGAACTGAACCAGGACTAAACCAGAACTGAACCAGGACTAAACCAGGATTAAACCAGAACTGTACCAGGACTAAACCAGAACTGAACCAGGACTAAACCAGGATTAAACCAGAACTAAACCAGGACTAAATCAGAACTAAACTAGGACTGAACCACGACTAAATCAAGACTAAACTAGAAAAGCACTCAGAGAGCGCAGACCTCCGCCAAGCAGCTCAGTTTTCAAAGTGATCCAGAATCCAGGATTTCTTCTGGATCATCACCAAAATCTAATCATCTGTTGGATTTACCATTAGGAACATTTCCTGAAAATTTCATCAAGATCCGTCCATAACTTTTTGAGCTATCTTGCTAACAAACAAACAAACAAACAAACAAACAGACAAACAAACAAACAAACTAACTAACTAACAAACTCAGGTGAAAACATAACCTCCTTGGCGGAGGTAACCAGGACTGAATGAGGATTAAACCAGAACTGAACCAGGGTGACACATGTGGTTCATTCATGTTTGACACTAGACAAATGTACCCATAGAAGAATATTCGTAGTATAAGTAGCATATGTAGTTTTGCAGTGTCAACAGTATTTGTAGTATTTGTAGTATTTTCAGTATTTATAGTATTTTCAGTATTTGTAGTATTTGAGTTGTAGTTTAGTGTAACACATGTCATGTGAGACGGACCCTGGAGACCTGCAGGGGGAGCTGTCCGTCTTGTTTGGGTCCATGAGCCTCTGGAGCTGCTTCTGTAAAGACATCCTCTCCACGGCCTGTCTGTGAAACAACATGAAAATATATAAACCAGGACTGAACCAGGACTGAACCAGGACTGAACCAGGACTAAACCAGGACTAAAGCAGGACTGAACCAGGACTGAACCAGGACTAAACCAGGACTGAACCAGGACTAAAGCAGGACTAAAGCAGGACTAAAGCAGGACTGAACCAGGACTAAAGCAGGACTAAAGCAGGACTGAACCAGGACTAAAGCAGGACTAAAGCAGGACTGAACCAGGACTAAAGCAGGACTAAAGCAGGACTGAACCAGGACTGAACCAGGACTAAAGCAGGACTAAAGCAGGACTGAACCAGGACTGAACCAGGACTAAACCAGGACTGAACCAGGACTGAACCAGGACTGAACCAGGACTAAAGCAGGACTAAAGCAGGACTAAAGCAGGACTAAAGCAGGACTAAACCAGGACTGAACCAGGACTAAAGCAGGACTAAAGCAGGACTGAACCAGGACTAAAGCAGGACTAAAGCAGGACTGAACCAGGACTGAACCAGGACTGAACCAGGACTAAAGCAGGACTGAACCAGGACTGAACCAGGACTGAACCAGGACTAAACCAGGACTGAACCAGGACTAAAGCAGGACTAAAGCAGGACTAAAGCAGGACTGAACCAGGACTAAAGCAGGACTAAAGCAGGACTGAACCAGGACTAAAGCAGGACTAAAGCAGGACTGAACCAGGACTGAACCAGGACTAAAGCAGGACTAAAGCAGGACTGAACCAGGACTGAACCAGGACTGAACCAGGACTAAAGCAGGACTGAACCAGGACTGAACCAGGACTAAACCAGGACTGAACCAGGACTAAAGCAGGACTAAAGCAGGACTAAAGCAGGACTGAACCAGGACTAAAGCAGGACTAAAGCAGGACTGAACCAGGACTAAAGCAGGACTAAAGCAGGACTGAACCAGGACTGAACCAGGACTAAAGCAGGACTAAAGCAGGACTGAACCAGGACTGAACCAGGACTGAACCAGGACTAAAGCAGGACTAAAGCAGGACTAAAGCAGGACTGAACCAGGACTAAACCAGGACTAAAGCAGGACTAAACCAGGACTGAACCAGGACTAAAGCAGGACTAAAGCAGGACTAAAGCAGGACTAAACCAGGACTAAACCAGGACTAAACCAGGACTGAACCAGGACTAAAGCAGGACTAAAGCAGGACTAAAGCAGGACTAAACCAGGACTAAACCAGGACTAAAGCAGGACTAAAGCAGGACTAAACCAGGACTGAACCAGGACTAAAGCAGGACTAAAGCAGGACTGAACCAGGACTAAAGCAGGACTAAAGCAGGACTGAACCAGGACTGAACCAGGACTAAAGCAGGACTAAAGCAGGACTAAAGCAGGACTAAACCAGGACTAAACCAGGACTAAACCAGGACTGAACCAGGACTAAAGCAGGACTAAAGCAGGACTAAAGCAGGACTAAACCAGGACTAAACCAGGACTAAAGCAGGACTAAAGCAGGACTAAACCAGGACTGAACCAGGACTAAAGCAGGACTAAAGCAGGACTGAACCAGGACTAAAGCAGGACTAAAGCAGGACTGAACCAGGACTGAACCAGGACTAAAGCAGGACTAAAGCAGGACTGAACCAGGACTGAACCAGGACTGAACCAGGACTAAAGCAGGACTAAAGCAGGACTAAAGCAGGACTAAAGCAGGACTAAAGCAGGACTGAACCAGGACTGAACCAGGACTAAAGCAGGACTGAACCAGGACTAAAGCAGGACTAAAGCAGGACTAAAGCAGGACTGAACCAGGACTGAACCAGGACTAAAGCAGGACTAAAGCAGGACTGAACCAGGACTGAACCAGGACTGAACCAGGACTAAAGCAGGACTAAACCAGGACTGAACCAGGACTGAACCAGGACTAAAGCAGGACTAAAGCAGGACTGAACCAGGACTGAACCAGGACTGAACCAGGACTAAAGCAGGACTGAACCAGGACTAAAGCAGGACTAAACCAGGACTGAACCAGGACTGAACCAGGACTAAAGCAGGACTAAAGCAGGACTAAAGCAGGACTGAACCAGGACTAAAGCAGGACTAAAGCAGGACTGAACCAGGACTAAAGCAGGACTAAACCAGGACTAAACCAGGACTAAAGCAGGACTGAACCAGGACTAAAGCAGGACTAAAGCAGGACTAAACCAGGACTGAACCAGGACTAAAGCAGGACTAAAGCAGGACTAAACCAGGACTGAACCAGGACTAAAGCAGGACTGAACCAGGACTAAAGCAGGACTAAAGCAGGACTAAACCAGGACTGAACCAGGACTAAAGCAGGACTAAAACAGGACTAAACCAGGACTAAAGCAGGACTAAAGCAGGACTAAACCAGGACTGAACCAGGACTAAAGCAGGACTAAAGCAGGACTAAACCAGGACTGAACCAGGACTAAAGCAGGACTAAAGCAGGACTAAACCAGGACTAAAGCAGGACTAAAGCAGGACTAAAGCAGGACTAAACCAGGACTGAACCAGGACTAAAGCAGGACTAAAGCAGGACTAAACCAGGACTGAACCAGGACTAAAGCAGGACTAAACCAGGACTAAACCAGGACTAAAGCAGGACTGAACCAGGACTAAAGCAGGACTAAACCAGGACTGAACCAGGACTGAACCAGGACTAAAGCAGGACTAAAACAGGACTAAACCAGGACTAAACCAGGACTAAAGCAGGACTAAAGCAGGACTAAACCAGGACTGAACCAGGACTAAAGCAGGACTAAAGCAGGACTAAACCAGGACTGAACCAGGACTAAAGCAGGACTAAAGCAGGACTAAACCAGGACTGAACCAGGACTAAAGCAGGACTAAAGCAGGACTAAACCAGGACTAAAGCAGGACTGAACCAGGACTAAAGCAGGACTAAAGCAGGACTAAACCAGGACTGAACCAGGACTAAAGCAGGACTAAACCAGGACTAAACCAGGACTGAACCAGGACTGAACCAGGACTAAACCAGGACTAAACCAGGACTAAACCAGGACTAAAGCAGGACTAAAGCAGGACTGAACCAGGACTAAAGCAGGACTAAAGCAGGACTAAACCAGGACTGAACCAGGACTAAAGCAGGACTAAAGCAGGACTAAAGCAGGACTAAACCAGGACTGAACCAGGACTAAAGCAGGACTAAAGCAGGACTAAACCAGGACTGAACCAGGACTAAAGCAGGACTAAAGCAGGACTGAACCAGGACTAAAGCAGGACTAAAGCAGGACTAAACCAGGACTAAACCAGGACTAAAGCAGGACTAAAGCAGGACTAAACCAGGACTAAAGCAGGACTAAAGCAGGATTAAACCAGGACTAAACCAGGACTGAACCAGGACTAAAGCAGGACTAAACCAGGACTGAACCAGGACTGAACCAGGACTAAAGCAGGACTAAAGCAGGACTAAAGCAGGACTAAACCAGGACTGAACCAGGACTAAAGCAGGACTAAAGCAGGACTAAACCAGGACTGAACCAGGACTAAAGCAGGACTAAAGCAGGACTAAACCAGGACTGAACCAGGACTAAAGCAGGACTAAACCAGGACTGAACCAGGACTAAAGCAGGATTAAACCAGGACTAAACCAGGACTGAACCAGGACTAAAGCAGACTAAAGCAGGACTAAACCAGGACTGAACCAGGACTAAAGCAGGACTAAAGCAGGACTAAAGCAGGATTAAAGCAGGACTAAACCAGGACTGAACCAGGACTAAAGCAGGACTAAAGCAGGACTGAACCAGGACTAAAGCAGGACTAAAGCAGGACTAAAGCAGGACTGAACCAGGACTAAAGCAGGACTAAACCAGGACTGAACCAGGACTAAAGCAGGACTAAACCAGGACTGAACCAGGACTAAAGCAGGACTAAACCAGGACTAAAGCAGGATTAAACCAGGACTAAACCAGGACTGAACCAGGACTAAAGCAGGACTAAACCAGGACTGAACCAGGACTAAAGCAGGACTAAAGCAGGACTAAAGCAGGATTAAAGCAGGACTAAACCAGGACTAAACCAGGACTAAACCAGGACTAAAGCAGGACTAAACCAGGACTAAAGCAGACTAAACCAGGACTAAACCAGGACTAAAGCAGGACTAAACCAGGACTAAAGCAGGACTAAAGCAGGACTAAAGCAGACTAAACCAGGACTAAACCAGGACTAAACCAGGACTAAAGCAGGATTAAAGCAGGACTAAACCAGGACTAAACGAGGATTAAACCGGGGCTGAACCATCACTCGCAATGGTTACGGCTGCATCCACACGAGTCGTCACTTCGTCCTGGTTTGAGCCCAGTTTAGTCCTGATGGTGGATCTGGTTTGGTCCTTGTCTAGTCCTGGTTCAGATCCTGGTTCAGTTTTGGTTTAGTCTATTTATTTTTTATTTATTTCAGAGACAATGCACATTAATCAACATTTGCATGTAAATATGCCAGAATTAGCCCGAGGGCTATTTTTCATCCGTAGTCCCTGGACAGATGTAAATGTCAACCTGTAGGAAATAAAATACAATAGTCCTGGTTTAGTCCTGGTCTAGTCCTGGTCTAGTCCAAGATTCGTTCAAATTTTGATGTATTTTATGTGCAAATGTGAATGCAACCATTGGATCACTTCATTTATATTTCCAAATGTTTCTAATGTCAAGTCTGTGTTCTGTTAAACCACCATCCCCTCTGCCTCTTTCTCGGATCCCCCCTCTTCACACACCCCCAGGCCACTGGACACACCCCCCCTTCCCGGACCGACTGCACCCACCCCCCGCCCCCCACCACCCACGTCTCCAGCTCACTTCACACCGACTGTTCCCAGCACCAGCCCCTCTCTGCCCCCCACCCCCGGCAGTCCACCCCAGTCCCCCCCTTACTCCTCCGTCTACATCACACCGGATCAGGTGAGGAGAGAGCTGAGGCGGCTGAAACAGAGAAAATCTGCAGGACCAGATGGCATCTGCCCCAGGCTGCTGAGGACCTGCGCGGACCAGCTCTGTGAGGTTCTCTGCTACATCTACAACCTGAGCCTCAGCCTGGAGAAGGTCCCTGTCCTGTGGAAGACCTCCTGTGTGGTACCAGTTCCAAAAACAACACATGCCAGAGAACCGGCCCACTTCAGACCAGTCGCCTTGACCTCTCACCTCATGAAGACCATGGAGAGGCTGATCCTCAGCTACCTCCGCTCCATGGTGAGCTCCACTCTGGACCCGCTGCAGTTTGCCTACAAGCCCAACATCGGAGTAGAGGACGCCGTCATCTACCTGCTGCAGCGGGCGCTCACCCACCTGGAGACTGCCGGGAGCGCTGTGAGAGTCATGTTCTTTGACTTCTCCAGCGCCTTCAACACCATCAGGCCGGCACTGCTGCGGGGGAAGCTGGAGGACGCCGGAGTGAACGGACATCTCGCCGCCTGGACCATCGACTACCTCACTGACCGGCCGCAGTATGTGAGGCTGCGCGGCTGTGAGTCAGAGGTGGTTGTCTGCAGCACTGGGGCCCCACAGGGAACTGTCCTTTCACCCTTCCTCTTCTCTATCTACACCTCGGACTTCACCTACAACACGGACACCTGCCATCTCCAGAAGTTCTCTGACGACTCGGCCCTTGTGGGCTGTGTGTCTGAGGGGAATGAGCTGGAGTACCGATCGGTCATCAGGGACTTTGTGGACTGGTGTGAGCACAACCACCTGTGCCTTAACACCAGTAAGACCAAGGAGATGGTGATCGACTTCGGGAGAAGGACACTACTTCCCTCACCGGTGAACATCCAGGGACAGGACATAGAGACAGTGGACAGTTTTAAGTACCTGGGTGTTCACCTCAACAATAAACTGAACTGGTCCCACAACACTGACGCCCTGTACAAGAAGAGCCAAAGTCGCCTCCACCTTCTGAGGAGACTGAGTTCTTTTGGAGTGTGCAGGCCCCTGCTCAAGACTTTTTATGACTCTGTGGTGGCCTCTGCTCTCCTCTATGCTGTTGTCTGCTGGGCCCCGAGCAGCACAGAGCGGGACAGGAAAAGACTGAACAAACTCGTCAGGAGGGCCAGCTCTGTCCTGGGCTGTCCTCTGGAGTCTGTGGAGGAGGTGGGTGAGAGGAGGGTGCTGGCCAAACTCACATCCATCATGGCCGACACCTCTCACCCTCTGCACCGGACTGTAGAGGAACTGAGCAGCACCTTCAGCGGCCGACTGAGGCACCCTCAGTGTAAGAAGGAACGCTACCGCAGGTCCTTCATCCCCACTGCTGTCAGACTGTACAACTCCACTGTGTAACACATGCAATAACCTGTGCAATAACCTGTGCAATAACCTGTGCAATAACCTGTGCAATAACCTGTAACCATGTAACCTCAGTAACCGCCTCCACTGTCCTCAGATTATATATTTATATATTTGTATATTTGTATTCTTTTACATATATATATATTATATAAGAGATATGTTTTATTATATATTTACATTTCTTTCACTCCCTGTACATAAGAGCTACCTGATGTTGTAAATATGTTAATATTTATTGTGATTTTATTTTTTATTTACTTATTGTTCTGAGTGTTTGCACAATTTTTCACAACTTTTTGCACTCTACTGTCCCCTGACTGTGAGCTTCTGTCACGAGTGAATTTCTCCTCTGTGAGATCAATAAAGTCTTATCTTATCTTATCTTAAAAGTCTGAGAATTGACCAAAACAAAGAAATTGGTTTCCACTGTCCAGCTGTGTAATCCTTCGCAAAGGAGAAACTCAATTTGTCAGCTGGACAAAAGTTTATTTGGTTGAATACATTTCTTCTGCTTCTTCAGTTCTGGTCAGATGCTGGTGGACACTGCCTTATATCTGTCTGAAGGGGGCGCTAACTACACCTGAGCGCCTGAGAGAGTGGCAGCTGGGTACAGTTGCTCCTGCGTTTTTTCTTGATAACATCTACCTTTTAAGGTACTCTTGTATGCACTTTAAGTTTTGTACTTTATTTTTATTTACTCTATCTGTTCAATAAAACACCCATCATGTTTTTTGGGCATTTTTGTTGTTTTTTCTTGATTTTTGCTGGCCTCTTTGTCTCTTGCTGTGTGGCTCAGCAGTCCAGACTGCCCTTTGTGTATTCCAGGGAGCACCTTCTTTCACTCTCCAAGTCCCCAGTGCTGTTTGGAGTTAAGCCTGACATTCCTGTGGAACTACAGAGGAGGAAGCACAGAGGATGCCGCGCTGGAGTTAGAGCAAAACAGCGGAGAAGGAAATTTAGGCCTGCGGTTCCATCAGTTCTGATGGGGAACGTAAGGTCACTGGGAAATAAGATGGACGAACTGTGTGCGCTTGTTCGGACCCAGAGGGAGTTCGCTGTCAGCAGTATCATGTGCTTCACAGAGACCTGCTTCATACAAACTTCCCGGACAACAGTGCATCTGTACCAGGCTTTAAGACAGTGCGTGCGGACAGAGACACTTTCCTTAGCGGTAAGAAGAAGGGCGGCGGGATTGCAGTTTTTGTGAACGAAAGGTGGTGTAATCCTGGCCATATTACTGTGAAGGAACGGATCTGCACGCCGGACATTGAACTTATGGTTTAGGGAATACGTCCATATTATTTACCGAGGGAATTTACTTCTGTCCTGTTCATCGGAGTTTACATCCCTCCCTCAGCTGACGAAGATGCAGCGTGTGACAGGATACACACTGTGGTCGCTGGGCTGCAGTCTAAACACCCGGAGGCTTTACTACTGATTTCTGGAGACTTCAACCATGTTTCACTGGACAGTGTTTTACCCACACTTCATCAGTATGTGGATTGTAAAACTCGGGACAATAGAACTCTGGACTTACTGTATGCCAATTCTAAGGAGGCATACAGTGCCACTGCCCTACCCCCACTGGGACGATCTGACCACAATCTGGTCCTGTTAACACCTCAGTACATCCCTGCAGTAAAGAGGAAGTCTGTCACCACTAGGACTGTAAGGAAGTGGAGTCAGGAAGCCAGCGATGCCCTTCAGGACTGCTTTGAGACCACAGACTGGAATGTGCTCTGCCTGCCGCATGGGGACAACATTGACAGCATGACGGACTGTATAACGGATTACATCAACTTCTGTGAGGATACAGCCGTCCCCACATGCACTGTCCGCTGTTACCCTAATAACAAGCCCTGGATCACCAGCCAGCTGAAGGATCTCCTTAATAAGAAGAAGCGGGCCTTCAACTCTGGTGATAAGGACGAGGTGAAGAGGGTGCAACAGCAGCTGAAGATCCAGCTCAGACTAGGGCAAGAAGCATACGGGAAAAGGCTTGAGGCAAAACTCCAGCAGAATAACACCAGGGAAGTGTGGCAAGGCATGAAGGCCATTACTGGCTTCAGCCCTCGATCAAAGCTGCAGGACAATAGCCCAGACAGAGCAAACCTGCTCAATCTGCATTTCAATCGCTTCTCATCCCCTGGCACCCCCATCTCTACACCTCCTGGACGCCCAATTCACACCTCACCACAGACCACCCAGACGACCATTCATCAGCCCATCACCTCTGCTCCCACACCTGCTCCCACCCCCACGGAGGAACTCAGCTCTTTGTGTCTGTCACCTGCGCAGGTGAAAAGGCAGTTGGAGAAAATTCATCATAACAAGTCTCCTGGACCAGACCAAGTCAACCCCCGCGTGCTGAGGACATGTGCAGCTCAGCTCACTGGGATCCTGCACTTTCTCTACACCCTGAGCCTGAAGCTTGAGAGGATACCGGTGCTATGGAAGACCTCCTGCATTGTGCCTGTGCCCAAGAAGCCTATTCCATCTGGACTTAATGACTTCAGACCAGTGGCTTTGACATCTCATGTCATGAAAGTGTTTGAGAGACTTGTTCTGGCTCAGCTCAGACCCCTGGTGGCACCATCCCTGGATCCTCTACAGTTTGCCTATCAGTCCCACATTAGTGTGGATGATGCTGTAATCTATCTTCTGCAGCGGCTCACTCTCACCTGGATAGTGTTAAGGGCTCTGTGAGGATATTGTTCTTCGATTTCTCCAGTGCTTTTAACACTATCCAGCCCTTTCTGATGAGTGAGAAGCTGCTCAGGATGGGTGTCAGCTCCTCCATTGTCTCCTGGATTAATGACTACCTGTCAGGCAGGCCTCAGTACGTGCGACTGGGGACCACCCTGTCTGACACGGTGGTCAGTAATGTAGGAGCTCCCCAGGGTACAGTCCTGTCTCCGTTCCTGTTCACTCTGTACACCTCTGATTTCCAGTACAGTTCCGGGTCCTGCCATCTGCAGAAGTTCTCTGATGACTCTGCAGTGGTCGGGTGTATCAGGGATGGACAGGAGCTGGAGTACAGGACACTGATTACAAACTTTGTGGAGTGGTCCCTGGCAAATCATCTGCTCCTGAACGTTGACAAGACCAAGGAACTGGTGATTGACTTTAGGAGAAAGAGGACACCTGTGGAGCCCATTACCATCCAGGGCCAGGACGTGGAAATAGTGGACTGCTACAAGTACCTTGGTGTACAGGTGAATAACAGACTTGACTGGAGGGACAACTGTAATGCTGTCTACAAGAAGAGCATGAGCAGACTCTACTTCCTGAGAAAGATCAGGTCTTTCAATGTGTGCAGCAAGTTACTGGAGATCTTCTACCAGTCTGTGGAGGCCAGCGCGCTGTACTTCACTGTGGTCTGCTGGGGGAGCAGCACCAGTAAAAGAGACACTGGGATTGACAAACTGATCCGTAAAGCGGGTTACGTGATCGGCTGTGAGCTGGAGACATTTGTCACAGTGAGGGACAGGAGGACACTGGACAAACTGCTCTCCATCATGGACACTCCTGCTCACCCACTGCACCAGACTATAGAGGGACAGAGGAGATAATACTCCCTACAACTGTACAACAACTTACCCACTGCACCAGACTATAGAGGGACAGAGGAGATAATACTCCCTACAACTGTACAACAACTCACCCACTGCACCAGACTATAGAGGGACAGAGGAGATAATACTCCCTACAACTGTACAACAACTCACCCACTGCACCAGACTATAGAGGGACAGAGGAGCTCATTCTCAGGCTCCTTCAGCTCCGCTCAAACAGTGAGAGATTCAGGACTACATTCATACCATACGCCATACAGTTGTACAACTCACCCTTATTTAACAGATAATACTCCCTACAACTGTACTCCAAGTTAATCCCAAGTAACGGATTACCTCACGCCCTGTCAATCAGCATAGTATTTGCACTGTCGTTCTTGTCTCTTGTTTATAGCTGTGACTATATAGTTTATTACTTTATTACTTATATTTCTATTTTATTTTGACTTGTACATATACATTTTATAATTATGTCTCATTTGACACGTGTCTCTTACTCTTTTTGCTACACCATCTATTTTTGTTACTCTGTTATTATATTATATTGTGATGTTTGAGCGACTGTATCCAAATAATTTCCCTTGTGGATCAATAAAGTTTGTCTAAGTCTAAGTCTAAGTCTAAGAAACTACTCTGAAGCGAACACACCTACTTGTTTACAATTTCTGTTTGTAGCTCGGCCTGCTGAACTGCACTTCTGAGTGTGGGCTCATATTAGCAGAATCATCCCTATTGTTTCGTTTGTTTTGATTTAAGTTTGAGGATAGAGTTATAGATGGAGACAAATGATGTCTGAGACCCCCATTTCTGTTCAAAAATAGCCTCTTTAACTCCTCCTCTCAAACCAGTTCTTTTCTCTGGCCAAGATCTGGACCTCACTGTCCTCAAAGGAGTGGCCTGTGGCTTTTAGGTGGAGATGTACGGCAGACTGAGGTCCTTTTAGGTGGAGATGTACGGCAGACTGAGGTCCTTTTAGGTGGAGATGTACGGCAGACTGAGGTCCTTTTAGGTGGAGATGTACGGCAGACTGAGGTCCTTTTAGGTGGAGATGTACGGCAGACTGAGGTCCTTTTAGGTGGAGATGTACGGCAGATTGCGGCCCACCCTGGTTTTCCCGTCTGTGTTGATACATCCTTTTGTGAAGTGGCTGTTTTGTTTCTCCAATGTAGCGCCCCCTGCAGTCTTCACTACACTGAATGGAGTAGACCACATTGCTTTGTTTGTGGCTCGGTGTTTTGTCCTTAGGATGGACCAGTTTTTGTCTTAAAGTGTTTGTGGGTTTGAAATAGACTGGGATTTCATGTTGTCTGAAGATCCTCTGTAGTTTTTTGGAAACTCCAGCCAGGTAAGGAATAGTTCCACCCCTTCTCCTGGGCTCTGGTTCTCTGTTGTCCTGTTTCTTTGCCCTCTTCGTTTTATTGAAAGCCCATTTAGGATCTCCACAAACGGAGAGGGCTTTCTCCACGTGTTGTTCTTCTTTCTCCTTTCCCTCTGCGCTTGTAGGAACCACTTGGGCCCTGTGTTGTAATGTCCGAATGACTCCCAGTTTGTGCTGAAGTGGGTGGTGTGAATCAGCTGCGAAACGTATTTCACCAAAATAAACTTTTGCCCAATTGACAAATTGAATTTCTCCTTTGCCATTGATTCTACCTGGACGACTGAGGGATTCTACACACATCTTGAGTAACTCTATTATCAGTCTGTCTACATCTCCAAAGCTCCAAACGCTCTGTTCCACCTTGTGATGTCATCAAGTGGTAGTTTTCAAGTGAACAGCTCCTTTTACCTTTAGTTCAGTAGAGATCGGCAATTCCAGGACTGAAATGATCCAAATGATTCTAGTGAAGGTGTGTGGAGTTTAAAAACACAGTGGAGCACTTCCTGTATCACCACATGATGACATCACAAGGTGGAACAGAGGGTTTTCAGTTTGAGAGAAGAACTCGTGTTAAATCTGCAGGTTTGTGTGTTAAACATGTGAATGAAACAAACACACTCCAGGTGTGAGTGTGAGGAGGAAGTACGTTAGAACAGAGCAGAAAGCAAGAGGATTATGGGACATTTAGGATCTACACTGAAGCCATGACTCACTCGCTCAGCTGCTTGGTGAGCTTGACCACCTGTGAGGCCAGACTCATGCAGGTTTCCACGACGACCAGGTACCGCGCACAGGAAGTGTGTCCGTGCCTCTCCGCACACTGAGACGCTCGCTCCCCCTGCTGGTTCAACACGGTCACGTTTGAGCCGTACTCCACCAGAGTCTGAGCACACACACATAATCAGACTCATTTTAACGCTGGTCTTGGTTTAGACCTGGTTCAGTCCTGGTTTAGTCCTGTTTACATGTATACAGGTGAGGTGTACTGGTTTAGTCCTGTTTTAGTCCTGGTTTAGACTTGGTTTAGTCCTGTTTTTACCTGTATACAGGTGAGGTGTCCGTGCTGGTTTAGTCTTGTTTTAGTCCTGGTTTAGTCCTGGTTTAGTCCTGTTTTTACCTGTATACAGGTGAGGTGTCCGTGCTGGTTTAGTCTTGTTTTAGTCCTGGTTTAGACTTGGTTTAGTCCTGTTTTTACCTGTATACAGGTGAGGTGTCCGTGCTGGTTTAGTCTTGTTTTAGTCCTGGTTTAGTCCTGTTTTTACCTGTATACAGGTGAGGTGTCCGTGCTGGTTTAGTCTTGTTTTAGTCCTGGTTTAGTCCTGGTTTAGTCCTGTTTTTACCTGTATACAGGTGAGGTGTCCGTGCTGGGCGGCCGTGTGTACTGCTGTGTTGCCGTGGAGATCGGCCTCGTCCAGAGAAATGGCCTGTTCCTGCATAAACTGCAGCAGCCACAGCAAAACCTTCTCCTGAAACACAAACAAAAACATATTATATACATGTATATTTGCACCTGTCCTGTCTCTTACATGTATATTTGCACCTGTCCTGTCTCTTACATGTATATTTGCACCTGTCCTGTCATACATATGGTTACCTATGGTTAGGGTTATATACAGTATTTATAAATACTTCTCACCTGTCCGTACTGCGCGGCGTAGTGGATGAGGCTGGGAAACTCTCTGGTGCAGCTCAGCTCCGCGATGGCCTCTGTCTCACTCACCATCCAACGCACACACTCCAGATGCCCGTTCTGAAACACAGAGAGACCGGGTTTAGACCTGGTACTGACCTGGGTTAGACCTGGTACCGACCTGGGTTAGACCTGGTACCGACCTGGGTTAGACCTGGTACCGACCTGGGTTAGACCTGGGTTAGACCTGGTACCGACCTGGGTTAGACCGGGTACCGACCTGGGTTAGACCTGGTACAGACCTGGGTTAGACCTGGTACAGACCTGGGTTAATGTTAAGACTCTCATTAGACCCTGTTTATACAAGGTAAGGCTCTGGGTTTAGTCCTGCTTTAGTCCAGCTTTCGTCCTGCTTTAGTCCTGCTTTAGTCCAGTTTTAGTCTATCTTTAGTCCTGCTTTCGTCCTGCTTTAGTCCTGCTTTAGTCCAGTTTTAGTCTATCTTTAGTCCTGCTTTAGTCCTGCTTTAGTCCTGCTTTAGTCCAGCTTTAGTCCAGCTTTAGTCCAGCTTTAGTCCTGCTTTAGACTAGCTTTAGTCCAGCTTTAGTCCTGCTTTAGTCCTGCTTTAGACTAGCTTTAGTCCTGCTTTAGTCCAGCTTTAGTCCAGCTTTAGTCCTGCTTTAGTCCTGCTTTAGTCCAGCTTTAGTCTATCTTTAGTCCAGCTTTAGTCCTGCTTTAGTCCTGCTTTAGTCCAGCTTTAGTCCAGCTTTAGTCCAGCTTTAGTCCAGCTATAGTCCAGCTATAGTCCAGCTTTAGTCCAGCTTTAGTCCAGCTTTAGTCTAGCTTTAGTCCTGCTTTAGTCCAGCTTTAGTCCAGCTTTAGTCCAGCTTTAGTCCAGCTTTAGTCCAGCTTTAGTCCAGCTTTAGTCCTGCTTTAGTCCAGCTTTAGTCCAGCTTTAGTCCAGCTTTAGTCCAGCTTTAGTCCTGCTTTAGTCCTGCTTTAGTCCAGCTTTAGTCCAGCTTTAGTCCTGCTTTAGTCCAGCTTTAGTCCTGCTTTAGTCCTGCTTTAGTCCTGCTTTAGTCCTGCTTTAGTCCAGCTTTAGTCCAGCTTTAGTCCAGCTTTAGTCCTGGTCTAGTCTTCAGTTGGGTTTGATATTTTCCGATGGAACAGCAGAGTTAAATTCTCTGAGGTGGAACTTTGTGTAAAACTTTGAGAATGACTCATTTAGATAAAAAACCCTGTGTTTTATCGGCAGTTACACACTTCCTGTTTGGGAGCCAATCAGATCTGTGCTTTCCTCTTACAGCGCAGACTAAACTTCCTGTCATTTATTCACACAGACAGGAGCGGACAGGAGTGGACAGGAGCAGAGAAGCAGGCAGGAGTACCTTGACAGCGAGCCCAGCGGGTGTGAGTTGGTCTCGGTTGCGCTCGTTGAGCCCGTCCTCTCCCATCAGAGACGTCAGGTGCTGCAGACACTCGCTGTGACCCTGCGACGCCGACAGGTGCAGCAGGTTGTTGTTCTGGTCGTCTCTGATCTGCTCCAGGTTATCGGCCGCCAGGTGAGGCTGAGAGAGAGGAACACGATTTAAACTTCAGATCTGTTATACAGTCTGTAAGAAGAAACTAAACCACTCTGCTGTTTTTGACAGGTTACGCTTCACTGTGATTGGTTGAATCCACCTGTCACTCACTCACAGCATGAGGGAGGCTGACCAATCGGAGCAGGGGGCGGTAGAGATACGTTTTTAACCACAGAAAGGCATTTAAAGATCCACTAAACACCAAAATCACTTTTTTCTACTGATTATCTGTGTAAATGTGTCTAAAATAGAAGTGTAAACTGTCCCTGGTCTTATTTTGGCATTTTAGTTCATATTTGTGACGTTTGGGTCAAAGTCGTGTCTGTTCCGCCTCTTTAGGATCAACTACGGCCACGACATTTGAATGTTCAGGTTGGACAAACGGCGTCAGTGAGTCAGATTCTGTTCTGAGGTTTTTACGTGACGAGCCCCTGGCGTCTACGGGCGGGACGTGAGGAGCCCCTCTCAGCCCCGCCCCCTACTGGCACCGCCGGGCACTGCCATGTCCCGCCGTGTCTGGAGAAAAGGGAAACGGCGAGACCCGAGCACAAATGTCCGCTCTGTTTCAAAGTTCGGAGCGCACCGGTCCACGCCGTGTCGGTCGGCTGTCAATTATCGCTCCAGAGTCACAGTACGTCTATTACACTTCGTCAAAATGAAGAAGCAACGTGGAGTGTCGTAAATGTATGTAGAGCGGATGTAGAGAGGACCAATCACAGCCCTTATTGTCCTTATTGTCTGCATCACTTTCCCCTGTCGTCTATGTCGGTTCAACACATAGTCACAAAATTTTGGTGGTGCACATCGGTTGACGCAGACGCTCTGCGGAAGGGTTTCAAGGCGACGCAGACGATTTGACGCAGACTCTGCGACGCAGACGATTTGACGCAGACTCTGCGACGCAGACTCTGCGACGCAGACGATTTGACGCAGACTCTGCGACGCAGACGATTTGACGCAGACTCTGCGACGCAGACGATTTGACGCAGACGATTTGACGCAGACGATTTGACGCAGACGATTTGACGCAGACTCTGCGACGCAGACGATTGGACGCACTCTGCGACGCAGACGATTTGACGCAGACTCTGCGACGCAGGCGATTTGACGCACTCTGGGACGCAGACTCTGCGATGCAGACGATTTGACGCAGACGATTTGACGCACAACCATAAATTGGGCTTAAACCAGGACTCACCAGGAGAGAGATCTGTCCTTCTCTGACGATGTTGAGGATGTTCTGGTTCCTCTTGGTCTCCTCGTCCATCTCTGGAGCAGGTCCCCCAGGGGCCCAGGGTTTGGACTGATCCTGCCTGGCCACGGAGCCCCCTCCCTGGGCAAACATCAGACCCGAGCCCCCTGCTTCCCCCCCGGCCCTCTGAACCTCCGGAAAAATACGCGCAGACAGCAGCTTTTCTGTGGAGAACAGGAGTATTACAAATCAGATACTTAAACTAGTATCAGTCTCAGTCCTGGTTTAGTCCTGGTTCAGTCCTGGTTTAGTCCTGGTTTAGTCCTGGTTCAGTCCTGGTTTAGTCCTGGTTTAGTCCTGGTTCAGTCCTGCTTTAGTCCTGCTTTAGTCCTGCTTTAGTCCTGGTTACCTGAGTGTGATCCGGCGTCGGAGAAGGAGGAGAGGGAGGAGGAACAGCTCAGCAGCCCAGAGCAGTGCACCTCTGTGGAGGTGAAGGCTCCGGACGAGGCCCCTGAGCGCTGGAGGTGATGGAGGTCTGGATCTACGGAGCGAGACTTCCTCAGGTCTGACCACTTCACCGGAGACAAGACACAGAACTGAGAGAGAGGGAGGAGAGGAGATGGGGAGGGAGGAGGTAGAGAGGGAGCGAGAGGAGGGAGAGAAATAAATAAGGAGAGGAAAGAAAGGAGAGAGAAAGAAAACAGAGGAGGAAGAGGGAGAGAGAGAAACAAATGAAGACAGAGAGAAACACAAAAACAGAGGAGTAGCGAAGAGAGATAGAGGATGAAAATGAAGAAGGGAGGAAGCAGGAGACAGAGGAGAGGAGGGGAAATGAGAGGTAGAAAGAAAATGGAGGATGGCCAAAGAGAGGGCAAAGGATGAAGAAGGAGAAATATGAATAAAAAAGAAAAAAGAGAGGGATGTGGGGGAAAGAGAGAAGAGAGTAAGAACAGGGGAGAGAGAGAAAGAAAATTTTACAGAGCAGTAAAAAACATCATGTGACTTTAGTTTATTTCTCCTGACAGAGGAGACCAGGACTAAACCAGGACTGAACCAGGACTGAACCAGGACTGAACCAGGACTGAACCAGGACTGAACCAGGACTGAACCAGGACTAAACCAGGACTGAACCAGGACTGAACCAGGACTGAACCAGGACTGAACCAGGACTAAACCAGGACTGAACCAGGACTGAACCAGGACTAAACCAGGACTGAACCAGGACTGAACCAGGACTGAACCAGGACTAAACCAGGACTGAACCAGGACTGAACCAGGACTGAACCAGGACTGAACCAGGACTAAACCAGGACTGAACCAGGACTGAACCAGGACTAAACCAGGACTGAACCAGGACTGAACCAGGACTAAACCTGACAGAGAAGTGACTGAATGTTGTGCCAGTTTTTGTTCCATGTGAAGAGTTCCAGGAATTACAAAAATCTGAACTATAAAGCAGGTCACACGAGTCTCTGGTTCTCCTCACCGGTGTCTGCGCGCTGCTGCTGCCGCCCAGGGACAGAGCCTCGCTGTGGGGCAGAGCCGAGGCTTTGGTCCCCCTCTGGTTCCTCTCCAGAGTCCCAGCCGCGCTCACACTGCTGCCTCCTGCGCTCCTCTTCTCCTGCGGCAAAAAGACAACTCCAAATCAGAGTCATTTTATTACATTTACACTGAGCGTCCTAATTCTTCAAAACGAGGAGTATATAAGCACGTTTCACAGCTTCAGAGGTCAGAGAGGAGATTGGACGTCACAGTAATGCTAACAACAACTAGCATGCTAACAGGGTCCCAGTCTTACTTTCTGGTTTGAGCGTGATAAAACACTTTTAGATGCAGAAAGTACATGGCGGTGTCATTTCTGACTCATATCTGTACTGGGGCTAAACTAACCTGACCCATTACAAGACAAAAATGTTGGGGCCCCCTTATCGTCATCTAGCCTGTGCCTGTAATTTTATGATATCCACTCACCTGTTGTGGTTCCAACTAAGTCAGTTCTTTCGGGTCACAATAAGCTCAGATTATAGTCTAACAAGCCTCAGATAAAGCAGTGCCTACGGTTAGCATCACACCAGAGAATGTTGATGACATCAGCGGCAAAGTATCTATTAGAATTCAAAAGTTCAAAACACGTTTATAACCAAATCTGGATGAAAGATTAATTTCCCGTAGTCACTATTTTATTGGTTTGGTTCTTTCCATCCAAAATAGGACATGTTTTTGTGAATATGGCGTGTCTTTACCGTAATTTCCGGACTAAGATGCTACTTTTTTCTCAGCCCCGCCCCCCGGAGAGCCTGAAATCTGCTGAAATCCTCCGAGACATGATCCCAGACAGGACAGCGGCTCTTTGTGCAGGAGACATGCGCAATAGAGCGCCAAGTGACGTAGTCTGATAATCCTGTCGTAATACTGTCGTTTTACTGCCGTGTTACACGCGCTGTTCAAAATAAACATGTACCGGTATTTAAATAAAAATTAAAAAAATCTTTCTGTGTACCATCTTTGCGTAAATATCTCAAGTTACAACATTGTGATGTGACTTATCCTCAGGTGCGCGCAATAGTCCAGAAATTACGTTAATAAGAAACTGTAGTATTTATGTCACCATCAGCTGTATCACAATTTTTGGGAACCCCACTTTGAGAACCACTGATGTACAACATGAGAGAATTGACTAAAAAAGCCTTTTAAGGTGTTTCTGACCCCTGTGACCTCTGTGTGACCCCTGTGTGACCTGTGTGTAACCTCTGCGTGACCCCTGTGTGACCTCTGTGTGACCCCTGTGTGTAACCTCTGCGTGACCCCTGTGTGACCGCTGACCTGTGCGGCCCGGGGCAGTGTGGTGGACATGGGGCTGGACTTTATGTAGGGGACGTCCAGGATCTCGTCCATGTCCAGGTCGTAGTGCTCCAGTTCCCCAAACAGGCCGTGGGGAGCGCCAGCGGGTTTGTGTTTGAGCTCGGCGGGCGGGTGGGTTGCGTGTGACCCGGGTGCGTTCGACCCGGCGGTTTGGGCGCAGGGCGGTTTCTCGGGCTCATCTTTAGCGCCCTCTATGGCCGCTGTGGGTTTGGCGTCCTGGGGCTCGGTGCCGGGGTCGGCGCTGGGGTCAGACTCCGGTTGGTGCTTCAGAGGAGACACTCGTTTGACCGGTCTGAACTTACTGTGGACCTCGGACAAGGCGTGAGCCGAAACCCCGCGGCTCCAGGGGACCGAAGGGGCTGGGGACCAAACACGGATTAAACATAAACAGACTTTTACACATTTGACCTTTAGTTTAATCTCTTTTTAAATCTCTGCTTTTGGTCAGACCTCTGTCCTCGGCTCCATCGCTCCTCCTCGACAACTCAGGGATGTTCTTCAGAGACGACACAGAATACTGAAAAAACAAAACATGAAAACTATATTTTAAAAGGAGAAAGGGCCAGAGTCCTGAGGAGACTCAGGTCTTTTGGAGTGAGAGGGCCACTCCTGAGGACCTTCTATGACTCTGTGGTGGCATCAGCCATCCTGTACGGTGTGGTCTGCTGGAGCAGCAGCGTCACAGAGAGGGAGAAGAAGAAACTGGACAAGGTCATCAAGAAGTCCAGCTCCGTCCTGGGCTGTGCTCTGGACTCGGTGCAGCAGGTGGGGGACAAGAGGGTCCTGGCTAAGGTCATCTCTATGCTGGACCATGAGTGTCACCCCCTGCAGGACGCCCTGTCTGCTCTGGAGAGCAGCATCAGTGACAGACTGATTCACCCTCGCTGTGTGAAGGAGAGATTTCGCAGGTCTTTCCTTCCTGCTGCTGTTAGACTGTACAATGAACAATGCTAGTCATGTGTCATCCCCATAGCAACCATGTGTCATCTCCATAGCAACCATGTGTCATCTCCACAGTAATAATAACAATGTGCAATATTATTTAAAGTCACTGTACCTGCTATTATTTATTTACCCACCACTGTCCATCACTGCACTGTACACAATCATCTCAGAATCAAAAACACTTATTGTGCAATGTTCCTGTGCCTTTTAGCTTAGCTTACAGTGTTGTGTTTTTTAGTTGATTGTAAATACTTATTATTATTTATCTTGATTTTGATGCTCTTATTTTCCTACTGTTTCTGTAACTTGCGTTGTGACACTGCAATTTCCCCACTGTGGGACAAATAAAGGATTATCTTATCTTAAAACACTGTACTGTGTGTGTGTGTATGCTCTGTTCCACCTTGTGATGTCATGAAGTGGTACAGAAGTGAACAGCTTAGTTCAGTGGCAATTCCAGGACTGAAATGATCCAAATGATTCTAGTGAAGGTGTGTGGAGTTTAAAAACACAGTGGTGATACACTTCCTGTATCACCACATGATGACATCACAAGGTGGAACAGAGTGTTTTCAGTTTGAGAGAAGAACTCGTGTTAAATCTGCAGGTTTGTGTGTTAAACATGTGAATGAAACAAAACACAACTCCAGGTGTTTGTGACGAGGAGACGACATTAGAGCAGAGCAGAGGATCATGGGACATTTAAACTCGTGATATGGTTAAATGTCGTGGTGCGTTCACTGACCACAGACTCATCGGAGAAGTCGATCTCGTCCAGGTCCAAGTACTCAGGAGCCTCCATGTCCACACTGCATCCTCAGCTCACAGCTCTGTGCAGACAGAATATATATGAACACGTTTCACCAGTGACCGAGAATCAAACCAGTGAACCTCTGGTCAGGGGGAACATCACCATGATCACATCTCACTACGGGAGGTGGATGAGACACAAAGTGTTAAGTATTAAATGAGGTCTAAGAGCTAAACCAAGGATTAAACCAAGTCAAAACCAAGGACTAAACCAGATCTAAACCAAGGACTAAACCAGATCTAAACCAAGGACTAAACCAGGTCTAAACCAAGGACTAAACCAGGTCTAAACCAAGGATTAAACCAGGTCTAAACCAAGGATTAAACCAGGTCTAAACCAAGGATTAAACCAGGTCTAAACCAAGGATTAAACCAGGTCAAAACCAAGGACTAAACCAGGTCAAAACCAAGGACTAAACCAGGTCTAAACCAAGGATTAAACCAGGTCTAAACCAAGGATTAAACCAGGTCAAAACCAAGGACTAAACCAGGTCAAAACCAAGGACTAAACCAGGTCAAAACCAAGGACTAAACCAGGTCTAAACCAAGGATTAAACCAGGTCTAAACCAAGGATTAAACCAGGTCAAAACCAAGGACTAAACCAGGTCAAAACCAAGGACTAAACCAGGTCAAAACCAAGGACTAAACCAGGTCTAAACCAAGGATTAAACCAGGTCTAAACCAAGGATTAAACCAGGTCTAAACCAAGGATTAAACCAGGTCTAAACCAAGGACTAAACTAGAACTAAACCAGAACTAAATCAGGACTATACCAGGACTAAAGAATCCAGGTCACAGATTGTTTGGGGACTGTGTAAAATCAGGTTAAATTCCTCAGATGAAAAACCGTGTTGTGAGTTAAAGCTTCTTAGTGAAAAAGTGTCTCCACAAGAAACTATTCAGCTGCATCTCATTTATGATCATCTGAAATAAAATAATAATAATAAAAGTGGATAAAAGTGTAATAAAGTAAGTAATAAAAGTAATGAAAGTGCTTGTTTCTGCTATAGTTCCAATCAATGATAGGCTGTGGAATATTACGGACATTTTAAATCTCAATCTTGATCTAAAACGACTTCATAAAGAAACAAGAGCTCTGACTGAACCAGGACTAAACCAGGACTAAACCAAGTCTAAACCAGTTCTAAACCAGTTCTAAACCAGGTCTAAACCAGGTCTAAACCCTAAACTGTGTAACAGATTGATTAATGTTGTCCTTTTGTCTGGTTGTGTTTTGACACAGGGGCTTTAATTATAACTGTATATTTCCATTAACACTACGTATTTCATTTACAAAGTTTTTTCCCCCCCTGAATTGGACCAAAGAAAAAACAGAATCAGAAGAACAAAACACAGCGTCACTGACCCTGTAATTATCCCGTTACAGCTCGGATAGTTTTCTGCTGACAAAAGGACATTTAAGGTCGAAAACGTGTCTATTTTTTCCTGCAAATTGGATAAATGTCACTTCTGAAGGCGCATACAAATAACCAGTGTCGTACCTGGTCATTACGCACGGTAAACAACACCAAAATGCAGCTTAGAGTTACACTTTTAGCTCATTTACGGTAATTACCATCCTGAAAAACCGTCTTTGAAAATGATACGTAATGTCTGCACGATGATGTTTTACAATAAAGGCGTAAAAAGCAAAAG
This sequence comes from Taenioides sp. WSHXM2023, assembly GCA_029959045.1. Lineage (NCBI taxonomy): Eukaryota > Metazoa > Chordata > Actinopteri > Gobiiformes > Gobiidae > Taenioides > Taenioides sp. WSHXM2023. Next base: position 34,498,755 of record CM057089.1, read on the forward strand.
TAAACGAGATTAGCCAAATTAGTGACAGCCAATTTAATCCTATGTGGACTCAGCTGGAGCTAATGCTAACGGAGAAGCTAACTGTCTCGCGTGGAAAAAATAGGTCAAAATTTAAAAAATATTCTAAAGTTACACACTTTGACTATTAGAAATGACAGATATCTACGTCTTTAAAGCGTCCATGAGACTGTACCTGGGTGAAAACTGGTGAATCCGAGAAGAGAGTTGGTTTTGGGACGCAGATGGTTAGCCACGCACCGCTAGCCGTCTCCAGAACGCACCGTTTTTCCTCTGTCTCCGCCTGCTCCTCTGTGCGCTCCTGGTCCGCTCCTGTGTGCGCTCCTGGTCCGCTCCTGGTCCGCTCCTGGTCCGCTCCTGGTCCGCTCCTGTGTGCGCTCCTGGTCCGCTCCTGGTCCGCTCCTGAGTCCGCTTTGGTCCGCTCCTGAGTCCGCTTTGGTCCGCTCCTGAGTCCGCTTTGGTCCGCTCCTGGTCCGCTTCTGGTCCGCTCCTGTGTTTGCTTCTGGTCCGCTCCTGTGTTTGCTTCTGGTCCGCTCCTGTGTTTGCTTCTGGTCCGCTTCTAGTCCGCTCCTGGTCCGCTTCTGGTCTGCTCCTATGTTTGCTTCTGGTCTGCTCCTATGTTTGCTTCTGGTCCGCTCCTGTGTTTGCTTCTGGTCCGCTCCTGTGTTTGCTTCTGGTCCGCTCCTGTGTTTGCTTCTGGTCCGCTTCTAGTCCGCTCCTGGTCCGCTTCTGGTCTGCTCCTATGTTTGCTTCTGGTCTGCTCCTGTGTTTGCTTCTGGTCTGCTTCTGGTCCGCTCCTGTGTTTGCTTCTGGTCCGCTTCTAGTCCGCTCCTGGTCCGCTTCTGGTCTGCTCCTGTGTTTGCTTCTGGTCCGCTTCTAGTCCGCTCCTGGTCCGCTTCTGGTCTGCTCCTGTGTTTGCTTCTGGTCCGCTTCTAGTCCGCTCCTGGTCCGCTTCTGGTCTGCTCCTATGTTTGCTTCTGGTCCGCTTCTAGTCCGCTCCTGGTCCGCTTCTGGTCTGCTCCTATGTTTGCTTCTGGTCCGCCTCTGGTCCGCTTCTGGTCCGCTCCTGATGCGCTTCTGGAGCTGTTCCGGCGCAGACCCTGATGTGCAGCGTAGAGGGAGGAGGAGACGTAAAAATGCGGTTTAAACATGCGTAAAGCCGCAGTAGTTTTCACTTTCACTGGATCATCGATTCTTGAGGTCACTTTTTCATTTATTTTGATCTGTTTGAGTCGCAGTTTGATAAATCACACTTCTTTCTATGTAATTGGAACTATTGTATTAATTAAAAAATCCCATTAAATAACCAGTGTAGACTGTTATGTTGTATGTATTTATTTATTTTAAACATACACGTGTTATATAATGAGTTATAGTCGATTGCGCTTAACGAGGCTTTGTTTTTACGCATTTTACAGATTGGTTTGACTCAGATTAATAAATCATTAAAGTGGGACGTGTCCGTGCACCAGTGAACAGAATGCTCATTAAACTGTTCCGTGAAACTCTCCGATCCAAACTTTTGACGCGTCTGTCCCGTGTCCGGCCGAGCTTCTGTCCAATACTTTTTCATGTCATTAAAGGAAATTGTAGAAAACGATTTATCTTAAAACTAATCGGACTAAACATGAGTGACCCTTACCTGGCAGCGGTGTGATTTTAAACAGAATAAATCGCAGATTCCGCCTAAATTTTGCAGTGAAAATACGATGAGCTCTGACTAACGTGCAGATGTTGTAGCTACATAGCAGCAAATCAATGTAAATGTAATAAACACACAAAAATCATTAATTTAACTTGCGATTTTATTTTCGTTAAACATATTAACAGTGTTTGTGTTTAATCTCCTCTCTGCTTTATTAATAGACAATTTAATGCTAATCAACAAAACAAAAATGTAGTTTTTGAATCGTTATGAGACTTTGGTTTAGAAGAAAAGAATGTAAAAATACATTTCATATCTTAATTAATGTCTGATTTGATTAACGTTAGCTGCTAGCCCGTTTAGCCGCTAGCCCGTTTAGCTGTAGAAATCCACTTCTACTGTCTATAGAGTGTATGCAGTCACGTGACAGGAAGTTGTCAATCCGCCATATTGACGGTCTAATCATGACTGACCGCCAGTGCTCTAGTGACAACAAAAAGCCGTCTTTTACTCATACTGACTTCACTAATCACCGAGATAGTAATCAGAAGAAAAGATATGAGGACAAGCTTGCTAATCTGAACATATCGGACCCCTACAGTGTGCCCCAGGTCCTTTTTACAGCCCTAACAGCGGTAGATTCTGTCCCAGACCTTCAGTGGCCAGATATTTACAACTATCTAATAAATTTCCCATCACACTTCACCGGGGAGTATAAATTTATAGTTTTCATATGGCTAATTATTAACCATTAAATGAATAATAAATAAATATATAATAATACAAACATACACTAGAAAAGCACTCAGAGAGCGCAGACCTCCGCCAAGCCCCATTTAACGCAATGCTAACGAAATTTTCAAAGTGATCCAGAATCCAGGATTTCCTTTGGATCATCACCAAAATTTAATCATCTGTTGGATTTACCATTAGGAACATTTCCTGAAAATTTCATCAAGATCCGTCCATAACTTTTTGAGTTATCTTGCTAACTAACAAACAAACAAGCTAACTAACTAACAAACAAACAGACAGACTCAGGCGAAAACATAACCTCCTTGGCGGAGGTAATGATACGTTAAAACTTTGTGAATAAAGACCAATAAAGTGATAGCTATGTGCAAAAACATACAAAAACACTGCAACATCTGATAGTTACACTGTATTAATAGTAATTAAGTCTTCTTGCTTCCAAATGTGAAACCACTCAATGTGATTGACCTACTAGTAAAATTGTAAAGATCAAATCAAACCACACCTGATATGAAGTGTCTGCTACAAAGCCTGGAGTGTTTGGTTGGTTCCCAGGGCTTGTCAGCAGTTTTATGATGGGCTCGTCTAATCGCAGCAATCCACCTACTTCTGCGGTCAGGATCAGACTCAGCAGGAATCCTGTACAGCTGAATGTTTTTATCTTTGTCCCTTGTCTGAGAACACTGATAGGCACAACATTTCTCGGGCATTTTGTGACTTTATGACGCGTAATTTAGAATTGAACAGTGTGTTTACTATGGCGGCCTACGGAGATCTGGACCGCCGGAAGTGGATCAGGGGAAACCTGTGACGTCAGCTGCATACACTCTATAGAGTGTATGCAGTTGACGTCACAGGTTTCCCCTGATCCTGACCGCAGAAGTAGGTGGATTGCTGCGATTAGACGAGCCCATCATAAAACTGCTGAAATGTTCCTAATGGTAAATCCAACAGATGATTAAATTTTGGTGATGATCCAGAAGAAATCCTGGATTCTGGATCACTTTGAAAATTTCGTTAGCATTGCGTTAAATGGGGCTTGGCGGAGGTCTGCGCTCTCTGAGTGCTTTTCTAGTGTATGTTTGTATTATTATATATTTATTTATTATTCATTTAATGGTTAATAATTAGCCATATGAAAACTATAAATTTATACTCCCCGGTGAAGTGTGATGGGAAATTTATTAGATAGTTGTAAATATCTGGCCACTGAAGGTCTGGGACAGAATCTACCGCTGTTAGGGCTGTAAAAAGGACCTGGGGCACACTGTAGGGGTCCGATATGTTCAGATTAGCAAGATTGTCCTCATATCTTTTCTTTGATTACTATCTAGGTGATTAGTGACGTCAGTATGAGTAAAAGACGGCTTTTTGTTGTCACTAGAGCACTGGCGGTCAGACATGATTAGACCGTCAATATGGCGGATTGACAACTTCCTGTCACGTGACTGCATACCCTCTATATGGAGTTTTGTAAATCCGGTAAAAGGCAAAGGTTTTATTCTGTTTTTGATAATGTGTTCATCCCGGTTCAACAATAATCCACTGCTCCTGCAGATGCCGCCATGCAATCCCAGCATGCACCTCTGAACCTCATACTGGCAGAGGCCACGTGTAGAATTCCCAAAGATACGGCGTGGGCCGCAATGAACAAACGTTATGGAGTTTCAGAGATTGTGGATTATTGTTGATTTTGATCTGTCTAATAACTTGGACAAATATGGGACGTTTAAAATCAGCATTTCAAAGTTTGACTCCTTTATGGGCATTTATCCAAGTTTTTCACTCATCCAAGTGTAACCGGTGTGTCTTTCCTTCTCATTTAATTCAATGACCCACGGAGGCTGCTGCGGTTTGGTGTGACTGCAGTTTATTCTGCACAGAATAATACAGAAAACAGTTGTTGTGAACTGGACATTCACCATGTCGCTCTCATCTGCAGAAGACAGTCATTTGTTAGCTGCTAGCAAAACTAAGCACTCGGAAAAACACGGTCAAATCAACACAACTACCAGCTCAACTTTAAAACAGCTACACATCGAGTTCTCCATTACAGTGAGGAGGACTCAGAGTTTGCGCGGGTACAGTAAGTGCAGGTATGGCGGGCGGCAGGAGATGGCGCTAGTTCACAATTTAGCAGGATTTAACAAGGCTCATATTAACTATATTACACAAGCACCAGTCTATTGCAGTCTGTTCACTTTAATTTCGTTTAGCTGCCATCTCTCCGCTTGAACGCATCAATCACAAACGGATGAATGAAGCAGGTTACATTTCTCCCCATGGAGTGGCCGGACTCCTCCATGGACAAAGCCTGCAGAGCTCGGCGCTCCCTGCGGCTCACTGGGCAGGACACCGGCTGTGCTCTAAGCTGCAAACAGGTGGAGGACTCAGCGAGATCTTTACCCATACTCTGCTCCACCTAGCGTGTCTTCTCTACTATTCCAAGCGTGGGCACTTTGCTACAATCACCGTTCGGCGGAAGGTGAAGGCATCAGTGGTCCCCGTGGTGATCGGAGCACCCGGGGCTGTAACCCCCAAACTGGAGGAGGTTACAGCAGATCCAGGAGAAACATCAGACATCTCAGTCCAGAAAAGTGCAGTACAGGAACAGCAAAGATACTGCGAAGAACTCTCAAGCTCCCAGGACTCTGGTAGAGGACATGAGCTGAAGGAGGATGAGAGACCAACCACCGTGGAAGGTGAGGAACACACACACACACACACACACACACACACACACACACACACACACACACACACACACACACACACACACACACACACACACACCGTAAAATCATAATGATATTATTATATATATTATATTTGTTTGTAGCCTGACATTGTAATGATTCTATTTTGTGTAGCGCCCAAAATCACAACAGTAATAACTTCACACGGCTTCACAAAAACTGTTGATTAAACAAAAGCCTATCAATTAAACAGTGATTCGTCAATAAAAGACAAGCAGATTAACATTCACAAATAATCTTTGTAAATAACAGATGTATTAATGTTTATATTTTACTAATTTCTAGTTTGAAAACCTGAATTTCACATGCAGTGTAAAAAATACCTCTAAATGAGCTGTCTAAAGTTTGTGGCATTTTTTGTTTTTGTGAAGGATCAGTTTAAAATCAGTTCTGAAATGTCCTTCCCATCGGTTTTAATGGGGCTTTCTGGAAGTCTTTTAATAACAATGAAAAAATAAACTTTCCATTTATGTTTATGTTTCTTTTTTGAGAAAACAAGTGAAATTTATTTAAGAGTTTATGACTAAAATTTGTCTTTTACCCATTGCTGGCATGTTTTCCTGACGTTTATAATGGGTCAAGGCTGTCACATGCGACAGAAATATGTTGTGCACTGTGCTGTTTATATTTATATATATTTAGATAGACACGTGCTGTTTTCTTTACTGAAAACTAGAGACTTCAAGCTTTTCAGACACACAATTCTCTTGGACAAACATAAGCTTTGATATAAGGTCTCAAAGTCACGTTCAAATTAAATCAGCCATTGTCAGTGATGCAAGTTTTACATAACAGCTCATATCTTCTGAACAGTAAAAGGGCCACTTGCTGTTTTCTTGAGTCTTGAGACTTCAAATCTTCAAATGAGCAATGGCTGGTTTAGCTACTCCATCTTGTGTGTAGCAGGTTGACTTTAATTTCTGTAAAGACAGAAAGACAGCTTTGCTGAGTAATGGCTTCTCAGGACTAACTGTAGTTAGTCATGAGAAGCCATCTGTCTTAACTGTGCCATTACCGACACCTACTGGAATAATTTGGTATTACACCGGTAACTGAATAATTAAAGGTGAGTAAGTGCCACACATAAATGAATCACAATATTCAGAACATTACAAAATTAAAGGTTATTGGGCTGTGTCTTTTTTTTATAGCAAATATGCTCAGGATGCCACATTAAGTTTCTCTGGAAGATATTTTTTCACTACATGTGAAATTCAATTTGGGGGTCCAGGGCAAGAAGCCTCACATGGGTCCCCCTCTAATATTCATTAATAGGAAGTTGGTCCAATTCTGGGCCCCTAAAACCCCAGGGCCCGGAACAACAGACCCCTTTATCCCCCTGAAGATGATTTGGACAGATGGCCGAACAACCTCACAAAGGTTTAAACTCACCTCGCACCTCTCTAATAATTGATCACTTTCAGATGTTTGGAGATTTATGAACCCTGGTACAATAGACCACCTGGGCCAATGCTAGTCAAACTTTGCAGTCAAGGATAGACATTTGGTTACTGTCACTGGGAAGCATACAGTTTATTTTTGATGTAGCTTTGTTGCCTGCTCCGTTAACAGATCATAAAATAATTTTGTTAAAACTCAGGGGACTGAAAGAACAAGGTACAACTAGAGGATACTGGAAATAATGTATTTAAGGAAAATCTTTAATGTCTTGCAAAAGAGATAATTTTAAATGTGAAAAGGACTGTATCAACAACTGGGATTTTTTAAAAGAAAAGTTGCAATAGAATGAGGTAAAACAATTAAAAATTAAATACAGTTTAAAAAAAAGTTAATTAACAATTATAATTATATTTACCCATACAATAGCCTAACAATTTTATTTCATCTTGAACTGATTAAAAAGAATGAGGAAACAGTTACTGCCAGTTTGTCAAAACTTGTTCAGCGCCTTTTCACATGAGCCGTCTCTGTCTCACCTAAAGTCCCGAGCCTTCACCAGAGGAACAGGTTTTTAAAACATTTCAGAATGTTCAATGCGAGGACCTGTGTCATAATTTTTCTTTTTCAAACACTTCATCGTGCAACATCAAGTGAGTTTTATATATATATTTTTTTTTTTTGTTTGTTTTTTTTGTTCAGTTATTCAGAAGAACATGTAAGTCAACCATGATGTAATCTTTAAGACATTCATGTGTTATTGTGATATTAAGGCTACAGTCTGAATATAATGCTGCTTCTTTAAGACAATATAATATAGAGATTTAGTCCTGTTTTAGGTTGTGGGCGGATCAGTGAGAGGAAAGTAAAAATCTCAAGTTAGGGTTAGGATTAGGGTTAGTACATGTAAAACATACTGCTGTTGTACCTTTGGGCATGACATTTTTACTGTTTTTTTTTTTTTTAAAGCAAACATTTTGTGCTTGTGTTTGCTATATATTTTTATATATTAATCTAAAATGACTTAAAGAAACAAGTGCGCTGACTGTGAAAACTGTGGTGTCCAATGGGAGCTGATGTCGCCGTAAACGTCATGACAACACATCGTGTGGGCCCCTCCTGTGGATAGCTGCACATCACACTAGTGAGGAGCGGATTTTTTTTTTTTCATTTGTACCAAAATGACTATGCGATGCTGCCGAATCCTACGTGTAGCGCCAATTAAGATAAGTAATGAGCAGTGGATGAACGATTCAAGATTTCTCAAACATGCACAAATCACTCAAATACAACTTTGTGCGGGTAAATGGTGAGGGGAAACAACTATAACATGGTTAAAGGTCTGAAAAGTACATTTTGGTTAATGGGTCTGCTTTAAGTGTAATTAGGTATTTGCAGCCATATCTCCATCAGTCAGTCCCTGGGCAGCTGTGGTTTATCTCACCACAGTGTAATCAAGGAGGGACTTATAATGCTCCAAGTAGGAACACATTATACACATCATTGTATTGTAATATACTGTATGTTGTATGTTGTATTGTAATGTTCCCCAAACGAGACTTTGTTTTCCTCAACAGGGATGCACTCGCTCAGGTATATTGAGACGTCGACATCTCACATCCCAAACCTCCCGGACTATTTTGTTCTGGTCCAGATGAATGATGTACAGATGGTGTATTATGATGGGAAGGACACAGTCAAATTCACAGAAGAATGGATGAACATAGTGTTTAATGAAGACCCAGGGAAATTGGAAAATGAGAAGCAAACTTTGTTGTTTTTCAAAGTCTGGTCACAAGTCCTCTTTAAAGAAGTCCTCAAAGACCTCAACCAGACTCAAGGTTTGGTATTTACTCACTTCACTCATCAGTCCACTCATCTGCACCTCATTAAAAGTGTAACTGAGCAGGTTTGACTAGTTTACTCAGACCTGATAATCTGAGGCAAGGCAGAGGAGTGTCAAAGACAACTGTATGCACTGAACAGAGCGTGGTTGAACCACTGACCTTGGGGTTAGTTATCAGTGGCACAGAGTGAATGATGGGTCAAAGGCAGACAACAGCAAATGCTTTTATAGAGAGGTAAAAAAAATGTGACAGTAAAGTATTAAAATAAAATGCTTACTGATTTCAGGTGCTCACGTTTGGCAAGTGATGGCTGAATGCGACTGGGATGATGAGACAGAGGAGATAAGTGGGATTTTGCAGTTGGGTTTGGATGGACAGCACTTTATGTCTCTGGACAGGAAACTAGAGAAGTGGATTGCTTTAACTCTCTGGGCCCAAATCATGGTAGATCGCTGGAACAGGGTCCGAGACCATATAAACGTGCCCATCGTGAAAAAATTTCTTAACCATGACTGTGTGGATAAACTGAAGAGATATTTGCCTTATGGACAACACACTTTGAGAACAGGTGAGATGTGTTTTTGATAGTACCACAATTCACGAACATCTAGTAGCTTAACGTTGCCTGTAAAAGATGATAAATTTTAACTGTTGTTCCTGAAAGTAATTTTGTCACGACACAAAAAATGCACATGATTTTGGTACAACTATATGGCTGGAAACTTTACTGATAATTAATTAAAAGCAATGTCTAATATAAAATATAAATTTCTTTAATATTTCCATGTACTAGTTCTAATATAGGTCAAGGCCATCAATACTTGTTCAGATGAGTATCTAGTCTCAATATTAATTTGAGTATTGATTATTATATGTGTACTGATTAATGATAACCTTTAGAGTCCACACTTCACTGATTAAATCTCAGTCGGGGTAAAACCAAGGAGGAGTGGGCAGGAAAACTATGTGGGCCTCATTCATGAATCTTTTCTTAAAAAATGTTCATAACTTCCACTTTAAGAAGATGCTGAGAGAACTCTGCTCCAGATTCAAAGAGTTCTTAAACACCCAAATTCCTTCTTAAGTGACAGTTTCGCCTAATTCCCGCCCTCCCGTTTCAAAGAAATTTCTCCTATGGGAGACTGTTGAAAAGGCCCACCAGTATCCTCACATTTTCTGCCCAGAGACTGACACTTCTTTCTAGCGGCCAATCAGAGCTCTGGTTCCACCCATGTGACCCCATCTTACAGGGTTGAGGCCAGGTATCGGGGTTCAGTTTGTGTTGGACTGCGAGCAGAGAGACTGCAGAGATTAGTGCTCTTAGTTTGTGTGTTTTTAGTTAAAGACATCTGGCTGATTCTTTCTGAGAACACCCAGCAGCGGGTCAATACAGACAGCACCTCAACAGTGTATTTTTCAGAGACAAATAAATGAACTAACTAACTAACTAACTAACTAACTAACTAACTAACTAACTAGTTAGTTAGTTAGTTAGTTAGTTAGTTAGTTAGTTAGTTAGTTAGTTAGTTAGTTAGTTAGTTAGTTAGTTAGTTAGTTAGTTAGTTAACAAATACGGCCAATATGGGTTTGGCATTATGACGTGTGAAAGTCCGAGGGAGAGAGGGAACGAGGAGGTCAGGAGGGGCGAGGAGGTCAGGTGGAGCATCTACAGACTACAGCTGTTCTACAGCTTCAGCTGCAATTTCAAATGTCCAAACTCACATGAACAAACTCGGGGAGTTATTTAAGTCATAAAGTTATTTATCATATTTATCGTTGTTTCCACGAGCGTGGGCCTGTGTGGTAAAGAGCGAGGGAGGGGGGCATAACAGTGCGCTCTGGTCATGGGGGTCAGGGGTCATGGGGGTCAGGGGTCATGGAGGTGTTGAGTCCAGCACGGGGACCAGGCTCAGGGCTGTAACAGAGGCCCATATGGAGCTCTGGGGCTGGGACAGACTGAGGCTCACTGCAGCCTGGAAAAAGTCTGTTAGACCTACAGTGGATTATATGCTCCATAAAACCCCTCATAAATGTTATTGAATCACATAATAATATGTTTAAAGGAAATAATTTAAGAAAATATATAACTTATAATCATGGAGTAATTAGAATTTTTAGTTGCATTAGCAGAATAATAATAATCTAAAACAGTAGAATTTTTGTTGTTACAAGTGCTCCTGACTGTTCCAGATGAACATTTTCAGTTAAGAAAATGTTTTGTGAATGCCAGAAATGTTCATAAGAAGGCCTTAAGTACAGATTTGTTCATAAGAACATTTCATGAATGAGGCCCATTGTCCTGTTGTGTGTAGAGCTCCCCCTGGTGTCCCTGCTGCAGAAGTCCTCCACAGCCCCCGTCACGTGCCACGCCACAGGCTTCTACCCTGACAGAGCCCTGCTGTTCTGGACTAAAGACGGAGACGAGCTGATGGAGGACGTGTACTCAGAATACATGGAACCTGGAGAGATCCTGCCCAACGGAGACGGGACCTTCCAGACCAGTGTGTCCCTGGACCTGTCCTCTGTCCCCCCTGAGGACTGGGACAGGTACCACTGTGTGTTCCGGCTGTCCGGGGTCAAAGAAAACTATGTGACCAGACTGGACCGAACCAAAATCATGACCAACGGTGAGGCTGCAGCTGGTTATACAGGTCATTACCGTTTTGTTTACACTGTATGGCCTGAAAAAAGATGCTTTCCTTTACAAACACATTTACACTTATTAAACTGTATTGGTGTTGTCCATGAGAGAAAGGCAATAAAACCTGTTTACACTGCATTCCAAATTCTTATGCAAATTATATTTTTCTCTGATTTTGCTAAATTGTCAATATAAATGACAGTCATCATAATTTTCAAATCGTCAACCTTTAGAGAAGAATTCAAATATTACTGAACAAAACTCCCAATGAAAACAGGATTTTATCAAAAATAAAACTTAAAATGCATTGTTCCAAATTATTCTGCACCAGAGTTTCAAACCATGTTATTGTGTGTAGAATCCCTCAGTCGTCCAGGTAGAATCCATAGCAAAAGGAGAAATTTAATTTGTCAACTGGACAGAGTTTATTTGGTCGAATACGTTTCGCAGCTCATCCAAGCTGCTTCTTCAGTTCTGGTCAGATGCTGGTGGACACTGCTTTATATCTGCTTGAAGGGAGGAGCTTAATTACAATGAAAATTACTCTGAGACACACATATTTATTTACAGTTTCTGTTAGTCAGGTGAGTCTATTCAATATGGAGTGGGAGTGGGGGAGTAGTTAGCAGATCCATTCAGGGCCATGATGGTGTTTTCACACCTCTGGACATGTCCTGGCTAGTCCCATTGTTTTCTCTGTTTTGATTTAGGTTTGAGGATAGAGTTATAGATGGAGACAAATGATGTCTGAGACCCCCATTTCTGTTCAAGGAAGGATTCTCTTTCTTGACAAAAATAGCTTCTTTAACTCCCCTCTCAAACCAGTTCTTTTCTCTGGCCAGGATCTGGACCTCGCTGTCCTCAAAGGAGTGGCCTGTGGCTTTTAGGTGGAGATGTACGGCAGACTGAGGTCCTTTTATGTGGAGATGTACGGCAGACTGAGGTCCTTTTAGGTGGAGATGTACGGCAGACTGAGGTCCTTTTAGGTGGAGATGTACGGCAGACTGAGGTCCTTTTAGGTGGAGATGTACGGCAGACTGAGGTCCTTTTAGGTGGAGATGTACAGCAGACTGAGGTCCTTTTAGGTGGAGATGTACGGCAGACTGAGGTCCTTTTAGGTGGAGATGTACGGCAGACTGAGGTCCTTTTATGTGGAGATGTACGGCAGACTGAGGTCCTTTTAGGTGGAGATGTACGGCAGACTGAGGTCCTTTTAGGTGGAGATGTACGGCAGACTGAGGTCCTTTTATGTGGAGATATACGGCAGACTGAGGTCCTTTTAGGTGGAGATGTACGGCAGACTGAGGTCCTTTTAGGTGGAGATGTACGGCAGACTGAGGTCCTTTTAGGTGGAGATGTACGGCAGACTGAGGTCCTTTTAGGTGGAGATGTACGGCAGACTGAGGTCCTTTTAGGTGGAGATGTACAGCAGACTGAGGTCCTTTTAGGTGGAGATGTACAGCAGACTGAGGTCCTTTTAGGTGGAGATGTACGGCAGACTGAGGTCCTTTTAGGTGGAGATGTACGGCAGACTGAGGTCCTTTTAGGTGGAGATGTACAGCAGATTGCGGCCCACCCTGGTTTTCCTGTCTGTGTTGATACATCCTTTTGTGAAGTGGCTGTTTTGTTTCTCCAATGTAGGGCTTTGACTTTTGCCCAAAAATCATATTTGAAGTTCGTTTGTTTATTAATATTAATATTCGAATATTTTATTAATATTTTGACCATTAAATGCCTTCAGTAAGACCAGGGGTCGGTAACCCGCGGCTCCAGAGCTGCATGTGGCTCTTTCATCGTTCTGTCGTGGCTCCCTGTGACTTTGGAAAATAATAATGAGTATTTAATTACATTGTATTTTTATTTTAGTTTGTTCGTTTTTAAATGTAAATCTAAAATGGTAGATAATGGTAATCTTGTAACATTTAAATAAAACGTTTTTAATATTTTTGTCGCTCAAAACATGCGTCAAAGCCGCCGATGTGCGTCACCCGCACACACTGGCAGCCCGGACTTACCGCACCTACATCAGCAGTATGATTTTCAGCCCAATGATGATAAATCCAAGAAAAGAAAAGTTTCTGAAGAAAACAGAACGCTTAATGCTACGTGGGCAGATTCATTTGCTTTCGCGGCTGATGAGACTGGTACACGCGGTACACGCGACAGTGGATCATTTAAGTTTGGATTTTTATTTCCTACGAGGAGGACTCAAATAATAATGTGTTTAATGCAGCTTTGCGCACATTTGTTTACGTTATACAGAAGTGAAACTTAAAACCACATGGCTAATTTGCATAAACTAGAAGCGCTGAAAAAACAGCTGCTCCTTGTGCCGCTAATGCGGTCAGCTTCTGTCGGACTAAAGGGCAGGACTCAGTGGAATATGCGTGTTCTTTCTGTGACTGAGGGATGTTCTGCCTATGGTGAGTCTGTTCTGTGCTTCTATCGCGTTGGAGATGTTCATGTTGAACTCTTCAGAGATTATACGTGTGCAGGTCGTACGTGTGCAGCGCAGTTCTTTATTTCACTCATGCACTTTATTTATGTTGCTACTGTTGTGATGAAAAGACTGAAAGGTGTAAATAATTCTCTTAAGACTCGCTCTTATGAGCTGTAGTGGAGGATGGTGCTTGTTGTAGTCAGTTTTCTGGGAGTTGTAGTTTTGCCTGTAGTTCCTCTGGTTAGCGCTGGTTTAGAGTCAAAAGGGTTTTGTGGCTCCGGGTGTTTTCTTTTCTGTGGGACACGGTCCAAATGGCTCTTTGAGTATTTAAGGTTGCCGACCCCTGAGTAAGACCTATATTGGTATCAAACTTAAGTTGTACATGTTCTGTCCACCAGAGGGCAGTGTATCCGTCTGTGTGTTCAGTAGCAAAAAAGCATAGTTGTCAGAGTCATATCGCGCCTTCAGATCAGCTGACATTATTGTTTTCATCTCTTTCACTCCTGTCGGGTCATCGGTGGAGGGCTGGAGTTGTGTCAGAAGCTCATACTGCAGGGGGAGAACCGCAGATGCTGTTGGGTAGTTTTCCGTTGACAGCGCCTGAGTGGCTAATGAGCTCGCGATTTACAACTTCACCAGGTATGAAAAAACGGAATCTTGAATCGAAAACAATGTTTACAAGCAAACACATTTACAAAAAAAAAACAAAAAAACAGGTTCGAATATTAAGGGCTTCGTTCGAATATCTTCATTTTTTGAAATATTCGAATTATATTCGAATAACGAAGTTCGGAGTCAAAGCCCTACTCCAATGTAGCGCTCACTGCAGTCTTCACTACACTGAATGGAGTAGACCACATTGCTTTGTTTGTGGCTTGGTGTTTTGTCCTTAGGATGGACCAGTTTTTGTGGGTTTGAAATAGACTGGGATCTCATGTTGTCTGAAGATCCTCTGTAGTTTTTCGGAAACTCCAGCCAGGTAAGGAATAGTTACACCCTTTCTCCTGGGCTCTGGTTCTCTGTTGTCCTGTTTCTTTGCTCTCTTCGTTTTATTGAAAGCCCATTTAGGATATCCACAAACGGAGAGGGCTTTCTCCACGTGTTGTTCTTCTTTCTCCTTTCCCTCTGCGCTTGTAGGAACCACTTGGGCCCTGTGTTGTAATGTCCAAATGACTCCCAGTTTGTGCTGACTCACCTGACTAACAGAAACTGTAAATAAATATGTGTTTGTCTCAGAGTCATTTCATTGTAATTAAGCTCCTCCCTTCAGGCAGATATAAAGCAGTGTCTGCCAGCATCTGACCAGAACTGAAGAAGCAGCTTGGATGAGCTGCGAAACGTATTCAACCAAATAAACTCTGTCCAGTTGACAAATTAAATTTCTCCTTTTGCTATGGATTCTACCTGGACGACTGAGGGATTCTACACACACTGGGATGTCATGTTGTCTGAAGATCCTCTATAGATTTTCGGAAACGCCAGCCAGGTAAGGAATAGTTCCACCCTTTCTCCTGGGCTCTGGTTCTCTGTTGTCCTGTTTCTTGGCTCTCTTAGTTATATTGAAAGCCCATTTAGGATATCCACAAACGGAGAGGGCTTTCTCCACGTGTTGTTCTTCTTTCTCCTTTCCCTCTGTGCTTGTAGGAACCACTTGGGCCCTGTGATGTAATGTCCGAATGACTCCCAGTTTGTGCTGAAGTGGGTGGTGTGAATCAAAAAGCAGATATTGGTCGGTGTGTGTGGGCTTCCTGAAGACCTCTACCTGGAGTCGCCGGTCTTCTCTTATCGTTACTGCACAATCTAAGAAGGCCAATGTGTTGTCCTTGGCATCTTCACATGTGAATTTGATGTTCGGATCTACAGAACTGATATGTGCAGTAAAAGGTTCCAAATCTTGAATTTTGATTTTTGAGAAATTATCATGAACATAACGATACCAGTGCGTGGGTGGAGTGCTTATCCAGGCACTCCACCCATGCACTGGTATCGTTATGTTCATGATGCACAAAGAACGCTGCGTTGCACAAAGAACGCTGGGTGAAAAATCTTTCCAACCGGGTGCTCACTCAGGCAGAGAAAGAAGTACTTTCCAAAGGACTGAATTTTTCTGTGACTCCTAACCGCATCCCCACGGTGGATTACATCACAGCAGCAGAAACTGCCATTAGGAACAACAAGCTCACGGAGACAGAAGCTGGAGACCTTAGACTGAAATTAACAGCTGCACTGAGCAATGCCAAACCTCTACCCTCCAATGTAACACCGGAGGAAAGGAAGGCCATCGCTGCTCTGGAGAAGGACCACAGCATCAACATCCTCCCAGCTGACAAAGGGAGATGCACTGTGATCCTGAACTCAGCTGATTATGAGGCTAAGGTTAACAGCCGACTCAGTGACACCACAACCTACGAATTACTAAAACGGGACCCCACCAATGTGTACAAAAAGAAGATCATTGATTGCTTGCAGAAGCTGGAGAAGGAAGAAGTCATTGATCGACAGCTATATTACAGACTGTACCCTGGTGACGCCATCCCTGGCATCTATGGCCTCCCAAAGATCCACAAACAAGGAGTACCACTCAGACCCATTGTATGCAGCACAGACTCCATCACGTACAATGTGGCCAAACACCTAAAAACCATCTTGGCTCCGCTGGTTGGTAACACGGAGCATCACATTGAGAACACAGCCGAATTTGTGAACAAAGTCAAGCATCTCCAGTTTGACCAGGATGAGACAATGGTTTCCTTTGATGTGACCTCTCTTTTCACTTGTATCCCTACATCGGTAGCGGTGGAGGCAGCAAGGAGGAGACTACTGGAGGATACCAAGCTAGAAGAGAGAACTAAACTTTCACCCGACCAAATCTGCCAACTGCTGGAAATTTGTTTAAGTACCACCTATTTCCAGTTCAGAGGAAACTTCTACAGACAAATCCACAGCTGTGCAATGGGCTCACCGGTCTCCCCGATCACTGCAAACTTATACATGGAACAATTTGAACAGAGTGCCCTGGCCTCTTATTCAGGCACTCCACCCACGCACTGGTATCGTTATGTTCATGATAATTTCTCAAAAATCAAAATTCAAGATTTGGAACCTTTTACTGCACATATCAGTTCTGTAGATCCGAACATCAAATTCCCACGTGAAGATGCCAAGGACAACACATTGACCTTCTTAGATTGTGCAGTAACGATAAGAGAAGACCGGCGACTCCAGGTAGAGGTCTTCAGGAAGCCCACACACACCGACCAATATCTGCTTTTTGATTCACACCACCCACTTCAGCACAAACTGGGAGTCATTCGGACATTACAACACAGGGCCCAAGTGGTTCCTACAAGCGCAGAGGGAAAGGAGAAAGAAGAACAACACGTGGAGAAAGCCCTCTCCGTTTGTGGAGATCCTAAATGGGCTTTCAATAAAACGAAGAGGGCAAAGAAACAGGACAACAGAGAACCAGAGTCCAGGAGAAGGGGTGTAACTATTCCTTACCTGGCTGGCGTTTCCGAAAAACTACAGAGGATCTTCAGACAACATGAAATCCCAGTCTATTTCAAACCCACAAACACTTTAAGACAAAAACTGGTCCATCCTAAGGACAAAACACCGAGCCACAAACAAAGCAATGTGGTCTACTCCATTCAGTGTAGTGAAGACTGCAGGGGGCGCTACACTGGAGAAACAAAACAGCCACTTTACAAAAGGATGTATCAACACAGACGGGAAAACCAGGGTGGGCCGCAATCTGCCGTACATCTCCACCTAAAAGCCACAGGCCACTCCTTTGAGGACAGCGAGGTCCAGATCCTGGCCAGAGAAAAGAACTGGTTTGAGAGGAGGAGTTAAAGAGGCTATTTTTGTCAAGAAAGAGAATCCTTCCTTGAACAGAAATGGAGGTCTCAGACATCATTTGTCTCCATCTATAACTCTATCCTCAAACCTAAATCAAAACAAACTGGGAAAACAATGGGACTAGCCAGGTCAGGTCCAGAGGTGTGAAAACACCATCATGGCCCTGAATGGATCTGCTAACAACTCCCCCACTCCCACTGCATATTGAATAGACCCACCTAACTAACAGAAACTGTAAACAACTCCATATTGAATAGACTCACCTGACCAACTGAAACTGTATTTAAATATGTGTGTTTCAGAGTCATTTTCATTGTAATTAAGCTCCTCCCTTCAAGCAGATATAAAGCAGTGTCCACCAGCATCTGACCAGAACTGAAGAAGCAGCTTGGATGAGCTGCGAAACGTATTCGACCAAATAAACTCTGTCCAGTTGACAAATTAAATTTCTCCTTTTGCTACAAACCATGTTATTGTTGTAAAGAACTGAAAATGTTCATTAGTTTATTTTTCAGTTAGAAGCATTTGGATATTACTGAAATCAAAAGTTATTTCAGTCCAAACATCTGAACAGGTCCAGTTCCATTTGAACATTGGACCGTTATTTGACAGGAGCTTCACAATTCTGCATCCACTGAACTTGTGAGTTTGTGGAGAGTTTCTGCTTGAATTTCTTTGCAGGATGTCAGAATATCCTCCCAGAGCTGCTGTTTGGATGTGAACTGCCTCCCGCCCTCATAGATCTTTCACTTGAGGAGCTCCAGAGGTTCTCAATAGGGTTGAGGTCAGGGGAGGATGGGCCACACCATGAGTTTCTCTTCTTTTATGCCCATAGCAGCCGATGATGCAGAGGTGTTCCTTGGAGCATGAGATGGAGCATTGTCCTGCATGAAGATGATTTTACTACAGAAAGCACGGTTCTTCTTTTTGTACCATGGAAGAAAGTGTTCAGTCAGAAGCTCCACATACTTTACAGAGGTCATTTTCACACCTTCAGGGGCCCTAAAGGGGCCGACCAGCTCTCTCCCCATGATTCTGGACCAAAACATGACTCCACCACCTCCTTGCTGACATCGCAGCCTTGTTGGGACATGGTGGCCGTCCACCAACCGTCCACCACTCCATCCATCTGGACCATCCAGGTTTCACGGCACTCATCAGTGAACAAGACTGTTTGAAAATGAGTCTTCATGTATTTCTGGGCAGAGACACAACGACTTTGGGGACCAAAGAGCTGGGGGAAGTAATGATGTTAAAAAGACGTCTAGTATTGCAGGAAAACTACCTACCTGGTATAAACCGGACTGATCCAGGTCTATAATTGGTGACAAGACACGCTGCAAGCGTGAAGCAAGAACCTTTGACAGAATCTTAAAATCAACGTTTCAAAAGTGAAATCACTCTGTAGCTGCTACAGAGCAGGTGATCTTTGTCCTTTTTAAGAAGCAGAGATTTTGGCCTTCAACAGGGTATCTGGAAGGCGACCAAGAGCAAAAGAGAATAAAAAAAAAAAATAATAAAAATAGGGGGGAAAAACTACCTTAATTTCATGTAATAAATGCTTCCAGATCACAAAATTCAACCCAAAATGACAAATGTCCAGCTTAATGTGGAGAATTAGAGTCAAACCCAAACCCAGACTGTGGTGTGACAGCGTGAAGGAGCAAGGGACATCTTCAGAGCTGTTTGCACTGATGAAGAAGCTACTATTCAAACTACTGAAGAAATCACGAGTGATTTTATTTAAAATTATTTTGTTTTTCAGCCAAAAAAACCCCGACATCCATCATCGCTGCTGTGGTCATTGTGGGAGTTGCCATCATCGCTGCTGCTGTGGCTCTGTTTGTGATCAGACGAAAGAGAGGTCAGAAACAACTGCACATTTTATGCACTAAATGTACAAATATGTAGATAAACTAAAGCAGCCCTTACATGTGTCTGTTTGACTTTGTCCTTATCATACATCTGTGACTCTGCTTTTCTGAACAGAGTGAAAATATATATGCAGTTTCCTTTGGTCAGTTCTATTGATCTTTTTAAGAAGTTGTTGCCCTATTATATACATGGCTGTACTTATAATAATAATAATGTGTGCTCTTACACTGAAAGTGCCTACACTGGTAGTTCTGCTAATAAATGATGGCGTCAGTTCTGAGCCAGTGAAAATTACAGATGGTGTGTTTTGTATTTCCCCTGCGAAATTTGAGTGTTGCCACGGTATTCCCGTCCTTAAAATTATCTGGCCAACAGAGGTCTACAGCCAATCCTGTCAGTAAAATCATATGGTTTGGAGCAGACTTTGAAGTAATAATATTCACTATATTTAAAAAAAATGTGAATGTGTTTTAAATGGTTAGATAAGTTTATAAACCACAAAGTGTCCCTTTTGTTTTGTTCATGAAGTTTACTTTTTCAAATATTTTTAACTGTCTACTGTGAATAGTTTTGCAAAGTGTGCTAAAGATTTGCCCGTTATGAAAAGTTTCGAAAAATGTGCCAAAGCAATTGAAAAAAAAAATGTAAGTGGCAATTATTAAATGTGGGCATTGTTTATTTAAATTATTTCTGTCAGTCTTATTATTTATGTACTAATTGGTTTAGTGAGTTGGACATTTCTCCACATTAATTATGATAGTTTTGAGTTTCAATTGTATTAATTTTTTTTTCAGCCCAAAACAATCCTCAACAAGATGCTCAGATGCAACAAAATCTAAATCCTGTTGCCCACGCGACAAACAGTGAGTGGTTTTAAAATGTCTTAAATAAAAATTCTATATTATTATTATTATTATATTTCTTTCAGCCAAATTACACAGTGCTTTATGCAATGATTATTTAACCATTTTTTAAATTTAACTTAATTAGGAAACTATTTGGTTTGTTGTTTTTAAGTTTTCTGGATAAATGTGTGAATAATTATTTTTTGATTTGTTTGTTTTCAGCTGGGGAAACATCATGTAAGTGTATATTTAACCTGTCTCAGTGTTTCATCATGTCCTAATGTGTTCATATTTTTAGCTTCTCCAGATCCAGAGACACAGACGCTGAATCCTGAAGCTCCTGAGTCCACTGAGTAACACTGTACGTCCCTTTGCTTTCTGTAACAACATTATTTTGTTTTATTATTTATTATTGCCATTATTATTAATGATATTTTTTATTTAATATATGGCAGACAATGTCCAATTTGTCCTGTTTAGCTAATTAGCTTAATTAATTATTTAACTAATTCAACCTATGAATTCAAAATTAAGTTCTATGTATGAAGAATTCAGACTAAATCCTGATAGTAGCTAAAGGTTTCCAAAAGCAGTCAACTGGACAAGGTTAAAGTTCTAAACGTAATTCTAACTTGTATAATTCACTGCTGTGAAGATTCAATTTATATTCACATCTGTGCAATAAACAAAAGTAATTATGAAATGTGTTGTTCAAAAATACCTTGTTGTTAGAATAGCATAATAATGTTCTGTTTTTGTGTTCACAGGTGAAGTTTATTCTGGATAACACAGCTTTTAAATTCTCATGGCGATGCATTAGTTATTTATGTTTAGGTCATCAACATCTGAGTGGTTATTGAGCTCTAAGCACTCTAAGCTTTCCTGGTTTTGAACTTGTATTTCAGCAGTTCATTAAACCAGCATTTTTGACAGTTGTACAAATAAAACTAAGGTTAGACATTGAGAACATCCTGGTGTTAAACATTTTAACTCTGTGATAAATTTATTATGTTAGTAATTATTATCATTATAATAATTATAATAGTTTTTAATTAAAATTAGATTTTGCTGATAATATATGTAATTCTGAGACTTCAGAGTTCAGACAGGTTCATCACAGGGTGAAGGACTTAATGCATTTTCTAACTAATGATTTTTGACATTTCCCTTGTTTTAATCCAGTGGTTCTAACCCTTTTTATTGGTGGATACATCAGAGACCCCTACATCATTCTCTTACCTAATAAGCTACTGTCTTTTTGGTTAATGAAGATGTTACCACAGCAACTGCTAGAAAATATTCCATAGAAGCAGTTAACATGCAATCTTTGTCCCCAAGTTTGGGAATGACAGTTCTAATCTATGTGCAGTAACGTCTGATTACATTGATTTGAAATGGAGAAAGATGCAAAATGGCTCAAAACCAGAAAAACACTGACCAGAATCCTATTATTACATACAGTGCCTTGAAAAAGTATCCAACCCCCTTGAACTTTTCCACAATTTCTCACATTATGACCACAAACATAAATATATTTCATTGAGCTTTAATGTGAAAAACCAACACAAAGTTGCACACAATTGTGAAGCAGAAGGGCAGTCATACATGAGTAAATTTTTTTTTTATAAATAAAAAACTGAAAAATATGGCGTGCAATATTATCCAACCCCTCTGAGTCAATATTTTGTGGAACTGCCTTTTGCTGCAATTACAGCTGCAAGTCTCTTTGGGTATGTCTCTACCAGCTTTGCACATCTTCAGACTGAAATTTTTGCCCATTCTTCTTTGCAAAATAGCTCCAGCTCAGTCAGATTAGATGGAGAGCGTTTGTGAACAGCAGTTTTCAGATCATGCCACAGATTCTCGATTGGATTTAGGTCTGGGCTTTGACTGGGCCATTCTAAGACATGAATATGTTTTGTTTTAAACCATTCCATTGTAGCCTTGGCTTTATGTTTGGGGTCGTTGTCCTGCTGAAAGATGAACCTCCGCCCCAGTCTCAAGTGTTTTGCAGACTCCAATAGGTTTTCTTCCAATATTGCCCTGTATTTGGCTCCATCCATCTTCCCATCAACTCTGACCATATTCCCTGTCCCTGCTGAAGAAAAGCACCCCCAGAGCATGATGCTGCCACCTCCATATTTGACAGTGGGGATGGTGTGTTTAGAGTCATGAGCAGTGTTAGGTTTCTGCCACACATAGCGTTTTGCATTTTGGCCAAAAAGTTCAATTTTGGTCTCATCTGACCAGAGCACCTTCTTCCACATGGTTGCTGTGTCCCCCACATGGCTTTTGGCAAACTGCAAACGGGATTTCTTATGGCTTTCTTTCAGCAGTGGCTTTCTTCTTGCCACTCTTCCATAAAGGCCAGATTTGTGTAGTGCACGACTAATAGTTGTCCTGTTGACAGATTCCCCAACCTGAGCTGTGGATCTTTGCAGTTCCTCCAGAGTCACCATGGGCCTCTTGGCTGCATCTCTGACCAGTGCTCTCCTTGTTCGGACTGTAAGTTTAAGTGGACGCCCTGGTCTTGGTACGTTTGCAGTTGTGCCATACTCCTTCCATTTTTGGATGATGGTGTAAACAGTGCTCCGTGAGATGTTTAGAGCCTTGGAAATCTTTTTATAACCTAATCCTGCTTTATACTTCTCCACAACTTTATCCCTGACCTGTATGGTGTGTTCTTTGGACTTCATGGTGCTGACTGCTCCCCAATACTCTCAAACAAACCTCTGAGGTTTTTACAGAACAGCTGCATTTATACTGAGAGTAGATTACACACAGGTGGACTCTATTTAATCGTTCGGTCAACATTGGATCCTTCTAAAGCCTCTAAAAGCAAAGTGTTGCACTCAGAAAAAAAGGGGGTTGGATAATTTTGCACACCCACTTTTCAGCTTTTTATTTGTAAAAAAAAATTAGATCATGTATGACTGTCCTTCTGCTTCACAATTGTGTGCAACTTTGTGTTGGTCTTTCACAAAAAGGTTCAATGAAATATGTTTATGTTTGTGGTCATAATGTGAGAAAATGTAGAAAAGTTCAAGGGGGTTGGATACTTTTTCAAGGCACTGTAAATCACAAATCTAATCACAATCACAATGCTTGTCATAAAAATTAGCAATTAAATATTTTTCCCAAATTGTTAAGCCCTAATTCAAAGTGCTGCTCTATACCATTAATCAGTGACTTGTTAATGTTATCCTGTTGTGTAAATAAAATGCTCTGATTTTATTACAGAACTTTGACTGTTTGGGGACAATGAACATATTATTTTTCTATGGTGTGCTTTTGTAGAGAAAAATAAAAAATAGTAAAAGCTGTCTGATTTTTATGTATTTATTATATGGTGTGGGACTTTTATTTGCTTCCTGAAATAATTTCTCATAATAAATGTGCAGTTACTGTGAAGACTTTGTCATAATATACAAAAGAAAAATGTGAATTTGCTCTTCCAATGGTTTAGGCCCAATCTCAATTGTCCCCCTTGGCCCTCTGTCTTAGCCCTACCCCTCTGTTGTGCGCATTCACGAGAGACAGAGGGGTGTCCCAATACTCTTTTCTGTAAGTGCGAGGGCTAAGGGGAAGGGCTGTTCACCCCTCTGAACAGAGCGTTTTCAGATGCACACTTTGCGCAAAGGGGATAGGCGTGGCTTAACGCAAGTCGGAGCAAAAAGCAACACGGAAATCGGGAAGTGTCGGGCAATCGGGAAGGAATTGGACAAATGTGAGTATTTGCACTCAAGAACCTCATAAAAAGTTGTATAAAACTGTAGTAACTTTTGAAAAGTTGTAGGTATACTCATGGCGCCTGCATTTACGCTTTCTGACATATACGGCTTATCGTAACATGCCCGGTTAGAACTATACGCTTGTTACTGTAGAATGTGTAAAGTATTACGAACATGCATGGCCTAAAAGAACTATATACGCATATATGTTAGACTAGAATGTGTCAAATATATCGCTGTATTTCGCCGCGTAACTCGTCTCATGCGCTTTTAGAACTATACACATGTTACGGTAGAATGTGTAAAGTATTACGAACATGCATGGCCTAAAATATTATTGTTTCGTTTGGCCTTGTAAATTATCCCCTATTTATATTAAAAACGACATGTTATTAATCACATTTGTATTTTGTTTAGAAATGTCTTGTAGGAGGCTGGACTTGTTGGAGTTGTGTCAGCCCAACAAGCTTCAAAAAAGTGGGAGAATTTGAAAATAAAATATAAGGTATATTACATTCTATAATATTTGTAGGTACCAGAACAACTATATATGTTTATGACTATGTATTAATTTTCTTTTTTGTGTGTACCAGGCATCCTCTACAACTCCGTCCACCTCTGCAGCATTTTAATTTTGTGTTACAGTTGATTAAAATTTGATTTACATATGTTGTACAGAGTATAGTAATTTTAACAAATTAAAAAATTAAAAAAACATTTGACTTTTTGCAAAGTTTATTTAAAACAAACTCAAAAGGAGCACAATACTTCAAAACTTTAAAAATAATGTCATATTGTTGCGACTGCAAAGGGGTGTCCCATTTCTAAGGGTTTAAAACACACCCCTTTGCCTTACCCCTCTGTTTAAAGACAGAGGGGCAGGGCTAAGGGGTAGGGCTAAGACAAAGACAGAGGGCTAAGGGGGAGAATTGAAAGATAAGATAAGATAAGATAATCCTTTATTTGTCCCACAATGGGGAAATTGCAGTGTCACAACGCAAGTTACAGAAACAGTAGGAAAATAAGAGCATCAAAATCAAGATAAATAATAATAAGTATTTACAATCAACTAAAAAACACAACACTGTAAAGCTAAAAGGCACAGGAACATTGCACAATAAGTGTTTTTGATTCTGAGATGATTGTGTACAGTGCAGTGATGGACAGTGGTGGGTAAATAAATAAATAAGTAGCAGGTAAAGTGACTTTAAATAATATTGCACATTGTTATTATTACTATGGAGATGACACATGGTTGCTATGGAGATGACACATGACTAGCATTGTTCATTATACAGTCTGACAGCAGCAGGAAGGAAAGACCTGTGAAATCTCTCCTTAACACAGCGAGGGTGAATCAGTCTGTCACTGAAGCTGCTCTCCAGAGCAGACAGGGCGTCCTGCAGGGGGTGACCCTCATGGTCCTGCATAGAGATGACCTTAGCCAGGACCCTCTTGTCCCCCACCTGCTGTCCAGAGGACAGCCCAGGACTGAGCTGGACTTGGGCCTTAGTATGACACCATGTTCTAATGTAGTGTCCTCCTCTGAAACATCCCTGGAGTTGTGTTTTCTTTCATTCTTATGTTTCATTAATCCTGCACATTTCGTCTGTCTTCCTCTGCTCCACTCACAACACTGCCCCCCACTGGAATATATCAGGAAGTTCTTCCAGGCATTTTAAAGCTTCATAAGACCTTATACTTTAGGATCTCATGTACAAACCTGTTTTTCTTATACCTTGCCTTGCTTTATCTAGAAATGTTCCACAGTATAGATTAAATCTGCCTATCACGAGGGAGACGAGCAGGTCACAGGACTATGCTATATTACAATTCAGCTCTGTGGAGAGTCACCCCTATTCACAGAGGGAATTGTATTTTTGAGCAATAGAAACAGCTGTGATGAATAAATGCTAGATGGATCTGTTTAAAGCCATACCATGGAACATTCCAAACAAAGCAATTCCATGGAGACAAGCAGGTAGCGGACCCTCCACCAGAAAAGTTATGCAGTGCACCTTTAAGAGTTGAAATGTGCAGTTTGTGGGTGTGCTGTGGAGTGTTTCTTGCCCATTGTTGACCCTGAGAGCTGCACAGACACAGCTGTTGTTCTAAATGCTAATGCGACACAGTGAATGTCTCTGTGTGTCACTGCGATGACAAACGCCTTTGTTACGGCCCCACGGAACTCGTCATGTGAGCCCAACGTGGAACCACATAAATATGGATGTGAGAAAGTGTTTTAAATAAAACGTTTGAATAGTTCTAGTTGAGATATTTTCATTATTCATTTAAATCCTGACACAATTCAACTAATTAAAAGAAGAAAAAAAAAGAGAAAGTTTATTAAAGACGGGGTATTATAACACTGTTCCCTCTTCAAAAAACTGCCTGAAGAAAAACTACTGTCCCAAATGTCAACTTCGCCCAAAACGGTTTCCTGATTTGGAAAAAAGATAAATCAAAAATCATATATAAGTGAAATGTGTAGAAAATAGGACGAAAAGTGTAAATGACATCAATACGGATGTGAGAAAGTGTTTTAAATAAAAGGTTTGAATTGTTTTTTTTTTTTTTTTCCTTTCATTATTAATTTACATCCAAAGACAGTTCAAAGATTTAAAAAAGGACAGTAGAAGTTTATTAAAGACCAGGTATTATAACATCATTCCCTTATCAAAAACATGTCTGAAGAGGTTTTAGATATCATCCATGCATGTTTGAGTAATCTAGAGATCTCTCCCTCCTTGGTTAGCTGTAAGATTCTGTGCAATGCTGAGCTCATAAACCTACAGCATCTGTGTTAGCGGGGTTAACAAAAACAATTAACTGAATTTAAAAGATTTAAAAAATTAAACTTACTGTGAAGTCTTGTCTTCTGTAGTGTCATAGTTTTTTGGAAAGAAAAATTATTTATTTCATAATTATGGATTTGAGAAAGTATTTTTAGTTCTACTTGTGATTTTTCATTATTAACTCATATCCTAAGAATTCAAATAATTTAAAAAAGACAGTGAAAGTTTATTAATTAATTTAAACAAAAATATATGTCATTTCTGGGTCTAATTTTAAGACTTAACAATTAACTGAATTGAAAAGATAAAGAAAAATCAAACTTACTTTTTTTAATGAAGAAATATATTTAAGTGAAATGTTCTAAAATTGGACAAAAAGTGGAAATTACATAATTATGGATGTGAGTGTTTAGATACATAGTTCTAATTGTCATTTCTAGTATCTCTAGTCTCTACAGATATGACTTATAACTGGACCTGCTTGTCTCTATGGAGATTGGACAAATGCCATACTCTGGAACATTCTAGACAAAGCAATAACATCTCCAAATAGACAAGTTTTGTTGTTTTTGAGTAAATGTAAATTTATTATTATTATTATTATTTTTTTTTTTTTCATTTTGATAGTGTCCGTAAAATCCAGCATGGAAACACAGGTCCATAAAATTACTTTTTAAAAACTTTTAGCCTCTGTGTGTGTTTTTTGTTTTTTTTATGTGGGATTAGTTACACTTTAATTTGAAGGAAATGAGCCAGTGACAGCGGTCCATGTGTTTGTGGTCTTGTCCGTTTGCCTCACAGCGATGATCCCACACGGAGGAGGATACAGTGACCTCAGTCTCACAGAGGAGACAGACTGCACGCTGCACTGTCCAGACACCAACATGGGGAATTATTTAGATTTCACAGCTTCTCTGCAGGACTTACCTTGAACTGGAAATATAATTTCATTTTTCTGGAGTCTGAACAATATTCTCGGACATTTCCTGGTGAATTCTGAAGACATTTTGCAACAATTTTTATATTTATTTTTTCATCTTACTTGGTTCGATTCTGGGTTTGTTTCATATAGTTTGTTTAGTGCTGAAAGTGACTCAGACTAAAAATTATGATTATTTATTAGAGAAAACTTTTTTGTAGAAGTATAACATTTGAATTAAATTAATTAAGATTGTGAATTTTAAATTCAAACAAAAAAAAATTACATTTTATAGATTTAAGTAGTTTTTATGTTTTTTAGTTTAGTTTTGATTGATAAATGAAGAGTGGTGAACTTTAGATTATATTGGTCATTTTTATTTATTATGTGATATTAAAACTGAACATTTTGTGCACAAGTTTTATGTTTTTATTTTATATTTTTAATAACTGACCTGTTGGACTTTGAGTTTCTGTCGGTTCAAACATGTCTGGACAAAAGCCCTCTGACAGCCGCTTCCAGGTGAACGTGGTCAGCGAGGCCTCGGCATCTGGCTCTGCTCCGGTCCAACCTCCGGGTCCAGCGGCCTCTCCACCTGCTCCTCCACCGCTCCAAGCGCCTTCACTGCCGGTGTACGCTGCAGCTCCGGTGGCCCCTCCTACGGGCGCACCTCCAGCTCCGGTACCAGCTGCCCCGGCCCCAGTCTACTCCCCGGCTCCCCCAGCCCCGACTCTTCCAGGCCCTGCTCCAGCCCCTGTCCCGGTCATAGTCTACTCCCCGGCTCCTCCGGCCCCCGCTCCGGCTCCGGTGTACTCCCCTGACCCTCCGACCCCGGTCTACTCCCCGGCTCCTCCGGCCCCCGCTCCGGCGTACTTCCCAGCCGCTCCGACCCCGGTCTACTCCACGGCTCCTCCGGCTCCTGAAGCGGTGAGGCCCCCAGACGAGTCCCGGGGCCGGTTCCGGGTCGTGGGCTTCTCGGACTCAGAGCTTGGGGCGCCACCTGATGTGTTCCAGGAGCCGGACCATGTGAAGAGTGACTCGGTCAGCCTGCACTCCACGGGCACGGGGCACACTCATCTCTCCGGAGTGTCCCACATCTCGGACTCGCACTCGAACACGTACTACATGAGGACGTTCGGACACAACACCATCGACGCCGTGCCCAACATCGACTTCTACCGCCAAACCGCCGCGCCTTTTGGGGAGAAACTCACCCGACCCTCGCTGTCCGAGCTTCACGACGAACTCGACAAAGTGAGTGACGCCTTCAGTCTTTGTAAACAGAATCATAATTAAATTGTAGTTGTGTTTACATAGAAGAAAACATCAAATATTATTGTGAGCTAATACTAGCTAACGCCAAGCTAATGCGGTTATGGCGCCCTTTCTGGAAGATTCCGTGAGTGAAGAGGCCGAGTGCTTCGGCAGTGAACTTTTATCCATCCATCCATTTTCTCCCGCTTAATCCGGCTGGGTCGCGGGGGCAGCACGCTGCCCATTACTCTGTGCACCATAGACCCCTATGAACCCCTCTGCAGGTGGTGAACCCCTCTGCAGGTGGTGAGCCCACAGGAGGGAGGAATTCCTTGATGGTCCTTGATGGTAAACTGTTCATAGGGGTGTTGCATGTTTTTGGTTGGTTGGTAAATATTAATATTCATGCGCTAAATACGGTATCCTTCCGCAGATGACTGTACATTTGATGAATATGAACATGAACTAGCTCCACTGTTAAAGTATTAGTATTAATTATAGCCTATTATTTTGTGAATTTTTAACAGTATTGAGTTTTTCTAGTGCTTACATTATAAATATATTTAATTTATAATTCTTCAGGGCTTTTCCAAAATTAAAAGGAGGAATAAGTTAAGTAAATAATAATTTAAAAAGTGAATGGGACAGTGGTGTATTCAGGGTCCTGGGGTCTCCGACGGGACACATTCCTCTCCTCTCTCTGTGACGTCATACTGAGCTCACACAAAGCTCAATTACACCCACGGACAGGCTCTGTACACAGGCTGGGTTAGTCCTGGTTTAGTCCTGGATTAGATCTGATTTAGTTCTGGTTTAATCTTGCGTTAGTCCTACTTTAGTCCTGGGTTAGTTCTGTTTTAGTCTTGGCCCTGGGTTTGTGCAACTAAGGCTGCGTCTCAATTGTCCCCCTTGGCCCTCTGTCTTAGCCCTACCCCTCTGTTGTGCGCGTTCACGAGAGACAGAGGGGTGTCCCAATACTCTTTTCTGTAAGTGCGAGGGCTAAGGGGAAGGGCTGTTCTACCCCTCTGAGCAGAGCGTTTTCAGATGCACCCTTTGTGCAAAGGGGATAGGCGTGGCTTAACGCAAGTCGGAGCAAAAACCAACACGGAAATCGGGAAGTGTCGAGCAATCGGGAAGAAATTGGACAAATGTGAGTATTTGCACTCAAGAACCTCATAAAAAGTTGTATAAAACTGTAGTAACTTTTGAAAAGTTGTAGGTATACTCATGGCGCCTGCATTTACGCTTTCTGACATATACGGCTTATCGTAACATGCCCGGTTAGAACTATACGCTTGTTACGGTAGAATGTGTAAAGTATTACGAACATGCATGGCCTAAAAGAACTATATACACATATATGTTAGACTAGAATGTGTCAAATATATCGCTGTATTTTGCCTCGTAACTCGTCTCATGCGCTTTTAGAACTATACACATGTTACGGTAGAATGTGTAAAGTATTACGAACATGCATCGCCTAAAATATTATTGTTTCGTTTGGCCTTGTAAATTATCCCCTATTTATATTAAAAACGACATGTTATTAATCACATTTGTATTTTGTTTAGAAATGTCTTGTAGGAGGCTGGACTTGTTGGAGTTGTGTCAGCCCAACAAGCTTCAAAAAAGTGGGAGAATTTGAAAATAAAATATGAGGTATATTACATTCTATAATATTTGTAGGTACCAGAACAACTATATATGTTTATGACTATGTATTAATTTTGTTTTCTTTTTTGTGTGTACCAGGCATCCTCTACAACTCCGTCCACCTCTGCAGCATTTTAATTTTGTGTTACAGTTGATTAAAATTTGATTTACATATGTTGTACAGAGTATAGTAATTTTAACAAATTAAAAAATTAAAAAAACATTTGACTTTTTGCAAAGTTTATTTAAAACAAACTCAAAAGGAGCACAATACTTCAAAACTTTAAAAATAATGTCATATTGTTGCGACTGCAAAGGGGTGTCCCATTTCTAAGGGTTTAAAACACACCCCTTTGCCTTACCCTCTGTTTAAAGACAGAGGGGCAGGGCTAAGGGGTAGGGCTAAGACAAAGACAGAGGGCTAAGGGGGAGAATTGGGATTGGGCCTAAATCTTGGTTTAGTTTTGGTTTAATCCTGGTTTAGTCCTGATTTTTGTTTTGAGTTGGTCTTGGTTTAGCTGGTTTAGGAAATATGTATCCTACATATTTAAATTCCAAATGGGCCATAACATTATTCCTCACCTAGGACCAAGGTTTGAACTATTGTTGTTTGTTATTGTTAATGTTAAAATATAGTCATTAATAAGCTTTATTTTACAGTCCTCAGTTTCATATAAAACATACACTGACCTTGTGTCTGTTCTCGTCTGTGATTGGTGGACAGGAGCCCTTTGAGGAGGGACTGGCCAATGGGGACGAGCCGTCTGCAGCGGAGGAGGCGGCGGCTTTAGCGGCGAAAGAGGCCAAAGGAGGAATGGTGAAGTTCGGATGGGTCAAAGGAGTTCTGGTCAGTCACAGTGTCAGCAGTTTGAGTTTATATCAGTGTTATTATACAGTAAATGTAAATGAGATGAAACCATCTCCACCATAGACTGTATAAATGGACATAACTATCGTGTTAGCCGCCATGTTCCAAACAAGAAGTTCACATGTGGCTCTTTCGGCTCCTACTGACTCTGGTTCCCTTTGACTTACATTGGAATGTTGTCGCCCCTCTCTCTGTAAGTGCTGCTGTGGGCCTCGTCATTTTGGTCTTAAAATGTTTGTATTAATCCGCTCTACATGATCCCTGTGTTTTTATTTTGCTATTTTGTTTGTTAAAAAAATCCTATTCATAATATGGAGGCTGGCTCCAGATTCGCCCCTGTAACCGTGAGTATCAGTGAGCTTCATTTGACTCGAGCTGAACGCTGTGGGTGACGTCACACTCGCTTAGTCCACTTCTTTATACACTCTATGGTCTCCACAGACTCAAACTTCTCCAAGTGAGTTTTAGAGAGTTTTGACATGTTTCTAACGTTGTGTTTTCAGATCCGCTGCATGCTGAACATCTGGGGCGTCATGCTCTTCATCAGAATGTCCTGGATCGTGGGACAGGCCGGAATCGGTACAACCCACACACACAAGAACATACATCTACAACACGCTAAGGTTCATGTAACTGCACATGCTACTTATACTGCAGTGCCATCATACATGTGTGTCTTTGGAGGGATGTTCAGCAGTTACCATGGTGACACAATGCACACGTTAGCAAACACCGCAAAAAAAGATTATCTCTAGAAAGAAATACACAAGTGGATTTAAACAGTTGTCTAATGTTAACTGTGATCAGTGCAAGTGTTCATGGTCCTGTTCAGGAGTTTGAGTTTACACTAAAATGTGAGAGCGACGAACTGAAAAACTGTTGGCTAATGCTAATGCTAATGTTAGCTAGCCTGTGACTATAATGTTATTTAGAGGGACTTGTTTAACAGATCAGATCAGATCACCAAGTCAGTTCTTTATGGTGAGATTGTGTTCAAACAAAGCTCAGATTCAAGTCTAATAAAGCCTCAGACAGAGGAGTGCTTACGTTTAGCATCACACCCCCAGGGAATGTTGATGACATCAGCTGCAAAGTATCAATAAAGAATGTATTACATATACACATATACACATATTACATAACAGCAAAATGTAGATAAATCGTGTATATTCGAGCTCCTGTTGTGCTCTGGGTCACTGTCGTATTAACACCCTCTGTGTTCCAGGCCTGACCATCGCCATCATCTTCATGGCCACTCTGGTCACCACCATCACCGGACTGTCCACG
Source organism: Taenioides sp. WSHXM2023 (assembly GCA_029959045.1). Classification (NCBI taxonomy): domain Eukaryota; kingdom Metazoa; phylum Chordata; class Actinopteri; order Gobiiformes; family Gobiidae; genus Taenioides; species Taenioides sp. WSHXM2023. Next base: position 34,531,341 of record CM057089.1, read on the forward strand.
TCCGCCATCGCCACCAACGGGTTTGTCCGCGGAGGTCAGAGGGACTAAATATATAAATATATAAATATATAAATATATAAATATATAAATATATAAATATATAAATATGATTGCGGTCAGCACAAGACAGTCTCCTTTAGGACAGTCCTGATCTTGTCCTGCTGAAGTCCTGGTCCCAGTCCAGTCCTGGTTCTGGTTCAGTCCTGGTTCAGTCCTGGTTCAATCCTGGCTAAAAATAGAAACAAAAAATAATAATTAATATTTCTTTCTAGTTGCTTCACAGTTTTGTGTTTTATTCATTCACTCCACACTTGGTGGTGGTGAGATACTTCTGTAGCCACAGCTGCCCTGGGGCAGACTGGCGGAAGTGAGGCTTTCAATCTGCACCATCAGCCTCTCCCACCACCAACACACAGACACCACATTCATACTAGACAATGTAGGTGTAGTGTCTTGCCAGATATATTTACATTTAATCTGAATTTTCATTATTCCCACCGATCCGCTCAGGGGCTACAGGTGTGAAGTGGCATTTGAGCTAAACCCTGGCCCCAGCGTCTCCTGTGACTCTGTCCTGGTTAATGTTGTGCTCTGCTCTGGTACAAATAAAAGCTGACCGTACTATTATACCAGCAGTGGGCACTAGATCTGTATGTGTTTGGTCCTTGTTGTTGCAGGAGGGGCATATTACCTGATCTCCCGGAGTCTGGGGCCAGAGTTTGGGGGCTCCATTGGTCTCATCTTTGCGTTTGCAAATGCTGTTGCCGTAGCGATGTACGTGGTGGGCTTCGCCGAGACTGTCGTGGAGATGCTCAACGTAAGATCAGCCCCCAACAGACTGTTTATCATAGTGTTCAGTAGTATATGTGTCTATCACACCATCTGTATGGTTTTCCTTATAGTTCAGTATCTCTGTCAGTCTGTTATGGTTCACTGTGCTGCTCCCACACTGGAGACGAGTTCTACTCTGATGATGATGCCAGTTGGATCATTGTCAGAATGTGGCTCCGCACAGTTTATGTGGTGATTTTTTTAAGTCTCTGGATGTGGATGTTTTGTATTTAGGTGTAGTTTTCTGGAGTTTTTTTTTTTTTTTTTTTTTTTTTTGCTGTTGCTGTTGCTGCAGGATGTAGATCCTCTGGGTTCTGGTGTAGTTTTTGGTTTTAACTGTATAACCTGTTTTTCACTTCACTTGTAGTGTTTGAATGTAGTGTTCTGGTGTAGTTCTTGGGTGTAGTGTTCTGATGTAGTATTTGGGTATAGAGTTTAGGTGTAGGTTTTGGGTGTAGTTTTTGAATGTAGTGTTCTGGTGTAATATTTGCGTGTAGTGTTCTGGTGTAGTGTTCTGGTGTAATATTTGGGTGTAGTTTTATGGTGTAGTATTTGGATGTAGTGTTTTGGTGTAGCTCTTGGGTATAGTTTTTTGGGTGTCGCGTTCTGGTGTAGTTTTAGGGTGTAATGTTTTGGTGTATTTTTTGGGTGTAGTGTTCTAGTGTAGTATTAAGTTTTATCTGTATACCCTGTTTTTCCCCTCAGGATGTGGATTCTCTGTATTTGGGTGTAGTGTTCTGGTGTAGTTTTCTGGTGTAATATTTTGGTGTAGTTTTATGATGTAGTATTTGGGTGTAGTGTTCAGGTGTTCAGGCTCAGTGTAGTTTTTGCGTGTAGTGGTTTTGTCTGTATACCCTGTTTTTCCCCTCAGGACGTGGACGCTCTGATGACCGATGAGCTGAATGACATCAGGATCGTGGGGACCCTCACCGTGATTCTGCTGCTGGGCATCTCTGTGGCCGGGATGGAGTGGGAGGCCAAGGTACTCTTTAATACAGAGAAACAAACAATTAGTATAACTTTATTTATTTACAATTTACGCCTCTGTACCTGATTTTTTTTGTCTTAAAAAGGTGAAAAACAGAATTAGTGCATTTTAAACAGTTCCTCACTTACCTTATGCATTCTGAGCATCCTGATTACTCACCACGATGAGTTCATAAGCACTTTTCTCGAACTCTCACAAACCAGAGCAGAGTTTTGCCATCATGGTCAAGCTAATGCACACTTCCTGATTCTCAGACAATAAAATACTTCATAAAAAGATTCAGACAGAACACAGCAGACTTATTTTGGCCTCAAGAGATGCTTATACAATATACATTATATTGCCAAAAGTTTTCACTCTCCATCCAAATAATCAAACTAGGTGTTCCAGTCACTTCCACAGGTGAATAAAATCAAACCCCTGAATCTGCAGACTGTTTCTACAAACATTTGTAAAGAATGAGTCGCTCTCAGGAGCTCAGTGAATTCCAGCGTGGTGCTGTGACAGGATGAACCTGTGCAACAAGTCCAGTCGGGAAGTTTCCTCACTCCTAAATATTCCACAGTCAATTGTCAGTGGGATTAGAAGAAAGTGGAAGTGACTGGGAACGACAGTAACTCAGCCACGAAGTGTTAGTCCACGTAAACTGACAGGGCGGAGTCAGGAGATGCTGAGGGTCATAGTGCACAGAGGTCACCAACTTTCTGCAGAGTCAATCTCTACAGACCTCCAAACTTCATGTGTCCTTCAGATTAGCTCAAGAACAGTGTGTAGAGCTTCATGGAATGGGTTTCCATGGCCGAGCAGCTGCATCCAGAACAAACATCACCAAGTGTAAAGCGTTGGATGCAGTGGTGTAAAGCGCCGCCACTGGACTCTAGAGCAGTGGAGACACGTTCTCTGGAGTGAAGAATCACACTTCTCCATCTGCAATCTGATGGACGAGTCTAGGTTTGGCGGTTGCCGGGGGAACGGTACTTGTCTGACTGAACTGTGCCGAGTGTAAAGTTTGTGGAGGGGGGATTATGGTGTGGGGTTGGCTCCTTAGTTCCAGTGAAAGGAACTCTGAATGTTTCAGCACCAAGAGATTTTGGACAATTCCATGATCCAAACTTTGTGGAACAGTTTGGAGATGGTCCCTTCCTCTTCAACATGACTGTGCACCAGTGCACAAAGCAACGTCCATAAAGACCTGGATCAGAGAGTTTGGTGTAGATGAACTTGACTGTCCTGCACAGAGTCCTGACCTCAACCCGACAGAACACCTTTGGGATGAATTAGAGCGGAGACTGAGAGCCAGACCTTCTCGTCCAACATCAGTGTGTGACCTCACAAATGCACTTCTGGAAGAGTGGTCCAAAATTCCCATAAACACACTCCTAAACCTTGTGGACCTTCCCAGAAGAGTTGAAGCTGTTACAGCTGCAAAGGACCGACGTCAGATTAAACCCTGTGGATTAAGAACGGGATGTGACTAAAGTTCATATGAGAGTCAAAGCAGGGGAGAGAATACTTTTGGCAATATAGTGTATTTGTACTGGGACAAGATTAATAAAATCTGTCCACTTTTTTTTTTTTTTTGGAAAAGCTTGGAAATTTGTCTCAGGTGATTTACAGAACAGGGTTAGAGGGTTAGAGTTGGGTCTTGGGCTTGTGGTCTTTGGTGTGGAGCATGTTATAAGATTGTTGTTGTTTTTTTCTCAGGTTCAGATCGTTGCTTCTCATGATCCTGCTCCAGACTGTATTAGGGTTACTGTGTTGACTTTTGCCTCCTTTTGGGTCTTGGGTCTAGGGCAGAGTTTCGGGGGCCCCTGGGGGTAAGCTTTGTCAGGGGGTACTTGGAATGATTTTAGATTTAAAAGAAAGATTTCTTGTGGGTGGCTCCTGTGGGTCTTGTGGGTGTAGTTCCTGTGGGTGTGGCTCCTGTAGCTCCTGTGGGTGTGGCTCCTGTAGCTCCTGTGGGTGTGGCTCCTGTGGGCGTGGTCATATCTTCGTCTCTTCTTCAGGCTCAGATCGTGCTCCTTGTCATCCTCCTCGCTGCCATCGGTAACTACTTCATCGGGACGTTTATGCCGACGAAGAGCAAAGAGCCCAAAGGATTCTTCGGATACAACAGTGAGTGCTTCACAAAACCACGAAAAACAGATCATTCCAAAGGCTCATGTCTGCTCTACGGATGCACACACACATGCAAACACACACACACACACACACGCAAACACACACACAAGCTTCTGTCTGTCCTCTGTGTGGTTCTGTCTCTGTGTGGTTCTGTCTCTGGTTCTGTCTCTGTGTGGTTCTGTCTCTGTGGTTCTTGTCTCTGTGTGGTTTTTGTCTCTGTGTGGTTCTGTATCTGTGGTTCTGTCTCTGTGGTTCTGTCTCTGTGTGGTTCTGTCTCTGTGTGGTTCTGTCTTTGTGTGGTTCTGTCTCTGTGTAGTTCTGTCTCTGTGTGGTTTTGTCTGTGTGTGGTTCTGTCCTCTGTGTGGTTCTGTCTCTATGGTTCTGTCTCTGTGTGATTCTGTCCTCTGTGTGGTTCTCTCTCTGTGTAGTTCTGTCTCTGTGGTTCTGTCTTTGTGTGGTTTTTGTCTCTGTGTGGTTCTGTCTGTGTGGTTCTGTCCTCTGTGTGGTTCTGTCTCTGTGTGGTTCTGTCTCTGTGTAGTTCTGTCTCTGTGGTTCTGTCTCTTTGTGGTTTAGGGTTGGGCGATGTCTCCTTAATTGGCAGATGACGATGTTTACAGTGAAACATCACGATGGACGATGATATCGTCGGCGGACGGGGGGAATTGATTGGTGAAATTCATGAACACATTTTTGGAGAGCTATAGTCTAAAGCAGGGGTCGGCAACCCGCGGCTCCAGAGCCGCATGTGGCTCTTTCATCGTTCTGTCGTGGCTCCCTGTGACTTTGGAAAATAATAATGAGTATTTAATTACATTGTATTTTTATTTTAGTTTGTTCGTTTTTAAATGTGAATCTAAAATTGTAGATAATGGTAATCTTGTAACATTTAAATAAAACGTTTTTAATATTTTTGTCGCTCAAAACATGCGTCAAAGCGGCCGATGTGCGTCACCCGCACACACTGGCAGCCCGGACTTACCGCACCTACATCAGCAGTATGATTTTCAGCCCAATGATGATAAATCCAAGAAAAGAAAAGTTTCTGAAGAAAACAGAACGCTTAATGCTACGTGGGCAGATTCATTTGCTTTCACGGCTGATGAGACTGGTACACGCGGTACACGCGACAGTGGATCATTTAAGTTTGGATTTTTATTTCCTACGAGGAGGACTCAAATAATAATGTGTTTAATGCAGCTTTGCGCACATTTGTTCACGTTATACAGAAGCGAAACTTAAAACCACATGGTTCATTTGCATAAACTAGAAGCGCTGAAAAAACAGCTGCTCCTTGTGCCGCTGATGCGTCAGCTTCTGTCGGACTAAAGGGCAGGACTCAGTGGAATATGCGTGTTCTTTCTGTGACTGAGGGATGTTCTGCCTATGGTGAGTCTGTTCTGTGCTTCTATCGCGTTGGAGATGTTCATGTTAAACTTTTCAGAGATTATACGTGTGCAGGTCGTACGTGTGCAGCGCAGTTCTTTATTTCACTCATGCACTTTATTTATGTTGCTACTGTTGTGATGAAAAGACTGAAAGGTGTAAATAATTCTCTTAAGACTCGCGCTTATGAGCTGTAGTGGAGGATGGTGCTTGTTGTAGTCAGTTTTCTGGGAGTTGTAGTTTTGCCTGTAGTTCCTCTGGTTAGCGCTGGTTTAGAGTCAAAAGGGTTTTGTGGCTCCGGGTGTTTTCTTTTCTGTGGGACACGGTCCAAATGGCGCTTTGAGTATTTAAGGTTGCCGACCCCTGGTCTAAAGATATAAATAATGATAGCCTAATAATAATAATAAATAATAGAATAATAGAAAATAATAGAATAAGGCTTATTTTTGGTAGCCACACAGTATTTTAATTGTTATGTCTGACTTAGGCCCAATCTCAATTCTCCCCCTTAGCCCTCTGTCTTTGTCTTAGCCCTACCCCTTAGCCCTGCCCCTCTGTCTTTAAACAGAGGGTAAGGCAAAGGGGTGTGTTTTAAACCCTTAGAAATGGGACACCCCTTTGCAGTCGCAACAATATGACATTATTTTTAAAGTTTTGAAGTATTGTGCTCCTTTTGAGTTTGTTTTAAATAAACATTGCAAAAAGTTTAATGTTTTTTTAATATACTCTGTACAACATATGTAAATCAAATTTTAATCAACTGTAACACAAAATTAAAATGCTGCAGAGGTGGATGGAGTTGTAGAGGATGCCTGGTACACACAAAAAAGAAAATTAATACATAGTCATAAACATATATAGTTCTGGTACCTACAAATATTATAGAATGAATATACCTCATATTTTATTTTCAAATTCTCCCACTTTTTTGAAGCTTGTTGGGCTGACACAACTCCAACAAGTCCAGCCTCCTACAAGAAATACAAATGTGATTAATAACATGTCATTAAATAGGGGATAATTTACAAGGCCAAACGAAACAATAATATTTTAGGCCATGCATGTTCGTAAAACTTTACACATTCTACCGTAACATGTGTATAGTTCTAAAAGCGCATGAGACGAGTTACGAGGCGAAATACAGCGATATATTTGACACATTCTAGTCTCACATATATGCGTATATAGTTCTTTTAGGCCATGCATGTTCGTAATACTTTACACATTCTACCGTAACAAGCGTATAGTTCTAACCGGGCATGTTACGATAAGCCGTATATGTCAGAAAGCGTAAATGCAGGCGCCATGAGTATACCTACAACTTTTCAAAAGTTACTACAGTTTTATACAACTTTTTATGAGGTTCTTGAGTGCAAATACTCACATTTGTCCAATTTCTTCCCGATTGCTCGACACTTCCCGATTTCCGTGTTGCTTTTTGCTCCGACTTGCGTTAAGCCACGCCTATCCCCTTTGCACAAAGGGTGCATCTGAAAACGCTCTGTTCAGAGGGGTAGAACAGTCCTTCCCCTTAGCCCTCGCACTTACAGAAAAGAGTATTGGGACACCCCTCTGTCTCTCGTGAACGCGCACAACAGAGGGGTAGGGCTAAGACAGAGGGCCAAGGGGGACAATTGAGATTGGGCCTTAAACTCTAATGCATATTTGTTTTATTTGTGATTTGATCATTAAACGTGGAATCCCTGGTAAGTTTTTAGGTCAATGAGAGCTAAAGAAGGTCAGTGCATGTTTCTGATTTTTTTTTTTTTTAAAGGGGAGGAGGGGGCGTGGCATCGCGATGCTTACTCATAAATGACGATGGACGATGTCATCGTCCATTGGAACAACCCTAGTGTGGTTCTGGTCCGTCTCATGTGGAGTCTTATCACTGGAGCAGTACCTGAGCTGACCACTGGGGGCAGTAGTGAACACAGCTGTACAGTGGAAGATAAACTTTAATAAAGAAACTCGAAGCAGCTGCAAAAGAAACACACACTTCTGTCCCAGATGTGTCTAAAACCTGCCCTGGGCACCTGTCACCACATGTCTCCTCTAACGTAAACTCTCTCTGACTCTTTGAACAGCGGCCATCTTCCTGGAGAACCTGGGTCCAGACTTCAGAGACGACGAGACTTTTTTCTCGGTTTTTGCCATTTTTTTTCCTGCAGCAACAGGAATCCTGGCAGGAGCCAACATCTCAGGAGACCTCGCTGTGAGTAACGCCAATATATGAACAAGAGCAGAGGAAAGGGTCAGATGTGAGAGGAGAGGGTCAGAGGTGAGAGCAGAGGGGCAGAGGAGAGGGGCAGAGGGTCACAGGAGAGGGGCAGAGGTGAGAGAGGGTCAGAGGGTCACATGAGAGGGTCAGAAGTGAGAGGAGAGTGTCAGAGAGTCACATGAGAGGGGCAGAGGAGAGGGTCAGAGGATCATAGGAGAGGGTCAGAGGTGAGAGAGGGTCACAGGAGCGCGTCAGAGGGTCACACCAGAGGGTCAGAGGAGCAGAGGGTCAGAGGTGAGAAGAGAGGGTCAGAGAGTCACAGAAGAGGGTCAGAGGAGCAGAGGGTCAGAGGATTCAGTTACAGTATTTTTCCTACAGGACCCTCAGTCTGCGATCCCCAAAGGGACCCTCCTGGCCATCCTCATCACTGGACTCACCTATGTGGGCGTGGCCATCTCCACAGGTGAGAACGTAGATAAAACATATCAGAGCTAAAATGTAAATGTAAATGTGTCTTCTGCAGTAGAACTAGAACTAAACCAGGACTGAACCAGGACTGACTAAACCTGGTCTAAACCGGTCTAAACCCCGGTCTAACCCCGGTCTAAACCCAGTTCTCTGTTCCAGGCTCTTGTATCGTGCGGGATGCGACTGGGGACAATAACGACACCGTGAGCGACACAGTGAACTGCACCGACGCCGCCTGCTCCCTCGGCTTCGACTTCTCCATCTGCAGAGAGGGTGGCTGCCAGTACGGACTCATGAACGACTTTCAGGTGAGACCGCGTCTAGACTGGGTTTGAACCTGGTTTAGACCGGGTTTAGACCGGGTTTAGTTCTGTGCGTCAGGTCTCTGGCCTTTTCCAAAGTTAGAAGTTTAATCTAGTAGTTTGAACTCCCTTTTACTGTAGTAATTGTACTTCAGGTGGTAAGTTCTAAAGTTATAAATGTACTGTATCCAAAACATGCAGAATACATTTGGGTTTGTTTTAAAGTTAAAGTTCAAGGGGCACTATGTACGTTTTTTGGTGGAGGGTCCGAAACCTTCTGTATAATGGAGATGAAGATGATGTTTTGCCTAAAGGTTCCACCAAACAACATAAAACTTGTCTCCAGACACGTAGGCCAAATATTTTCTTGGCTCTAATTAAATTAACATAAGATGGATACGTTTATCCCAAACTGTGGAACATGGCAAAACAATAACATCTCCATGGAGATGAGCAGGTGTCAGACCCTCCATCAGAAAAGTTCCGTAGTGCAGCTTTAGTTTCTCCACGAGAGATGCTGTTTTTCAGGTGATGAGTTTGGTGTCGGCATTCGGGCCCCTGATCACCGCTGGGATCTTCTCTGCGACTCTGTCCTCTGCTCTGGCCTCGCTCGTCAGCGCCCCCAAAGTCTTTCAGGTACGTCACAGAACTGCAGCTCTGGAGCAAACGCTGGACTGAGGCTTTCACTGAGGACTGAGGTCAGACTGATCTAACACTATAACTGTAAAAGACTGGAAAGACCTGCTTTATGGTTCACATCTCTGTATTTCCTGGGCCTATTCACATGAAACAAAAACTGGCACAAAGTTCAGCCTCTTCTCTGTCTGGAGAAACAAACTAAAGTCACAGGATTTTTTCACAATCACTTGTGTGGAGCCATTATTCAACCCCAAAGACGAGACTTTAAACCAGAAGATTCATGTGATCCCAAACAAAGAATGAGAAGGAGAAACATCTGTACAGAGTTATAGAGAGTTCTATAGGTCCCTTTGTTTATCTGTTTGTGTGTGTGTTTGTGTGTGCGTTTGTGTGCGTTTATGTATCTGTTTGTGTGTGTGTGTGTATCAGGCCTTGTGCAAAGACAACATTTATCCCGGTCTGGAGGTTTTCGCCAAAGGTTACGGCAAAAACAATGAACCTCTGCGCGGATATGTGCTCACCTTCTGCATCGGACTGGCCTTCATCCTCATCGGTGAGAGAGAAACAAGACCTGGTTTAGACCTGGTTTAGTCTTGGTTTAGACCTAGTTTAGTCCTGTTTTAGTCCTGGTTTAGTCCTAGTTTTGTCATGCTTAGTTTATTGTATTACCTTTCTCCTCCTGACCCTGTCTCTCCTGTCCCTCTCTCTGTCCCTGTCTCTCCTGTCCCTGTCTCTCCTATCCCTCTCTCTGTCCCTGTCTCTCCTGTCCCTGTCCCTGTCCCTGTCTCTGTCTCTCCTGTTCCTGTCCCTGTCTCTGTCCCTGTCTCTCCTGTCCCTCTCTCTGTCCCTGTCTCTCCTGTTCCTGTCCCTGTCTCTGTCCCTGTCTCTCCTGTCCCTCTCTCTGTCCCTGTCTCTCCTGTTCCTGTCCCTGTCTCTGTCTCTCCTGTCCCTCTCTCTGTCCCTGTCTCTCCTGTCCCTGTCCCTCTCTCTGTCTCTCCTGTCCCTCTCTCTGTCCCTGTCTCTCCTGTCCCTCTCTGTCCCTGTCTCTCCTGTCCCTCTCTCTGTCCCTGTCTCTCCTGTCCCTGTCCCTCTCTCTGTCCCTGTCTCTCCTGTTCCTGTCCCTGTCTCTGTCTCTCCTGTCCCTGTCTCTCTTGTCCCTGTCTCTGTCTCTCCTGTCCCTGTCCCTGTCTCTGTCTCTCCTGTCCCTCTCTCTGTCCCTGTCTCTCCTGTCCCTCTCTGTCCCTGTCTCTCCTGTCCCTGTCTCTGTCCCTGTCTCTCCTGTTCCTGTCCCTGTCTCTCCTGTCCCTCTCTCTGTCCCTGTCTCTCCTGTCCCTGTCCCTGTCTCTGTCCCTGTCTCTCCTGTCCCGCTCTCTGTCCCTGTCTCTCCTGTCCCTCTCTCTGTCCCTGTCTCTCCTGTTCCTGTCCCTGTCTCTCCTGTCCCTCTCTCTGTCCCTGTCTCTCCTGTCCCTCTCTCTGTCCCTGTCTCTCCTGTTCCTGTCCCTGTCTCTGTCTCTGTCTCTCCTGTCCCTCTCTCTGTCCCTGTCTCTCCTGTCCCGCTCTCTGTCCCTGTCTCTCCTGTCCCTCTCTCTGTCCCTGTCTCTCCTGTCCCTCTCTCTGTCCCTGTCTCTCCTGTCCCTGTCCCTGTCTCTCCTGTCCCTGTCTCTCCTGTCCCTGTCTCTCCTGTCCCTCTCTCTGTCGCTGTCTCTCCTGTCCCTCTCTCTGTCCCTGTCTCTCCTGTCCCTGTCTCCCCTGTCCAAGTCTCTGTCTCTCCTGTCCCTCTCTCTGTCCCTGTCTCTCCTGTCCCTGTCCCTGTCTCTGTCTCTCCTGTCCCTCTCTCTGTCCCTGTCTCTCCTGTCCCGCTCTCTGTCCCTGTCTCTCCTGTCCCTCTCTCTGTCCCTGTCTCTCCTGTTCCTGTCCCTGTCTCTGTCTCTGTCTCTCCTGTCCCTCTCTCTGTCCCTGTCTCTCCTGTCCCTCTCTCTGTCCCTGTCTCTCCTGTCCCTCTCTCTGTCTCTGTCTCTCCTGTCCCTCTCTCTGTCCCTGTCTCTCCTGTCCCTCTCTCTGTCCCTGTCTCTCCTGTCCCTCTCTCTGTCCCTGTCTCTGTCTCTCCTGTCCCTCTCTCTGTCCCTGTCTCTCCTGTCCCTGTCCCTCTCTGTCCCTGTCTCTCCTGTCCCTCTCTCTGTCCTTGTCTCTCCTGTCCCTGTCTCTCCTGTTCCTGTCTCTGTCCCTGTCTCTCCTGTCCCTCTCTCTGTCCCTGTCTCTCCTGTCCCTCTCTCTGTCCCTGTCTCTCCTGTTCCTGTCCCTGTCTCTGTCTCTCCTGTCCCGCTCTCTGTCCCTGTCTCTCCTGTCCCTCTCTCTGTCCCTGTCTCTCCTGTCCCTCTCTCTGTCCCTGTCTCTCCTGTCCCTGTCCCTGTCTCTCCTGTCCCTCTCTCTGTCCCTGTCTCTCCTGTCCCGCTCTCTGTCCCTGTCTCTCCTGTCCCTCTCTCTGTCCCTGTCTCTCCTGTTCCTGTCCCTGTTTCTGTCTCTCCTGTCCCTCTCTCTGTCCCTGTCTCTCCTGTCCCTCTCTCTGTCCCTGTCTCCCCTGTCCCTGTCTCTCCTGTCCCTGTCCCTGTCTCTGTCTGTCTCTCCTGTCCCTCTCTCTGTCCCTGTCTCTCCTGTCCCACTCTCTGTCCCTGTCTCTCCTGTCCCTCTCTCTGTCCCTGTCTCTCCTGTCCCTGTCTCTGTCCCTGTCTCTGTCTCTCCTGTCCCTCTCTCTGTCCCTGTCTCTCCTGTCCCTGTCTCTGTCCCTGTCTCTCCTGTTCCTGTCCCTGTCTCTGTCTCTGTCCCTGTCTCTCCTGTCTCACTCTCTGTCCCTGTCTCTCCTGTCCCGCTCTCTGTCCCTGTCTCTCCTGTCTCTCTCTCTGTCCCTGTCTCTCCTGTCCCTCTCTCTGTCCCTGTCTCTCCTGTTCCTGTCCCTGTCTCTGTCTCTCCTGTCCCTCTCTCTGTCCCTGTCTCTCCTGTCCCGCTCTCTGTCCCTGTCTCTCCTGTCCCTCTCTCTGTCCCTGTCTCTCCTGTCCCTCTCTCTGTCCCTGTCTCTGTCTCTCCTGTCCCTCTCTCTGTCCCTGTCTCTCCTGTCCCTGTCCCTCTCTGTCCCTGTCTCTCCTGTCCCTCTCTCTGTCCTTGTCTCTCCTGTCCCTGTCTCTCCTGTTCCTGTCTCTGTCCCTGTCTCTCCTGTCCCTCTCTCTGTCCCTGTCTCTCCTGTCCCTCTCTCTGTCCCTGTCTCTCCTGTTCCTGTCCCTGTCTCTGTCTCTCCTGTCCCGCTCTCTGTCCCTGTCTCTCCTGTCCCTCTCTCTGTCCCTGTCTCTCCTGTCCCTCTCTCTGTCCCTGTCTCTCCTGTCCCTGTCCCTGTCTCTCCTGTCCCTCTCTCTGTCCCTGTCTCTCCTGTCCCGCTCTCTGTCCCTGTCTCTCCTGTCCCTCTCTCTGTCCCTGTCTCTCCTGTTCCTGTCCCTGTTTCTGTCTCTCCTGTCCCTCTCTCTGTCCCTGTCTCTCCTGTCCCTCTCTCTGTCCCTGTCTCCCCTGTCCCTGTCTCTCCTGTCCCTGTCCCTGTCTCTGTCTGTCTCTCCTGTCCCTCTCTCTGTCCCTGTCTCTCCTGTCCCACTCTCTGTCCCTGTCTCTCCTGTCCCTCTCTCTGTCCCTGTCTCTCCTGTCCCTGTCTCTGTCCCTGTCTCTGTCTCTCCTGTCCCTCTCTCTGTCCCTGTCTCTCCTGTCCCTGTCTCTGTCCCTGTCTCTCCTGTTCCTGTCCCTGTCTCTGTCTCTGTCCCTGTCTCTCCTGTCTCACTCTCTGTCCCTGTCTCTCCTGTCCCGCTCTCTGTCCCTGTCTCTCCTGTCTCTCTCTCTGTCCCTGTCTCTCCTGTCCCTCTCTCTGTCCCTGTCTCTCCTGTTCCTGTCCCTGTCTCTGTCTCTCCTGTCCCTCTCTCTGTCCCTGTCTCTCCTGTCCCGCTCTCTGTCCCTGTCTCTCCTGTCCCTCTCTCTGTCCCTGTCTCTCCTGTCCCTCTCTCTGTCCCTGTCTCTCCTGTCCCTCTCTCTGTCCCTGTCTCTCCTGTCCCTGTCTCTGTCTCTCCTGTCCCTCTCTGTCCCTGTCTCTCCTGTCCCTCTCTCTGTCCCTGTCTCTCCTGTCCCTGTCCCTCTCTGTCCCTGTCTCTCCTGTCCCTCTCTCTGTCCTTGTCTCTCCTGTCCCTGTCTCTCCTGTTCCTGTCTCTGTCCCTGTCTCTCCTGTCCCGCTCTCTGTCCCTGTCTCTCCTGTCCCGCTCTCTGTCCCTGTCTCTCCTGTCCCTCTCTCTGTCCCTGTCTCTCCTGTCCCTCTCTCTGTCCCTGTCTCTCCTGTCCCTCTCTCTGTCCCTGTCTCTCCTGTCCCTGTCTCTGTCTCTCCTGTCTCTCTCTGTCCCTGTCTCTCCTGTCCCTCTCTCTGTCCCTGTCTCTCCTGTCCCTGTCCCTCTCTGTCCCTGTCTCTCCTGTCCCTCTCTCTGTCCTTGTCTCTCCTGTCCCTGTCTCTCCTGTTCCTGTCTCTGTCCCTGTCTCTCCTGTCCCTCTCTCTGTCCCTGTCTCTCCTGTCCCTCTCTCTGTCCCTGTCTCTCCTGTTCCTGTCCCTGTCTCTGTCTCTCCTGTCCCGCTCTCTGTCCCTGTCTCTCCTGTCCCTCTCTCTGTCCCTGTCTCTCCTGTCCCTCTCTCTGTCCCTGTCTCTCCTGTCCCTGTCCCTGTCTCTCCTGTCCCTCTCTCTGTCCCTGTCTCTCCTGTCCCGCTCTCTGTCCCTGTCTCTCCTGTCCCGCTCTCTGTCCCTGTCTCTCCTGTTCCTGTCCCTGTTTCTGTCTCTCCTGTCCCTCTCTCTGTCCCTGTCTCCCCTGTCCCTGTCTCTCCTGTCCCTGTCCCTGTCTCTGTCTGTCTCTCCTGTCCCTCTCTCTGTCCCTGTCTCTCCTGTCCCACTCTCTGTCCCTGTCTCTCCTGTCCCTCTCTCTGTCCCTGTCTCTCCTGTCCCTGTCTCTGTCCCTGTCTCTGTCTCTCCTGTCCCTCTCTCTGTCCCTGTCTCTCCTGTCCCTCTCTGTCCCTGTCTCTCCTGTCCCTCTCTCTGTCCCTGTCTCTCCTGTCCCTGTCTCTGTCCCTGTCTCTCCTGTTCCTGTCCCTGTCTCTGTCTCTGTCCCTGTCTCTCCTGTCTCACTCTCTGTCCCTGTCTCTCCTGTCCCGCTCTCTGTCCCTGTCTCTCCTGTCCCTCTCTCTGTCCCTGTCTCTCCTGTCCCTCTCTCTGTCCCTGTCTCTCCTGTTCCTGTCCCTGTCTCTGTCTCTCCTGTCCCTCTCTCTGTCCCTGTCTCTCCTGTCCCTCTCTCTGTCTCTGTCTCTCCTGTCCCGCTCTCTGTCCCTGTCTCTCCTGTCCCTCTCTCTGTCCCTGTCTCTCCTGTTCCTGTCCCTGTCTCTCCTGTCCCTCTCTCTGTCCCTGTCTCTCCTGTCCCGCTCTCTGTCCCTGTCTCTCCTGTCCCTCTCTCTGTCCCTGTCTCTCCTGTCCCTCTCTCTGTCCCTGTCTCTCCTGTTCCTGTCCCTGTCTCTGTCTCTCCTGTCCCTCTCTCTGTCCCTGTCTCTCCTGTCCCGCTCTCTGTCCCTGTCTCTCCTGTCCCTCTCTCTGTCCCTGTCTCTCCTGTCCCGCTCTCTGTCCCTGTCTCTCCTGTCCCTCTCTCTGTCCCTGTCTCTCCTGTCCCTCTCTCTGTCCCTGTCTCTCCTGTCCCTCTCTCTGTCCCTGTCTCTCCTGTCCCTGTCCCTGTCTCTGTTTCTGTCTCTCCTGTCCCTCTCTCTGTCCCTGTCTCTCCTGTCCCTCTCTCTGTCCCTGTCTCTCCTGTCCCTGTCCCTGTCTCTGTCTCTGTCTCTCCTGTCTCTGTCTGTCCCTGTCGCTCCTGTCTCTGTAGCGGAGCTGAACATCATCGCTCCGATCATCTCAAACTTCTTCTTGGCTTCGTACGCTCTCATCAACTTCTCAGTGTTCCACGCGTCTCTCGCCAACTCTCCAGGTACAAAACAGGTTGTGTTTGACCTCTGACCTCTGACCTCACACATGAATAAACTCAGGTCTACAGCAAACTATTAACTTTCTGGGTTAAGAGTTAATAGTTTGTCAGAGGTCAAACACAATGCTGTACACATGAGTTTGAACATTTCCTGCAGAAAAACCATTAGAACATTGATTAAACTTTTGAATTGAGTCAGAGCTTTAAACACTTTTAACATTTATATGAGATTTTAATTGTGTAAAATCTACTCTTATATCTTTGTTATATCAGTGTTTTATCTGTGTCACATATGTAACAGTTTGAAGTGTTTATGACAGACTAAACTTTCACTAAAACATTTAACATGATTAGATTAAGATCTTGCTAAAATAATAATAATTAAAAATCTAGACACTTTTTAAAATGAATTTGGTGAGCTTTATACTTTAACTTGGACACAGCAGCAGGTGTGACACACGTAGATGTAATTCAATAACTGTTACCATAGCAACCAGAATGTAAACAAGGGCCTAAATGTGTCTAAATTACACCATAGATCTGATTAGACAAATAAAATATATGGCAACAGCTTTATTTAGAGAAATTATGGTTTAAAGTGTCAGAAAAAGTCCTTCTTTGTGCCTAAACTGTGTCCTCATTTTGGATGGACTTCTCCTGTTGATGACATGGACAGAGGGAATCGGTTTTACAGCTCACACATATTATTACTACTACTACTACTACTACTACTACTGCTACTACTACTGCTACTACTACTATGACATACTGTGTTTTTGTACTTTTCTTCACAAACTGAACTGATGTAAAACTGATAACAGTGATATTTATCACAGGGACTTTCCACCAAACCAAGGAGGAATTAGACATAAAAATGATGCACTGTAACAGTACTAACGTCCTAAAAACATCTTTTTGTGCTGTTGACCTGAGCAGTTCCGTGTGTGTCCTCAGGGTGGCGCCCCAGCTTCAAGTACTACAACATGTGGGTGTCTCTGGGCGGAGCCGTGCTCTGCTGCGCCGTCATGTTCATCATCAACTGGTGGGCGGCGCTGGTCACGCTGCTTATCGTCCTCGCGCTCTACGTCTACGTGGGCTACAAGAAACCAGGTGTGAACCAGGTCGAGACCGGGTCTGAGCTAGGTCTAGACCAGGTCAGAACCAGATCCAGGTCTGAACTGGTCTAGACCAGGTCAGAACCAGAACCAGGTCTGAACTGGTCTAGACCAGGTCAGAACCACTTCAGAGACCAGGTTCACACTGATGTAGTCCTGTTGTAAACTAAGTCTGAATCAAAACCCAGGCTTGAGTCCTGCTTAAGTCCAGGTCTCATGTAGTCCTGGTTTAGACCTGGTGTTCCAGTCTTTCTGCAGTAACTGTTTTGGGAGTGATTTGGGAGTAAATTCTTAACACCACTGAGTAGCTTTAGCCACTAAACCGGGTTTAGTCCTGATGTAGACCGGGTTTAGTCCTGATTATAGACCGGGTTTAGTCCTAATGTAGACCGGGTTTAGTCCTGATGTGATGTAGACTGGGTTTAGTCCTGATTATAGACCGGGTTTAGTCCTGATTATAGACCGGGTTTAGTCCTGATGTAGACCGGATTTAGTCCTGGTTATAGACCGGGTTTAGTCCTGATGTAGACCGGGTTTAGTCCTGAATATAGACCGGGTTTAGTCCTGATGTAGACCGGGTTTAGTCCTGATTATAGACCGGGTTTAGTCCTGATGTAGACCGGGTTTAGTCCTGGTTATAGACCGGGTTTAGTCCTGATGTAGACCGGGTTTAGTCCTGATTATAGACCGGGTTTAGTCCTGATTATAGACCGGGTTTAGTCCTAATGTAGACCGGGTTTAGTCCTGATGTGATGTAGACCGGGTTTAGTCCTGATGTAGACTGGGTTTAGTCCTGATTATAGACCGGGTTTAGTCCTGATTATAGACCGGGTTTAGTCCTGATGTAGACCGGATTTAGTCCTGATTATAGACCGGGTTTAGTCCTGATGTAGACCGGGTTTAGTCCTGAATATAGACCGGGTTTAGTCCTGATTATAGACCGGGTTTAGTCCTGATGTAGACCGGATTTAGTCCTGGTTATAGACCGGGTTTAGTCCTGATTATAGACCGGGTTTAGTCCTGATGTAGACCGGGTTTAGTCCTGATGTAGACCGGGTTTAGTCCTGATGTGATGTAGACCGGGTTTAGTCCTGATGTAGACCGGGTTTAGTCCTGATTATAGACCAGGTTTAGTCCTGATGTAGACCGGGTTTAGTCCTGATGTAGACCGGGTTTAGCCCTGATGTGATGTAGACCGGGTTTAGTCCTGATTATAGACCAGGTTTAGTCCTGATGTAGACCGGGTTTAGTCCTGATTATAGACCAGGTTTAGTCCTGATGTACACCGGGTTTAGTCCTGATGTACACCGGGTTTAGTCCTGATTATAGACCGGGTTTAGTCCTAATGTAGACCGGGTTTAGTCCTGATGTGATGTAGACCGGGTTTAGTCCTGATGTAGACCGGGTTTAGTCCTGATTATAGACCGGATTTAGTCCTGATTATAGACCGGGTTTAGTCCTGATGTAGACCAGGTTTAGTCCTGATGTAGACCGGGTTTAGTCCTGATGTAGACCGCGTTTAGTCCTGATTATAGACCGGGTTTAGTCCTGATGTAGACCGGGTTTTGTCCTGATTATAGACCGAGTTTAGTCCTGATGTACAGTCCCTGACAAAAGTCTTGTCACTTATCCATTTTGTAGAAACAAAAGCTTATAACCTGACTTTAAATTAATCGATTGGTTTTAGAAATGTCTCATATGAAAGCTAAAACCCTCCCAAATTATGCTCAATATACTAAAATAAATTTGCTTCACTGAAGAAAGATTGATCATTTAATGAACACAGAAAGGTCAGATTTTGGCAAGACAAGTCTTGTCGCCTACAGAAAATTGAACAAATAATTTACTTCAAATACAAAAATATGTTGCATAACGTCAGTGAATTAAGTAGTGGTGCTGTGAGATCCATATTTAATATCTTGTATGACTTCCATGAGCTTGAAGGACTGCATCCATGCGGTTCGACAATGATTCATACAATTTGTTGATGAAGTCATCAGGAATAGCAAAGAAAGCAGTCTTACATGCCTCCCAGAGTTCATCAAGATTCTTTGGTTTTGCCTTCCATGCTTCCTCTTTCATTCTACCCCAGACATGCTCAATGATGTTCATGTCTGGTGACTGGGCTGGCCAGTCCTGGAGCACCTTGATCTTCTTCGCCTTGAGGAACTTTGATGTAGAGATAGAAGTATGCGATGGAGCACCATCCTGCTGCAAAATTTGACCCCTTTTATGGTTGGGAATGTAAGAGGTAGCTAATACTTCTTGATATTTTAGGCTATTGATATTGCCTTCCACCCTGCAAATGTCTCGCACACCCCCATACTGGATGTAACCCCAGACCATGATTTTTCCGCCACCAAACTTAACTGTTTTCTGGGTGAATCTTGGATCCATGCGGGCTCCAGTAGGTCTCCTGCAATATTTGCGGCGGCTGTGATGTAATTCAACCGAGGATTCATCTGAGAAATCCACCTTCTGCCACTTTTCCAGTGTCCATCCTTTTAGCAGGCTGTGGGCCTTGGCAAATGCCACACGGTTTTTTAATTGCCTTTTGTTTAGTGCTGGTTTCTGTGCACTGATTCGACCATGGAGGCCATTTCGAGACAGAATTCTACAAACTGTTCTGGTTGACACAGGGACTTGAGGTGACCAGGCCTGGTGGAGCTCTGCTGCAGTGGAAAAGGGGCTGGCCTTGGATTTTCGAATCAACAAACGGTCCTCCCGAGCAGTTGTCTTGCGGGGTCTGCCGGACCTGGGCTTGTCAAAAACATCTCCAGTCTTTTCAGATCTTTTTCTTATTCTTTGTACTTGACGCTGAGACACATTGAAGGTGTCAGCCACCTCAGCAGTGGATCTGGTCTTCAGCCTCTTGATAATTAACGCTTTGGTCTCAGGGTGGATCTTAGGCATGTTGTCAGAGGTCAAGTTGCAGTTGATGTGAAGGTCTGGTGTGCTGGGGTTCTTTTTATACACACCCACTAATTGATTGATCAGTAACTGATCACAGGTGAGGCTGTAATCTAGGATTGGGTGCATCATATGACAAGGCGACAAGACTTTTGTCTTGCCAAAATCTGACCTTTCTGTGTTCATTAAATGATCAATCTTTCTTCAGTGAAGCAAATTTATTTTAGTATATTGAGCATAATTTGGGAGGGTTTTAGCTTTCATATGAGACATTTCTAAAACCAATCGATTAATTTAAAGTCAGGTTATAAGCATTTGTTTCTACAAAATGGATAAGCGACAAGACTTTTGTCAGGGACTGTAGACCGGGTTTAGTCCTGATGTAGACCGGGTTTAGTCCTGATTATAGACCGGGTTTAGTCCTGTAAGCGCATTCGTTTCCTGAAGTCTAGAGTACAAACTTGCAAAGAGACAACGAGGAGAATTACACAAGTTTTATTACCCTAACAAATTACAATTCTAATTAGAGCGCGGCCCTGTCCCTACTCTGTGACACAAAGAACTCCTACTAGAACCGGGGCGCTCCCGTATTTCTAGTATGCCTCTCCCTGCGCTCAGATATGGTATCACATCCTGAGAGTGCAGCGTGACCCAGAGTTGTCTCCAGGCCGGTCCTGATAGTATTTTCTTCAGCTCGGGTCGCTCCAATATGTGGTGTTGTTATTCAGTCTTCAGACAGCGTGCGTCACCCTGATGAGCCTGCACAGATTATCTTAAGCACACATTGCAATACATACAGTCCCTACTCTGATTAGATGTTCTCATCTTTAGTTTATTGATTATGGCACTTCTTAGTCATGTAAACATAATTGTATCTTAACACTGACTCATACATTCTTTCATTCCCCCTTTTGATCTATTTTAATAGACCACCTTTACATTTCTTCAAACATGGCAGCATCCTCTGGATCATAGGGAGGTGCTGTAGGTTCGTAACTCCTCAGTGCCCAGAGTGCCGGTGTGGTCCCTGTCGAAGTGGTTGAAGGAGGCTCTGAACTCGTTGAGCTGCTCTTGGCTGATGCCTTTAGCGTCTTACGTCAGGATCTGGTTCTCGTTCTCGTTGATGGTTCTGGCAATGGTGGTGAGAAGCTGCTCCCAGCCCACATGGATGTGCTCCATGGTGTACTTGGTGTGCTTGTTGTCAAAGATGAGGGCCTCCTGAATGAGCTGGTGGTCTCCTTCTAACTGGTCGATCTTTGGTATGTAGTTCACGATGCTCTTCTAATACTGACACAGGTTTGTGAGCTGGTCCTCCAGGGTACCATACATTTCAATAGAGATACGGCCAATCTCCTCCATCTTGGTCTGGATCCAGGGCCCTATGACGTTGGCCTGGTTGGCGACCTGTACACGCAGTCTTTCATTGTTCTGTTGACGAGTGTGTTCCTCAATCAGGGCCTGGTCTCTGTGGCACCAGCTGTTTTGACCTTGTCCCATTTGACATTGATCTCCTGAGGATTGATGGTGGTGTAGGGGTTGGTCCCAGCGATGTTGACATGGTAGGTCTGAACGATCTTAGCGATCTCGTTGTGAATTCCCAAAATGGCATTTCGTTCTTTGTCAGCCTCTGGAAGTGTGGCCTTAAACTGCTGGTGGGCTGTGCTTAGTCCCTTGATCTCCTCGATGGTGTGCACTATAAAGGTGTCCTGGTGGTCCTCCATGGCGCCCTCCATCCAGTTGTTGAAAGGAGCCGCTCTTTTGGCGAACTCCAGGTACAGCTGGTCAATGGTCTCCAGCAGTTTCTTCGTTCTCTGCAGAGCTTTGCTGCGTTTCTGAGTCAGGTTCCCCAGAGCATCCCACTGGTCACAGATCTTCTGACAGCACACATTCACACTTGGGGAGTCATAGTAGTCCAACTCATTGAGCTCTTGTGCGATGGCGGCGATCTGCTCCACGTGGTCTTGATGTGCCGCCAGGTCGCTCTCAAATGCCTCGTGCTTCTTTAGCAGAGCCTTGATCTCCGACAGAGAGGCTGTCTCAAAGTCCTTCTTCTGCAGCATCTCCTCTTTACCTTCAGTCCATGCTTCGTGGATAGCTGTTTTTTGTCTAAACTTCTCGGCGAGGTGATCAAGCCTCTCCAGTCTGCGGATCTCATTGAGGAGCCACTCCTTGTAGCCCTTCTCTGCCCGCTCCAGGTTGCCCCAGGCGTTGTTGATATCGGACACCATCTTGCCCTCAGACGGCATGAATGCGGGCCGGTTACTGAGTCTGAGTTTGGTCTGTAGCGTGTTGAAGTTGATCTCCAGTTGGCCCTTCTCTTGGACTTTGGGGTTTGTGGAGACGTCTGTAGTCCCTGAAGTCCTCTAGTTTCTGCTGTATTGCCTGCATGGTGTTCTCCGGCATTCGGTTTTCCAGCCACCTCACTCCAAAGGACCGCAGTCTCCTCAGGAGATAGAGCCGACTCTGGCCCTTCCTGTACAGTGCATCTGTGTTATGAGTCCAGTCCAGTTTATTGTTCAGATGCACACCCAGGTACTTGTAAGAGTCCACTCTCTCAATGTCCCTTCCCTGGATGTTCACTGAGGTGACAGTAGAGTGGCGTCTGCGGAAGTCCACCACCCTCTCCTTGGTCTTCCCCGCGTTGATGAGAAGATGGTTCCGGTGACACCAGTCCACAAAGTCCAGCGTTAGTCCTCTGTACTCCGTGTCGTCATCGTTCGTGATGAGACCGATGATGGCAGAGTCATCGGAGAACTTCTGCAGGACGCAGCTGTCCGTGTTGTGTCTGAAGTCTGCAGTGTAGAGTGTGAAGAGGAAGGGCGCGAGGACAGTGCCCTGGGGCGCCCCCACACTGCAGGTCATGAGGTCAGACACACAGTCCCGGGCTCTCACACACTGTGGCCGGTTTGTGAGGTAGTCCAGGATCCACTCAGCCAGGTCACAGTCCACTCCTGCCCACTCCAGCTTGTCCCTCAGGAGCAGCGGCTGGATGGTGTTGAAAGCACTGGAGAAGTCGAAGAACAAGATTCTCACAGTGCTGCCGGGCCTCTCCAAGTGGGACAGCGAGCGGTGCATCAGAGAGATGATGGCGTCCTCCACTCCAATGCCAGGCCGATACGCGAACTGCAGCGGGTCCATCGCTGAGCTCACCGTAGAGCGGAGGTGACCCAGGACGAGCCTCTCCAGATTCTTCATCAGATGAGACGTGAGAGCCACTGGCCTGAAGCTGTTGAGGTCCTTGGCGTGCGGTGTCTTGGGCACAGGTACCACACAGGAGGTCTTCCAGAGCTGTGGCACCACCTTCAGCTTCAGGCTCAGGTTGAAGACATGCTCCATAACTCCACACAGCTCATCTGCACAGGCTCTGGTCCAGCAGCTTTCCTACTCCTTATCCGGCTCAGTTCATACATAAGACCCTCTTTGGCCGATGTCTCTTCCACGGAGATGCCTTGGATGGCAAAGTGCAGGATGATGGTCCAGATCATTCCCAAGGTCATCTTAGCATTCCCGTCTACAATTTCTTCTGCTCCAATGAACACTAGTTTGACTCCTGGCGATGAAGTTGATGGCTTTATTTACGTTTGAAATCTTGTGAACTCTCATCTTTCCTCGTTCTGGTTTGGCCAAGCGCTTGCCTGAGATGACCTCCAGCAGCAGCATGAGTTTGAGTCCATCCCGAAAGTCCTCCTCGATGTTCTCGATCTGTGTCCCGGTTTTCCTCAAGTGAGAGTTACACCACGCTGTGAATGTCTTGGTATTTTTTTTTCTGGAGCCCGATCACCAATAGAGATGTAGTCACAATCAGTTGTCCGAGCTGCTGTGTGCAGACCGAATTTGTGACAGATGGAACCAGCGACCAGGCTTGTTTTTGACCTGTACGGCGTGGGAGGTGCGAGCAGTAACATGATAGGGGCCCTCCCAGCGAGGCTGTGACCACTTTCGTTTTATGGCCTTCAAATACACCAAGTCCGGGACCTCCGGTTCCGTATCAGCAGCAGATGGTCTAGCCTGGTGAGTGTCCTGCACAGAAAGACTGGAAGCAAGAGCATGTAATTGATTCCAGTACGGTTTGTAACGTACAGGCGTCCACGGTTGTTCCGAATCATGGGGCAATTGTGTAGAGTGTGGGCCAGGCATGAGACGGCCTGTGACTCGTACCAGACAGTCAGAGGGTTTTTTTTTTAAGAGAAGAGGGAGTTTTTCTGCCATAGCTTCCAAATCTTTAAATTGAAGTGGCTGGTATAAGCCTAATCCCCCGTGTGGTGTAGGCAAAAGTGGAACCATGTATCCTAATTTGCCTCCTTTGCTGGTTTTGCTGCGAGTGTTGCGGGACACTAGCCGCTCTTCCTTCACTGTCCTACGTGTTTTAGGTCGGGCTGCCTTGTTTACTCTCTGTTTGTTCATTACTGCTGACTTGAAGCCAAGTTCCTCCTTTTCCTCAGTATCACTGCCAGTCTCACTCTCTCCTGTAGATGACTCTTTATCTGTTTCAAAATGTATTCTTGATAATGGAGGGGTGGTATGTGTTGACGCTTTAGGTTTAACAGACTCCTGCCCCTCCCTTCTGCCTCTCTGTTCTGCCATCTTCCTCTTCTCTGCCTCCTCCCACTCCCTTACCATTGCTTCTGCTTTCACATCAGCCTCTCTGCGCTTCTCTGCACTTTTTAATGCTTCTTCTAATTGACCCTGAGTATGTTGTAATTTAAGTTGCAGCTCAACTAATTCTCCTTGTACTGTTTTGATAACTTATTTTGTTTATTTTAGTTTATTATTTTTACTTTTTTTTTTTTTTTTTTTTAATAACACGAAGGACTCTAACCTTCATTATTACTTGGGACTCTAACCCATACACATGTGTACGTACTTCCTCTTTTAATTTCCGGGACTCTGACCTATACACGAAGGACTCTAACCTTCATGGGACTTTAACCCGATGGGACTCTAACATGTCAATATCTTTACTTATAGGGACTCTAGCCCCTTCCAAGTTACATCTGTCCCTATGTCGTATAAACACGCATCAATTTAAACTGCCAACCAAACACTCGAACCACAACTCAAATTTAGTACACAGTCAATTGTGGAAGTTTTCAGAAAAGGCCTAACTTTCCTTTTTAATGCCACGGCGTGAGTTGTGATTCGAAGAATGGCCAGTCAGCACTGCACTTTTCCTCTCGTGGTTCTCCTCGTAGCTCTTGCTCCTCAAGACTCCATCACGTCGGGGTCGCCAAATTGTAAGCGCATTGTTTCCTGAAGTCTAGAGTACAAACTTGCAAAGAGACAACGAGGAGAATCACACAAGTTTTATTACCCTAACAAATTACAATTCTAATTAGAGCGCGGCCCTGTCCCTACTCTGTGACACAAAGAACTCCTACTAGAACCGGGGCGCTCCCGTATTTCTAGTATGCCTCTCCCTGCGCTCAGATATGGTATCACATCCTGAGAGTGCAGCGTGACCCAGAGTTGTCTCCAGGCCGGTCCTGATAGTATTTTCTTCAGCTCGGGTCGCTCCAATATGTGGTGTTGTTATTCAGTCTTCAGACAGCGTGCGTCACCCTGATGAGCCTGCACAGATTATCTTAAGCACACATTACAATACATACAGTCCCTACTCTGATTAGATGTTCTCATCTTTTTAGGTTATTGATTATGGCACTTCTTAGTTATGTAAACATGATTATATATTAACACTGACTCATACATTCTTTCAGTCCTGATGTAGACCAGGTTTAGTCCTGATGTAGACCAGGTTTAGTCCTGATGTAGACCAGGTTTAGTCCTGATGTAGACCGGGTTTAGTCCTGATGTAGACCGGATTTAGTCCTGATTATAGACCGGGTTTAGTCCTGATGTAGACCGGATTTAGTCCTGATTATAGACCGGGTTTAGTCCTGATGTAGACCGGATTTAGTCCTGATTATAGACCGGGTTTAGTCCTGATGTAGACCTGTTGTTTTCTCTGTGTTTTGCTGCAGATGTGAACTGGGGCTCGTCCACTCAGGCTCTGATCTATAACCAGGCTCTGACCCACTGTTTGGACCTGACCGGAGTCCCCGAGCACATCAAGAACTTCAGGTCTGTGCCACCAGGGGGCACTCACTCACAGGTGTATTATATATATAAAAGAGTCTCTAGTGCCTGTAACCCCTGAAACCTGTGATGGACACTGGAAGTACGGGACACTCAGGCTGAAGAAGGAGCTCCATGGATGTTGGCCTGTGAGACTCCTGAGGAGTGGACAGGTGGACAGGTAACAGTAGCAGGTCAAGTGAGCTCCAGTTGGTAGAGTGACAGAGGCTAATGCTCTGGAGCTCTGACCTCCACTGGGGAGGATCTCCTCAGTCACACCGTCATTTTGAGGAGGAACCAGAGACTGAGGAGCACTGGTCCATCAGGCTGAAGTCCTCTGAGGTCACAGCTCCTCTGAGCTCCTCTGAGCAGGAGATCTGTCCTGAGGGTCTGGAGTCTCTGGAGGTGTCTTTGCTGACACGTCTCTGAAACATCTCAGTGGGTCATAATGGGTTGTGGTCCCTAAACTGAAAGGGTTAGACCTGGTTTAGTCATGGTTTAGTTCTGGTTTAGTCGTGGTTTAATCCTGGTCTAGTCCTGGTCTAGTTCTGGTCTAGTTCTTATTATCTCTCTCTCTCAGACCTCAGTGTTTGGTCATGGCTGGATTTCCAAACTCTCGTCCTGCTCTTCTGCACCTCGTCAACTCCTTCACCAAGAACGTGGGGCTCATGATCTGTGGACATGTCAGAACGGTAATAATAAAATAAAACTAGTACTAAGACTGAGAATACTATTACTGCTACTTATACTACAACTACTGCTATTACTGCTACTACTACTCCTACTACTACTACAGCAGCTCGATCCGTGCTCTGACTCCTCCTGTTTTCATGTGTCTGTGATGTTCTGGTTCTACATTAGACTTGGATCAGACTGAGTTCCTTTACCACAGTCGTGGGTCCTGTGGTTCTGTGTGTCACAGTTGTTTTTCTGTCGTTTGTCTTATTTTCACACAGAGTGTTTTTGTGATGTTTGTATAACACAGACTGTATATTTCTGTACACTTGTGTAAATATCTGTATACCTGTGTTGTTCCACAGCTGAGTCGGCGTCCGAACCTGAAGGACCTGACTCTGGAGCACGGCCGCTGCCAGCGCTGGCTCCAGAAGAAGAACATCAGAGCGTTTTACTCCCCTGTGCTCGCAGACAACCTGAGGCACGGAGCCCAACTACTACTACAGGTGTGAGGGAAGGGTCAGAGGTCAGAGGGTGGAGGGGTCAGGGGGCAGATGTGAGAGAGGGGTCAGTGCTTATGAGTGATACCATGACTCCTACTAACCCTCTGCTGTAGGCCTCAGGTCTGGGGTCAGAGGTCAGAGGTCTCATGTTTCTCCTCTGCTGTAGGCCTCAGGTCTGGGGTCAGAGGTCAGAGGTCTCATGTTTCTCCTCTGCTGTAGGCCTCAGGTCTGGGGTCAGAGGTCAGAGGTCTCATGTTTCTCCTCTGCTGTAGGCCTCAGGTCTGGGCAGGCTCAGACCAAACACTCTGGTGATGGGCTTCAAGAAAAACTGGAGCGACGGAGACATGAGACACACAGAGATCTACATCAATACTATACAGTAAGAATACTACTACTACTACTACTACTACTACTACTACTACTACTACTACTACTACTACTGTAGCTCCTCAATGACAACACTGCACACGGTTCTCGAGTACTGGCACAAATGCCATGAAACGCCGTGAAAACTACAGGACAAATAAAACATACAATTAGACACTCCATTTTGGTTTGCTAACACGGAATTACTAGTAAAATGATCTACCTCATGGCCGCCTGTCACATCGGAGATCTTTAGGCAAAAGGAAAACTGTGTGATCGATGCATTTTCCATCTGTGCACAGCATACGTATCACACTATTAGAACATACATTTTACAATTGCAATTGTTACAAACATAATATAAAAGATACCTCATACAGGTGGTTAGCTGCTGAAATCATGGCTCTCGTCTTTGAGCATATGAGGGCGTACGTGATCCACCTGTGGCCCGATATTCTCTCGAGTTCTCATAAAGTCTCGTGATAATAACGGTACCAAAATGAAATTACTAACATAACTGTAATACAACTTATTATGGCATCCTATGCAAAATAACAACATATTTTCCCATATGAGCTGTATTAATTTTTAACAAACAATAATTTTAACCTTATACCTTTTCTAAACCAAAATGAACTTGTTTATGCATAAAGCATTTTAATGACACTTACAACTACTACTACTACTACTACTACTACTGCTACTACTACACACATGTATTTTCCTGTACTGTACTCCTCTCAGTGTGTGTTGTGTGTTTGTCAGTGATGCGTTTGATCTTCAGTTTGGAGTGGTGCTCCTCAGGCTCCAGGACGGACTGGACATCTCCCACATTCAGGGACAAGGTACATTTACACAGTACTTTACACAGTACATTACACAGTACTTTACACAGTACATTTACACAGTACTTTACACAGTACATTTACACAGTACTTTACACAGTACATTTACACAGTACTTTACACAGTACATTTACACAGTACTTTACACAGTACATTTACACAGTACTTTACACAGTACATTTACACAGTACTTTACACAGTACATTTACACAGTACTTTACACAGTACATTTACACAGTACTTTACACAGTACATTTACACAGTACTTTACACAGTACATTTACACAGTACTTTACACAGTACTTTACACAGTACATTTACACAGTACTTTACACAGTACATTACACAGTACTTTACACAGTACATTTACACAGTACTTTACACAGTACTTTACACAGTACATTTACACAGTACATTTACACAGTACTTTACACAGTACTTTACACAGTACTTTACACAGTACTTTACACAGTACATTTACACAGTACTTTACACAGTACATTTACACAGTACTTTACACAGTACTTTACACAGTACTTTACACAGTACTTTACACAGTACATTTACACAGTACATTTACACAGTACTTTACACAGTACATTTACACAGTACATTTACAAAGTACTTTACACAGTACATTTACACAGTACATTTACACAGTACATTTACACAGTACTTTACACAGTACTTTACACAGTACTTTACACAGTACATTTACAAAGTACTTTACACAGTACATTTACACAGTACATTTACACAGTACATTTACACAGTACATTTACACAGTACTTTACACAGTACTTTACACAGTACTCAGAGGTTTTACGGTTTCGATCTCTGTATGTTTATAATAATAATAATGCTTCATGTGTTTGTGCAGATGAGCTGTCGACTGTGGACAAACCCAAAGACACTTCAGTGACCTCTGACCCCGAGCCTGACCCCAACCCCCCCAACAACCACAACATCCCCCTCATTATAAAAGGTACAAAAATGACACCTGTCAATAACACCTGTCTGTAGTTGAACCTGAGCTGGAGACAGGTGAGTTCTACGGTGGAATTTACCGTTTAAAGCTCCTGAATCACACAGACTGAGCCCTCTGAGATTTAAGACATGTTCTGATGTTCTGATGTTCCTCCTCAAAAACACACCTGGAGTCTGTCTACACCTCCAAAAGCTTTTCTGTGTTCCTCTGTGTTTCTGTGGTCCTCTGTGTTCCTCTGTGTTTCTGTGTTCCTCTGTGTTCCTCTGTGTTCCTCTGTGTTCTTCTGTGTTCTTGTGTTCCTCTGTGTTCCTCTGTGTTCTTCTGTGTTCCTCTGTTTGGAGCTCGTTTCATTATAATGAGAACACAGAGACAGTTTTAGGTTTTAGGAGAGCAGAGGCCAAATCTCCAGAACTTCAGCTTCACACAGACTCCAGCCGTTTGAGCTCCGAAGGTTCAGAAACAGATTCAGTTTGAAGTGAGAGTCGTTTTAGGAAAAAAAGGCAGAAACACTTAAGGTGCACTGTGTAACTTGACGTGCTTGTTGTCATGGAGATGTCCCTAGAATGTTCCAGTTTGGCCATAAATGTAAGAATCTCCATGGAGACTTGCATAGAGCCAAATTACAGGCTAATTGAACCTGTAGTTGAGTAAATCCAAGACAGATGAGTTTAATGCCACACTGTGGACAATTGAAACTAAAGCCTTAACATCTCCATGGAGACAAACAGGTTAGAAAAGTTACACAGTTCAGCTTTAAACACATGTCTCTCATGTGGTCCCCGTGTCCCTCAGACCGCTGTCCTCCCCTGAGCCTCACTGACCAGCGGCTGCTCGAGTCCAGTCAGATCTTCAAGAAGAAACAAGGCAAAGGAACCATCGACGTGTGGTGGCTCTTCGACGACGGAGGTCAGAGGTCAACTTCACTTTATCTGTTTAGGAATTTACCGCAGACTGTTTAAAGACGTCACCCACCAGACCTGGTTCAGTCCTGGTTCAGTCCTGGTTCTGTCTGCAGGTCTGACTCTCCTGATTCCGTATCTCCTCACAAATCGAGGGAAATGGGGCGACTGCAGAATCCGAGTTTTTATGGGCGGAAAAATCAACCGGATCGACCACGACCGCCGGGCGTGAGACACTTACTCTACCTGTGTCTCTCTCTCCTCTGTCTCTCTCTTCTCTTTCTCTCTTATCTCTGTTTCTCTTCTCTCTATCTCACCTCTCGTATGCCCCCCTTTTTTTCTCTCTTTTCTCTCTTTCTTTCTTTAGTTTTTATTTATCATCAGGATATACTGCACTTGTCTGTACATCTGTAGTTTTAAACATCCCTTTTTTGTTCAGGATGGCCATGTCTGTCCTCTCTCTCTCCTCTTTCTTTCTTTGTAGTTTCGTTCTTTCTTCAGGATGTCCATGTCTCTCTTCTCTCTGCCTCTCCTCTCTCTCTTCTGTCTGTCTCTTCTCTCTGTCTCACTTCTCTCTCTTTCTTCAGGATGTCCGTGTCTCTCTCTTCTCTCTGTCTCACTTCTCTCTCTTTCTTCAGGATGTCCGTGTCTCTCTCTTCTCTCTGTCTCACTTCTCTCTCTTTCTTCAGGATGTCCGTGTCTCTCTCTTCTCTCTGTCTTACTTCTCTCTCTTTCTTCAGGATGTCCGTGTCTCTCTCTTCTCTCTGTCTCACTTCTCTCTCTTTCTTCAGGATGTCCGTGTCTCTCTCTTCTCTCTGTCTCACTTCTCTCTCTTTCTTCAGGATGTCCGTGTCTCTCTCTTCTCTCTGTCTCACTTCTCTCTCTTTCTTCAGGATGTCCGTGTCTCTCTCTTCTCTCTGTCTCACTTCTCTCTCTTTCTTCAGGATGGCGATGCTTCTGAGTCGCTTCAGGATCGATTTCTCCGACATCATCGTCCTCGGCGACATCAACACCAAACCAAAGAAACACAAGTAAAAAACGCCACCGCCATTTTGTATTTATTTACAATTTATGAGATCAGGAGAATCTGTTGGGTTTTATTTACACTAAATGTGTGTTTTGGTTGTGTTTGTTGTTGTTGTTGTTGTTGTTGTTGTTTGTTGTGTTTTGGTTGTGTTTGTTGTTGTTTGTTGTGTTTTGGTTGTGTTTGTTGTTGTTTGTTGTTGTTGTTTGTTGTGTTTTGGTTGTGTTTGTTGTTGTTGTTTGTTGTGTTTGTTGTTGTTGTTGTTGTTTGTTGTGTTTTGGTTGTGTTTGTTGTTGTTTGTTGTGTTTTGGTTGTGTTTGTTGTTGTTTGTTGTGTTTTGGTTGTGTTTGTTGTTGTTGTTTGTTGTTTGTTGTTGTTGTTGTTGTATTTGTTGTGTTGTTGTAGTAAGCTGAGTTTTAAGGAGCTCATGGACCCGTACAGACTGCGGGAGGACGACATGCAGCAGGACGAGGCCGAGAGGCTCAAGGCCCTGGAGCCCTGGAGGATCACAGATAATGAACTGGAGCTGTACAAGGCCAAGGTAAAACACACACAGACACACACACACAGACAGACACACACACACACACACACAGACAGACAGACACACAGGTCAGGTACATTGTGTTCTGTGGTCAGGTCAGAGGTCAGAGGTCAGGTTTCTGGGCTGGAGCTCCCAGGAGCTGCAGTACCTGGAGCGGCCACACGTCGGCCTCAGTTCTTATGACAGATCCAGGGGCAGTGACACGGACCTGTTTTTGTGTTTCAGACGAACCGTCAGATCCGACTGAACGAGCTGCTGCAGGAGCACTCCAACACAGCCAAACTCATCGTCATGTGAGTCACCTGTCATCTTCACCTGCCAGCTTCACCTGTCATCATCTTCTTCATATCACTACACAATTAAATTAAACTTGTCTCTCCGCTCTTTCTTTTCTCCTCCTCTCTCTGTCCGTCTGTAGAAGCATGCCTCTGGCCCGTAAAGGCACAGTTTCTAGCGCCCTCTACATGTGCTGGCTGGAAACGCTGTCCAAAGACCTGCCCCCAGTTCTGCTGGTGCGCGGGAACCACCAGAGCGTCCTCACCTTCTACTCATAACGCAGAACCTACAGGAGAGCCTACAGAAGGAGATCCTAACCAAGAACCTAACACAGAACCTACAGAGGAACCTACAAGAGAACCACCACCTTCTACTTCTTCTACAGGAGAAGAACCTAACCAAGAACCTTCCACAGAACCTACAAGAGAACCACCAGAGCGTGCTCACCTTCTACTCATAACACAGAACCTACAGAGGAACCTGTGGAAGGAGAACCTAACCAAGAACCTACCACAGAACCTACAAGAGAACCACCAGAGCGTGCTCACCTTCTACTCATAACACAGAACCTACAGAGGAACCTGTGGAAGGAGAACCTAACCAAGAACCTACCACAAAACCTACAAGAGAACCACCACCTTCTACTTCTTCTACAGGAGAAGAACCTAACCAAGAACCTTCCACAGAACCTACAAGAGAACCACCAGAGCGTGCTCACCTTCTACTCATAACACAGAACCTACAGAGGAACCTGTGGAAGGAGAACCTAACCAAGAACCTACCACAAAACCTACAAGAGAACCACCACCTTCTATTCATAACACAGAACCTACAGAACCTAACCAAGGAACCTAGAAGAGAACCCCCACAGAACCACCTTCTGCTCATAACACAGAACCTACAGGAGAACCACCAGAGCTTCCTCACCGTCTGCTCATAACAGAGAAACCTACAAGAGAGTCTACAGAGCACCTATAGAAGAACCTAACCAAGAACCTTCCACAGAACATACAGGAGAACCACCAGAACGTCCTCACCTTTGACTCATAACAGAACTGGGGCTGTGTTCACTTCTGAGAGTCTGAAATCAGAGCTGTGAACTCGTCCAAGAATCCCACATTTCAGAACATGTTTGAGTCTAAAACTACAGGAGCAGCTTTTCCTCAGAATAAGATGCCATGGAGACACAGGGAGGGCATCTGACACACTGGGAGGGCATCTGACACACTGGGAGGGCACCTGACACACTGGGCGGACTGTAATGGTCTTAGATTTAAGATTTAACTGCCAGTATGCAGTTACAGGGTCTGTTCGTGTGGTTTTATTTTGAAAGGTAAAAGTCCTCAAAATGGCGGCTTTAAACAGCAAAATGAAACCCGTGAATATCCCACTAAACTGCCTTTAACAAACTTTAACGTAAGCAGCGCGTGTGTTTAGTCTGATCTAAACTGCTTCACTCCTCAGTGCAGTGACACAGTGACTCCCAGCTCCCTCTGCTGGAGGGTTGGGTCCATTAAAGTGTCCTTTACATGTTTCTTTTCATAGTCACGTTATTCTATGTGTGAAACGGTGAAGCTTGAATAGAAAAAACTCAACGAACAGTTTGTTAAAGTTGAAAAATAAACACAGTGTTACAGGGTATTTAAAATGAAGATAAATTATGACACTAAATGATCTGATTTGTCTAATTAAATGTTTAAGATTTAACATATTTTAACATATTTGCACTTTTATGTTTTCATACACAGATCAGAATTTCGACCCACTGCTTCCAGAATATTAATAAAAACAGGGATATTAAAAGTTATTTTCAGTTTTAATGTTTGTTAGTAATATTTTTCTACACTAAACCCACTGGGCTTTATATGAATTATAATAGACACATATGTGGGTTTTATGGCTGGACTTTAAACATAACAGCTCACGTTTTTACAGGCCCATTCCACCAGTAATAAAAGAAACGAAATAAAAGAAGTTTAAAAATGATGATTTAATTGAA
Source organism: Taenioides sp. WSHXM2023 (assembly GCA_029959045.1). Taxonomy (NCBI): domain Eukaryota; kingdom Metazoa; phylum Chordata; class Actinopteri; order Gobiiformes; family Gobiidae; genus Taenioides; species Taenioides sp. WSHXM2023. Next base: position 34,564,530 of record CM057089.1, read on the forward strand.
TAAATTAAATTATTTTTGTCATGTATATTTAATTGTATTTCGTAATATTATGTAGTATTTATTTGAATACATGTGTTTATTTCATTTCTAACATATTTATTTATGACAGGAATTGTACATTTTACTGTTTCAGAAATAAAGACGTGTTATTGTCTCAGCTGTTTACTGATTTAACTTTATTTTGTTGCACTTCTCAGTGAGCGCTTATATCTGCTGTATTTAGGTGATTTAATATTCGTACTTTGATTTTTATTTTACATCGATAGACGTGATTTCGTTTTTTTCTGTTACGTCACTGAACCGCGCCGTGTTTCCTCCGCGTCGCAGCGGTAGTGACGTCAGCAGATTTTGTAAACAAACTTGAGCCAAGGTGAAACTCAAAGTCTGCGGTTTAACAGGTACAAGTAACAGAAGAGCAGCAGCAGCACTAGTAATAGTACTGGTAATGGTAGTAGTAGTAGTAGTAGTAGTAGTAGCAGTAGTAGTAGTAGTAGTAGCAGTAGTAGCAGTAGTAGTAGTAGCAGTAGCAGTAGTAGCAGTAGCAGTAGTAGCAGTAGTAGTAGTAGTAGCAGTAGTAGTAGTAGTAGCAGTAGTAGCAGTAGTAGTAGTAGCAGTAGTAGTAGTAGTAGTAGTATTAGTAGTAGTAGTAGTAGTAGTCATCGTAGTAAAGGTAAAGTTTGGTAGATCATTTATTGTTTTTAAGGAAATTTTGTAAAAAGTAAAAACATGAAAGTCCAAAAGGAGAAGAGTTTGACTCCAGAGGATCGTGACGTTCACCATGTTTTTTTGTGGCAACAGAACGAGAAAACATCAGGAGTTACATATGTTCTTTATACAGTCTGTAGTAGTTACAAGTTATATTTGTAGTAGTATTATAATCACTGTAGTAGTAGTAGTAGTAACACTAATTGCTGATACTAATAATTACTAGTACTGCAGTGATTATAACACTGCTATAAACACCTTTATCACTTTAATTGTTCCACATTCTGCTTCTAAAAACAACTCAAGAATATACATCCTCTCTCTGCTCCTGTCAGCTCCTGTCTGCTCCTGTCAGCTCCTGTTTAGTTCCCTGAGTATCTTCCTGTCATCTCGCAGTGACCCTCCCTGACCTCTGACCCCTGACCCTGATGTCTGAGGACCTGGCTCCACGGGAGGACCTGGTGCGCAGGTTTCTGGACGCTGCGTCTCGTGGTGACGCGGCTCTGGTCTCGTCTCTTTTGTCCAACGCTCCGTCTCTGTTGAACCAGACCGGACCCAACAGATGGACCGCCCTGATGCACGCCGCCCGCAACGGCGACCACGGCCTGGTGAGGGCGCTGCTGCACCGAGGGTGAGTCTGGGCCAGGACTGGGCCAGGATCCTGGTCAGGACCTTCCTCCAGATCTGAGCCAGAAGTCAAACTAAACCAGGACTATTCCAGGTCTAAACCAGGACTATTCCAGGACTAAACTGGGGATAAACCAGAATAATCCTGGGTGATGTTTGTGTCCAGGATTCTGACATGAAAATCAAAAGCTGAACTCTTCAAACTGTAGTTCTGATTCTGTCTCGTATCTTCACTGTCTAAAACCCTGTGTCTCCTCTCCTCCTCTCTTCTTCTCCTCCTCCTCTTCCTCTCCTCCTCCTCCTCTCCTCCTCTCTTCTTCTCCTCCTTCTCTCCTCCTCCTCTTCCTCTCCTCCTCCTCCTCTTCTCCTCCTCCTCCCCTCCTCCTCCTCTTCTTCTCCTCTTCTTCTCCTCCTCCTCCTCCTCTCCTCCTCTTCTCCTCTTCTTCTCCTCCTCCTCTCCTCCTCTCTTCTTCTCCTCCTCCTCCTCTTCTCCTCTTCTTCTCCTCCTCTTCCTCTCCTCCTCCTCCTCTCCTCCTCCTCTTCTTCTCCTCTCTTCTTCTCCTCCTCCTCTCCTCTTCCTCTCCTCCTCCTTCTCCTCTCCTCCTCTTCTTCTCCTCCTTCTCCTCTCCTCCTCCTCCTCTTCTTCTCCTCCTCCTCTCCTCCTCCTCTTCCTCTCCTCCTCCTCCTCTTCTTCTCCTCCTCCTCTCCTCCTCCTCTTCCTCTCCTCCTCCTCCACTCCTTCTCCTCTCTTCTCCTCCTCCACAGGTGTGATCGTTCTCCTCTGAACAGTTCGTCTCAAACAGCCTTCGACATTGCCAAGTTCTGGGGCCACACCCACATCTGCCGACTGCTGCTGCGCCCAGATCCTGGTCTAGATCCTGGTCTAGATCCTGGTCTAGATCCTGGTCTAGATCCTGGTCTAGATCCTGGTCTGGACCCTGGTTCTGGTCCGGTCTCTGGTCCAGTCTCAGACCGGGACCTGAGGACTGGTGGGTCTCCAGAGCAGAGTCGTCATGAGATGTTCTTCAGTGCGGAGCCTTTGGACCGACTCAGCGCCAAAAGACCAGACCAGGACTGGATCAGGACCAAACAGAAAGACCCCGGGACAGTCTACTTCCTGTTCCACCGACTGAGCCCCATGACCCAAGGAGGCAACCCGGTGGGTACCCGGGCTCAGAGTACTCGCAGTACTCTAGTACTCACAGTACTCTAGTACTCGCAGTACTCACAGTAATACTTCTAATCCTTTCTTTTCCGGCTGTACATCGGCGAGCTTCACTGAGCAGGTGCGTCTTCTGTCTCAGGTCAGACTGTGCCGGTTCAGGTTCAAGGAGGTGCAGGACCTGCTGGAGCGTCCGGGGTCAGAGGTCGTGTTCCTGGGCGTGGACCGGACCCCTCCTCCCTCCTCCGCCCCGGCCCCCCCTGACCCCCGGGCCTGGTTCGCTCTGGGGTCGGATCTGGACCAGGACCAACTCCTGAAACGAAGCAACGACAGAAACTGTTTCTTCCCCAAAAACCCCCACAGAGACCTGCTCCAGCTGAGCGAGGAGGAGGCCGGTGAGTCCTGGTCTAGTCCTGGTCTAGTCCTGCTTTAGACCTGCTTTAGTCCTGGTCTAGTCCTGGTTTAGACCTGCTTTAGACCTGCTTTAGTCCTGGTCTAGTCCTGGTTTAGACCTGCTTTACTTTACTGGTTTACTCCTAGTTTAGACCTGGTTATAGTCCCGGTCTTCCTCAGTCTGGTTACAGTCCCGGTCTTCCTCAGTCTGGTTACAGTCCCGGTCTTCCTCAGTCTGGTTACAGTCCCGGTCTTGGTCAGTCTGGTTACAGTCCCGGTCTTCCTCAGTCTGGTTACAGTCCCGGTCTTGGTCAGTCTGGTTACAGTCCCGGTCTTCCTCAGTCTGGTTACAGTCCCGGTCTTGGTCAGTCTGGTTACAGTCCCGGTCTTCCTCAGTCTGGTTACAGTCCCGGTCTTGGTCAGTCTGGTTACAGTCCCGGTCTTCCTCAGTCTGGTTACAGTCCCGGTCTTGGTCAGTCTGGTTATAGTCCCGGTCTTCCTCAGTCTGGTTATAGTCCCGGTCTTGGTCAGTCTGGTTACAGTCCCGGTCTTCCTCAGTCTGGTTACAGTCCCGGTCTTCCTCAGTCTGGTTACAGTCCCGGTCTTCCTCAGTCTGGTTACAGTCCCGGTCTTCCTCAGTCTGGTTACAGTCCCGGTCTTGGTCAGTCTGGTTACAGTCCCGGTCTTCCTTAGTCTGGTTACAGTCCCGGTCTTTCTCAGTCTGGTTACAGTCCCGGTCTTCCTCAGTCTGGTTATAGTCCCGGTCTTGGTCAGTCTGGTTACAGTCCCGGTCTTCCTCAGTCTGGTTACAGTCCCGGTCTTCCTCAGTCTGGTTACAGTCCCGGTCTTCCTCAGTCTGGTTACAGTCCCGGTCTTCCTCAGTCTGGTTACAGTCCCGGTCTTCCTCAGTCTGGTTACAGTCCCGGTCTTGGTCAGTCTGGTTACAGTCCCGGTCTTCCTCAGTCTGGTTACAGTCCCGGTCTTCCTCAGTCTGGTTACAGTCCCGGTCTTGGTCAGTCTGGTTACAGTCCCGGTCTTGGTCAGTCTGGTTACAGTCCCGATCTTCCTCAGTCTGGTTACAGTCCCGGTCTTCCTCAGTCTGGTTACAGTCCCGGTCTTCCTCAGTCTGGTTACAGTCCCGGTCTTCCTCAGTCTGGTTACAGTCCCGGTCTTCCTCAGTCTGGTTACAGTCCCGGTCTTTCTCAGTCTGGTTACAGTCCCGGTCTTCCTCAGTCTGGTTACAGTCCCGGTCTTGGTCAGTCTGGTTACAGTCCCGGTCTTCCTCAGTCTGGTTACAGTCCCGGTCTTCCTCAGTCTGGTTACAGTCCCGGTCTTCCTCAGTCTGGTTACAGTCCCGGTCTTGGTCAGTCTGGTTACAGTCCCGGTCTTCCTCAGTCTGGTTACAGTCCCGGTCTTGGTCAGTCTGGTTACAGTCCCGGTCTTGGTCAGTCTGGTTACAGTCCCGGTCTTCCTCAGTCTGGTTACAGTCCCGGTCTTCCTCAGTCTGGTTACAGTCCCGGTCTTCCTCAGTCTGGTTACAGTCCCGGTCTTGGTCAGTCTGGTTACAGTCCCGGTCTTCCTCAGTCTGGTTACAGTCCCGGTCTTCCTCAGTCTGGTTACAGTCCCGGTCTTCCTCAGTCTGGTTACAGTCCCGGTCTTGGTCAGTCTGGTTACAGTCCCGGTCTTGGTCAGTCTGGTTACAGTCCCGGTCTTCCTCAGTCTGGTTACAGTCCCGGTCTTCCTCAGTCTGGCTACAGTCCCGGTCTTCCTCAGTCTGGTTACAGTCCCGGTCTTCCTCAGTCTGGTTACAGTCCCGATCTTCCTCAGTCTGGTTACAGTCCCGGTCTTCCTCAGTCTGGTTACAGTCCCGGTCTTCCTCAGTCTGGTTACAGTCCCGGTCTTTCTCAGTCTGGTTACAGTCCCGGTCTTCCTCAGTCTGGTTATAGTCCCGGTCTTGGTCAGTCTGGTTACAGTCCCGGTCTTCCTCAGTCTGGTTACAGTCCCGGTCTTCCTCAGTCTGGTTACAGTCCCGGTCTTCCTCAGTCTGGTTACAGTCCCGGTCTTGGTCAGTCTGGTTACAGTCCCGGTCTTCCTCAGTCTGAATACAGTCCCGGTCTTGGTCAGTCTGGTTACAGTCCCGGTCTTCCTCAGTCTGGTTACAGTCCCGGTCTTCCTCAGTCTGGTTACAGTCCCGGTCTTCCTCAGTCTGGTTACAGTCCCGGTCTTGGTCAGTCTGGTTACAGTCCCGGTCTTCCTCAGTCTGGTTACAGTCCCGGTCTTCCTCAGTCTGGTTACAGTCCCGGTCTTCCTCAGTCTGGTTACAGTCCCGGTCTTGGTCAGTCTGGTTACAGTCCCGGTCTTCCTCAGTCTGAATACAGTCCCGGTCTTGGTCAGTCTGGTTACAGTCCCGGTCTTCCTCAGTCTGGTTACAGTCCCGGTCTTCCTCAGTCTGGTTACAGTCCCGGTCTTCCTCAGTCTGGTTACAGTCCCGGTCTTGGTCAGTCTGGTTACAGTCCCGGTCTTCCTCAGTCTGGTTACAGTCCCGGTCTTCCTCAGTCTGGTTACAGTCCCGGTCTTCCTCAGTCTGGTTACAGTCCCGGTCTTGGTCAGTCTGGTTACAGTCCCGGTCTTGGTCAGTCTGGTTACAGTCCCGGTCTTCCTCAGTCTGGTTACAGTCCCGGTCTTCCTCAGTCTGGTTACAGTCCTGGTCTTCCAGGTCTCGTGGCTCAGTCGCGGTCTGTTTTGGCGTGGCACGCTCGCTACAGCTTCTGTTCCACCTGTGGGGGGCGGAGCCGAGTGGAGGAGGCGGGGCATAAGAGGAGCTGCGAGGACCCGACCTGCACCAGCCACCAGGGGGTGCACAACACCTGCTACCCCCGAGTCGGTAAATACTACAAGTACTACAAATACTACAAGTACTACAAATACTACAGATACTACAAATACTACAGATACTACAAGTACTACAGATACTACAAATACTACAAATACTACAGATACTACAGATACTACAGATACTACAGATACTACAAGTACTACAGATACTACAAATACTACAAATACTACAGATACTACAGATACTACAGATACTACAAATACTACAAATACTACAGATACTACAAATACTACAAGTATTACAGATACTACAGATACTACAAATACTACAGATACTACAAGTACTACAGATACTACAAATACTACAGATACTACAGATACTACAGATACTACAAATACTACAGATACTACAAATACTACAAGTATTACAGATACTACAGATACTGCTAATATTATTAATACTACAAATACTACAAATACTACAGATAATACAAATACTACAAGTACTACAAATACTGCAAATACTGCTATTATTAATACTACTAATACTACAAGTACTACAAATACTGCTAATATTATTAATACTACAAATACTACAGATAATACAAATACTACAAGTACTACAAATACTACAAATACTGCTAATATTATTAATACTACAAATACTACAGATAATACAAATACTACAAATACTACAGATACTACAGATACTACAAATACTACAAATACTACAGATACTACAAATACTACAAATACTACAGATACTACAAATACTACAAGTACTACAGATACTACAGATACTACAAATACTACAAGTACTACAGATACTACAAATACTGCTAATATTATTAATACTACAAATACTACAGATAATACAAATACTACACGTACTACAAATACTACAAATACTGCAAATACTGCTATTATTAATACTACAAATACTACAAATACTACAAATACTACAAATACTACAAATATTGCTAATATTATTAATACTACAAATACTAGTACTGGTGCTACTCATGTTCACCTGCTCAAATACAAATTAATATGAAGACCCTGGGGCCCGGGACAACAGACCCCTTTGCCCCCTTTTAGTCCCGGTTCAGTCCCGGTTCAGTCCTCTCCTCTCCACAGACCCGGTGGTGATCATGCTGGTGCTTCACCCCGACCAGAGCCACTGTCTCCTGGGCAGAAAGAAAGTGTTTCCCCCCAGAATGTTCTCCTGCCTCGCCGGCTTCATCGAACCAGGTACAGCACTTCAGACCTGGTCCAGACCTGGTCCAGACCTGGTCCAGACCTGGTCCAGACCTGGTCCAGACCTGGTCCAGTCCTGGTTTAACGCTGGTCTCTGGTTTCAGGGGAGTGTGTGGAAGCAGCGGTCCGCAGAGAAGTCCAGGAGGAGTCTGGGGTCCTGGTAGATCCAGTTTGGTAAGTCTGATCTCAGTCTTGTTCAGTTCTGGTTCAGTCCTGGTTTAGACCTGGTTTAGACCTGGTCTAGTTCTGGTTCTGCTTTCAGGTATGTCTGCTCACAGCCATGGCCGATGCCGTCGAGCCTGATGATTGGCTGTTTGACCGTCGCCATAACGACAGAGATTACCGTGGACCAAGACGAGATCGAGGAGGCCAAATGGTTCTCAAGACAAGAGGTCAGGACCTGGTTCAGTCCTGGTTTAGTCCTAGTTCAGACCCTGGTTTAGACCTGGTTTAGTCCTGGTTTAGTCCTAGTTCAGACCCTGGTTTAGACCTGGTTTAGTCCTGGTTTAGTCCTGGTTTAGTCCTGGTTCAGACACTTTATCCTGTGCAGGTGATCGATGCTCTGATTGGTGGATCTCGTGCTGCGTTCGTGGTTCCTCCGAGACAAACCATCGCTCACCAGCTACTCCGGCACTGGACCGGCCTCACCTCCAACCTCTGACCTCCAACCTCTGACCTGCACCAAAACACCCACCACTCCTCCACTCCTCCACTGGCTCCTCCAGGCCACCGTACCCTCACAGCCGACTGAGGGAGTGTGACGTCACCCACAGCGTTCGGCTCCAAATGAAGCTCATCGAGGCCAGCAGTCACAGCGGCGAATCTGTAGGGACCATATTTGTATCATAGCAACCAAAGAGCCAATCAGGAGCCAGGCTGTTGAAGGTAACGCCCCTTCCCGCCCACACGTTTAGAAGAATGTACCATAAACATCTGTGAAAACACAGAGGAGCTGTTATTGACCAGTGACGGTTTCTGATTTTCTTTCTGTTCAAGAGAATTATGCAAATCACAAATGCGATTTTTTTTTTCTCTGATGTTCTAACGCTGTTCCTCCTCAAACCTGAAGAGGTTTTAGACTCATCCATGCATGTTTGAGTCATCTAGAGATCTCTCCTGGGCCCTATTCAACCCTACTTACAGTTAGCAGTACGAGTCTGTGCGAGGCTCCGCCCACAAGTCTACGTCCCCCAGGCTCCCACAGTACGAGTCTGTACGAGGCTCCGCCCACAAGTCTACGTCCCCCAGGCTCCCACAGTACGAGTCTGTACGAGGCTCCGCCCACAAGTCTACGTCCCCCAGGCTCCCACAGTACGAGTCTGTACGAGGCTCCGCCCACAAGTCTACATCCCCCAGGCTCCACACGACAATTCTCCATAAATACACAAAAACATGAGACAAAACTGAACACAACAACTGGACAAACCTGATGTGATGCAGGAGTTTCATTAGTGCGACGCACACTGAGTGTGTTGGGATAGAGCTCTGAAGGGGGAGGGACTTAGCACAGAGAGCAAAGGGAGGGGAGACTCAAACTTGTTTTGGGTGAATTTAACATTTTCAAAACAGGAACATGGGGATTAGCAGCTCACCCGTTTAAGTAGTTTCATATTTTGTGTCAAGTTCAGATCAGAAATAAAATCTAAAAACACATTTCCTTCGTCTTTTTATTATTTTCACAAACTCTTTCCAAAATAACAGATTCTGCAGCTGCTTCATAGAAAACTCAAATATTCATAAACTTGTACAAACATTTAAAATGGAGCAAACAAAGGAGCAAAGCTGTACATGAGGGAGGTCAGAGGTCAGGGGTCAGGGGTCATACAGTCTATGGTCACAGCAGAGCTCAAAAGGGTCAAGTTTAAAAAAACAAACACAAGAAGTCCCGCCCACGAGGAGAGATTGACAGGTTCAGTTTGATGTAAGAACTGGAAGGACTCAAAGACGTGAACTTTAATCAGTTTTTAAAAAGTCTAAATACTTAAAACAGACGATGAGGAGGTCATTTTGTCCCTGTGCAGAAGTTTGTCCAAACAGCTCCAGTCAGGAGGAACGTTTGAGGGTTTTGTTTAGTCCCTGGTTCAGTCAGAATTCCACCCTCCTGGTAAAACTCATGACCAACATTTTACAGTGGTTTTTTATGTTGAAAATGTAAATTCTTTGTGGTTTTAGACAGAATTCTTCCACTTTGACCAAATAAAGAGATTCTAAATGTGAAATGACTGAGACAAACGCTCCAGTCTGAACACAGGTTCTTCTGACGCGCACAGAAGAAAATACTTGTGTTTTATTTCAACTTGAACATTTTAAACATGTCTCATCAGAAGAAACAAAAAGGCGTGGCTAAGGCGGGACTTCCTGTGAGAGAAACCAGACTTCCTGTTTACTTCCTGGTTCTTGACTTAATTTGCAGTTTCCGTTTTACAGCTCATTTCTGCAAAAGCTCAAACTCTACATTTATTTACAGATTTACAAAAGTCCAAACGAAAGCTGCATGATTCTGAGCGCGCTCGCATGATTTCAGGATGACGGTTAAAGGAAGAGGCGCAAACTGAGGAGTCGGGAAAGAAGAGTGACAGAAGAATGATGGAGAGAAGCATGATTAAGATGAGTGTTAGAAGGTTCTGTTCATTATTTCTTTAGAGTCACTTTTGGGTTTCACATTTCCTTTAGTCATGATTCATACAGAGTCACAGGGGCCAGTTTTCATCATTTAGATAATAAAAAAATGAATGCTTTTATTTATTTTAGACAGTCCTTTTCTGAGGCTCCTGTGAGGCTCCTGTGAGGCTCCTGTGAGGCTCCTGTGAGGCTCCTGTGAGGCTCCTGTCAGATGAGCTCTGGGTTTCTGTCTTTGATTTTCATTGTAATATTTCACTGAGATCATTTTCCATCATGATTCACGGCGCCCTCTGCAGGTACAGCAGGGCAGAGGGAGGGGACAGGAGGAGGGGGCGGGGACAGGAGGACCATTTGTTCTGTAGCATCAGTTCTGTTTGGAGGATTAGAGGTTTCAGTCTGTGGCTCCCTCTGCAGGAGACAAGAGGAAGAGCACAGGGCGCAGGGCTCAGGGTGTAGGTGCCAGGCTCTAGGACGGGTGGGTGTCGTTAGTGTCATGGGTGTAGATGGGCGTAGATCATTTTGTCCTGGTACTGAGAGCAGCAGGGCAGTGAGTTGCTCAGTGGGCGTAGATGGGCGCAGATGGGCGCAGATGGGCACAGATGGGCGTAGAAGGGCATAGGTCATTTGTTCCTGAGCAGTTCAAGCTGGTCCTGGTATTCTGTGAAGAGTCTCTGAAATCTGAGGTTTTCTCCGATCACCGGCAGCACCTCTGAGAGAAGCTCCCTCTTTCTCAGACCCTGAGAGAGACAGAGACACGGAGACAGAGAGACAGAGACACGGAGACAGAGAGACAGAGACACGGAGAGACATGGACACAGACAGACAGGGAGACATGGAGACAAAGAGACAGGGAGAGAGACACAAGAAACACGTCAATGGTACAGTCTATCTCCTGGGGCGGGTCAGTCTATCTCCTGGGGCGGGTCAGTCTATCTCCTGGGGCGGGTCAGTCTATCTCCTGGGGCGGGTCAGTCTATCTCCTGGGGCGGGTCAGTGTCTCGTGGGACTCACCAGAGTGGACGGTTCCCAGGAGGAGGACACAGACTTGTGCACGGGCCCCAGCAGGTCTGAGCACAGCTCCCGCAGACGGAACTCTGAACCTAGAAACACATTTCACTTCAGACTTCAGCCGTGAACCAGAAAAATACAGAGAACTGTGCCATTTTCACCAGTGTTTCACCAGTGTTTCACCAGTGTTTCACCAGTGTTTCACCAGTGTTTCACCAGTGAACGTGCCGAGCTCCAGGGCGACGCTTCATGTTTGTGATTCTCGTTTTTATAAGATTCGATTCAAAGTTTCACATTTGAAACATCGACAAAAAACTGAAATCTGAACGGACACGAAAACAAGACTCATACTTCAGAACAGACGTGTGCACATCTGAACTACAGGGGCCCCGTCGGTGTGTGAGGGGGGACCCCGTCGGTGTGAGTACCTTCGTGCACGAGGAAGCGGGCGTACACCAGGAGCCAGTGTCTGTACTCTGAGGCCGACTGCAGCGCCAGAGCCGACGAGAGCTGAGACTCCAAAAACGACAGAGTCACTCCCTGCTGCAGGTGAAGAGACAGAGACGAGAGACGAGACGAGAGACGCCCCGCACTGAAAAGAGACAGAGACATGTTTAATACAGAGAGACGAGAGACGCCCCGCACTGAAAAGAGACAAAGACATGTTTAATACAGAGAGACGAGAGACGCCCCGCACTGAAAAGAGACAAAGACATGTTTAATACAGAGAGACGAGAGACGCCCCGCACTGAAAAGAGACAGAGACATGTTTAATACAGAGAGACGAGAGACGCCCCGCACTGAAAAGAGACAGAGACATGTTTAATACAGAGAGACGAGAGACGCCCCGCACTGAAAAGAGACAGAGACATGTTTAATACAGAGAGACGAGAGACGCCCCGCACTGAAAAGAGACAAAGACATGTTTAATACAGAGAGACGAGAGACGCCCCGCACTGAAAAGAGACAGAGACATGTTTAATACAGAGAGACGAGAGACGCCCCGCACTGAAAAGAGACAAAGACATGTTTAATACAGAGAGACGAGAGACGCCCCGCACTGAAAAGAGACAGAGACATGTTTAATACAGAGAGACGAGAGACGCCCCGCACTGAAAAGAGACAGAGACATGTTTAATACAGAGAGACGAGAGACGCCCCGCACTGAAAAGAGACAAAGACATGTTTAATACAGGTCAGAGGTCAGGGGTCAGAGGTCACAGGGCGTACCTGACGTGGCGGCCCTGCATGGTGGCCAACGGTCCGGACAGCACAGATGCATCATGGGAGGGCAGACAGCTCCTGAAGTCTGCACACTGCACCAGAGAGTCGGACCTATCCGCCACCAGGGTCCTGTACACACAAACGCACACATGAACGCACACAACAGAGAGGCTGAGCTAACAATGCTAACACCGCTAACGAGCCAATGCCACAGCAGGGGCGGGGCCTACCATGTCTCCATGGCAACGCTGAAGCAGAAGGACTTCCCATTGGACAGAGAGACGACGGGGACGCCCTGTGGCGTGAGCAGGGACTGACTCACAGTCGTGTCTGCGCCTGTAACCACAACAACACACCATCAGCCTAAAGCCACAATGCGGAACTTTGTACAGCCACAGCCCCGAGATCCGACCTGAGAGGAGCGGGAGCAGAGACGCGTCCTTCACCAGAGCCTTCGGCTTCAGAACGTCCCTGAGAGAAGAAGACGAGAGAGACGCGTCAGCTGGTGCTGCTGGTGGACGTGTGGACATGTAAAGTGTAAAGTGTAAAGTGAGCGCGAGACCAAACGGAGAGCGCGGCGGCGGCGCTCAGGGCCATGACGTAGCGGCCGGCGCAGTGCAGCGCAGAGACAGCAGAGGGCAGCGCCAGAGGAGGAAATAACCTCCGACCACAGGAAGAGAAGAGCGAGAGCGTCCGGTCCTCACACGCCACCGCGATGACATCACTGAAACACAGAGGTCAGACTGTAGATGACATCACTGAAACACAGAGGTCAGAGGTCAGAGTGTAGATGACATCACTGAAACACAGAGGTCAGAGGTCAGACTGTAGATGCCATCACTGAAACACAGAGGTCAGAGGTCAGACTGTAGATGACATCACTGAAACACAGAGGTCAGAGGTCAGACTGTAGATGCCATTAGATTTCATTAAACAGGAGGTTTGGATCAAACTTCTGCAATAAACTGAAACTGAGCCTCTGAACATTTAGAACAAAATCTAAAATACAAAAACATTTGGAAAAAAAATAAAAGATTTATTTAAGCCAAATACAAACTGGTGTGTGCAGTGTCTGTGTGTGTGTCTGTAGTGTGTGTGTGTGTGTGTGTGTGTGTGTCTGTAGTGTGTGTGTGTGTGTGTGTGTGTCTGTAGTGTGTGTGTGTGTAGTGTGTGTGTGTAGTGTGTGTGTGTGTGTGTGTAGTGTGTGTGTGTGTGTGTGTGTGTGTGTAGTGTGTGTGTGTAGTGTGTGTGTGTGTGTAGTGTGTGTGTGTAGTGTGTGTGTGTGTGTAGTGTGTGTGTAGTGTGTGTGTGTGTGTAGTGTGTGTGTAGTGTGTGTGTGTGTGTAGTGTGTGTGTGTGTGTAGTGTGTGTGTGTGTGTGTGTGTGTCTGTAGTGTGTGTGTGTGTGTGTGTGTCTGTAGTGTGTGTGTGTGTGTGTGTGTCTGTAGTGTGTGTGTGTGTGTGTGTGTCTGTAGTGTGTGTGTGTGTGTGTCTGTAGTGTGTGTGTGTGTGTGTGTGTGTGTGTGTGTGTGTGTAGTGTGTGTAGTGTGTGTGTGTGTGTAGTGTGTGTGTGTAGTGTGTGTGTGTGTGTGTGTGTGTGTGTCTGCAGTTTGGCGTTTTCGCTCCCACAGCACCAGGATCATCGTTCTTATTGTTGGATTTTTATGATTTAATTTACAGATAATGACTCTGAAGAGCCTCAGACTCTGAAGAGCCTCAGACTCTGAAGAGCCTCAGACTCTGAAGAGCCTCAGACTCTGGACCTTCTGAAGTATCAGTGCTCCTCAGAACCTCCTGAACACAACAGGAGCTTAGAGCTGTGTAACACCTGCCAGTGTAGTGTGTTAGTGTAGTAAGATGTATATGGAGTACACAAGTACACGAGTACAGGAGTACACGTAGAGTAGGGGGTGTGGTACCTGCTGCCCGCCGCACAGAGCACCGAGCTGGGCAGCAGAGTGCTCCAGTCCCTCCCGTCTCTGGAGCATCGGAGCTGACAGAGTCTGGACCCGGACACCACAGACACCTCGTTCTCCAGCTCCACCGTCACACAGGGGTCCATGCTCACCTGGAACACACAGTTTACACACAACTTACACACACACCTGGAGAGTGTGTTTGTGTGTGTGTGTGTGCGTTCTTACCTGCAGACTGAGGCTCTTCTGGACACTAGGCGTGGGCAGTCTGGACACCTGCACTGGAGTGTGGACCACACGACTGGACTCTGGAGGAGTGGCCTGAGCACAGAGGGGTCAGAGGTCAGGGGTCAGGGGACACTGATCTTTAGAGACATTTTTAAAAAGGTCATTTAGGACAAAACCACAATGAAGATCCACTTCTAACAAAAACAGAACAACTCCAGCTGCCGGGCAGGGTGACCTCTGACCCGCCGGGCAGGGTGACCTCTGACCCGCCGGGCAGGGTGACCTCTGACCCGCCGGGCAGGGTGACCTCTGACCTGCACAGGGGTGAAGCTCTGAGCGGCGGGGGCCATCTTGTCTTTGCGCGGCCGTCCCTTCTTCCTCTTCTCCACGACCTCAGCCGCCTCTAGCTCCGCCCTCCTGCGCTCCTCCGCCCCCTCAGACTCCGCCCTCCTGCGCTCCTCCGCCCCCTCAGATTCCGCCTTCCTCTTCATCGCCAGGTTCCTGTTGATGGCGGCCATTTTGTCATCGCTGTCACTGCTCGTGTCGTCTTTAGGCTTCACCTCCTTCAGAACCAGCGCCTCTTTGGGTCTGAGCCGGAAAACAGACGAGTTTAAACTAGAAGAACACACAGGGAGGGCATCTGACACACACAGGGGGAGGGCATCTGAAGTACCTGTCCAGCGGGGTGAGGACAGAGGTGGAGGTGATGGCGTTAGTGACCCCGGGCGTGACCCTTGACCTCTCGGTGAACCTGGAATCCAGCGCTTTCATCGGCTCGATCTTTGAGGCAGAGGTCAACAGCAGAGTCCCCTTCACCCTGAGAGAGAGACCGGGTCAGGATCGGGTCAGGACCGGGTCAGGACCGGGACCAGAGCCCGGACCAAACACCGGACCAAACCTGGACCGCAGCGTGTGGCGGCAGAGCTGGAGGACCTACCCGTCCTTGTCCCCGTCCTTGGCCCCCGCCGGAGGGGAGGTCAGGGGCTCGTGTCCCGGCCGCAGCCCCAGAGCGGAGCCCGGTCCTTGGGTCGAGTCGGAGCCGAGCGGCGCCCCCATCTGGTTGGACAGAGAAGAACCGGACGGCAGGATGGGAGTGCTGTTAAACAAGGCCGGAGAGAAGTCCCTGAAACAGAAGCACAATCAGACAGGAGCAGAGCCAGAGGATAAGACAGGAGCAGGCAGGTGCAGACCCTGTGTCCAGTTGAGCGATGCACAGAGGAGTGATTCTCCTCCTCCCGTCCGCGGTCCTCGTCTCCACCTGCTTCTTCAGGAGGTTCTGAAAAAATAAAGAACTGTTTAAGTTTTTATTTTCTGGTTTTTGGTGTTTTCACGTCAGTGTGAGACGCAGGAGGAGCAGAAACTGAACCGGACTTTAAACATGTCCAAGACTCAGACAGAAGCAGATCGATGTGTTTTAACACTAGTACTATTACTGTAGTAGTAGTAGTAGTATTAACGGTGGTGGTGGTAGTAGTAGTAGTGGTAGTAGTAGTGGTAGTAGTAGTGGTAGTAGTAGTGGTAGTGGTAGTAGTAGTGGTAGTAGTAGTGGTAGTGGTAGTAGTAGTGGTAGTAGTAGTGGTAGTAGTAGTGGTAGTAGTAGTGGTAGTGGTAGTAGTAGTGGTAGTAGTAGTGGTAGTAGTAGTGGTAGTAGTAGTGGTAGTAGTAGTGGTAGTAGTAGTAGTAGTGGTGGTAGTAGTGATAGTAGTAGTGGTAGTAGTAGTGGTAGTAGTAGTAGTAGTAGTAGTAGTACTCGTTCCATACCTTGCGTATGTCCTCAAGCGACTCTCCGTTGACCACACTGCTGAGTTTGGGGGCAGAGTTCTGGTTGGTCCCAGGCTGGGTTCTGGTCTGGTCTTGGTTCTGGTTCCGTTCCTGTTGGTACTTTAACATCTCGGGGTTCTCGATGATGGTGGTGGAGAGCTGAGCTTCCGTGTTGGTGATGGCCAGACTCTTCCCGTAGATGTTTTGATGAATCGTGTTCTGACGAAACACAAGTGTCACTCATTTGGTTTTCCAAGATCAGTAGCAGACAGCAGGGGACAGCAGGGGACAGCAGGGGACAGCAGGGGACAGTAGCGGACAGCAGGGGACAGCAGGGGACAGTAGCAGACAGCAGGGGACAGCAGGGGACAGCAGGGGACAGTAGCAGACAGCAGGGGACAGCAGGGGACAGCAGGGGACAGCTGGGGACAGCAGGGGACAGCAGGGGACAGCAGGGGACAGCAGCAGACAGCAGGGGACAGCAGGGGACAGCAGGGGACAGCTGGGGACAGTAGCAGACAGCAGGGGACAGCAGGGGACAGTAGCAGACAGCAGGGGACAGCTGGGGACAGTAGCAGACAGCAGGGGACAGCAGGGGACAGCAGGGGACAGTAGCAGACAGCAGGGGACAGCTGGGGACAGTAGCAGACAGCAGGGGACAGCAGGGGACAGCAGGGGACAGTAGCAGACAGCAGGGGACAGCAGGGGACAGCAGGGGACAGCTGGGGACAGCAGGGGACAGCAGGGGACAGCAGGGGACAGCAGCAGACAGCAGGGGACAGCTGGGGACAGCAGGGGACAGCAGGGGACAGTAGCAGACAGCAGGGGACAGTAGCAGACAGCAGGGGACAGCAGGGGACAGCAGGGGACAGTAGCAGACAGCAGGGGACAGCAGGGGACAGCAGGGGACAGCAGGGGACAGTAGCAGACAGCAGGGGACAGCTGGGGACAGCAGGGGACAGCAGGGGACAGCAGCAGACAGCAGGGGACAGCAGCAGACAGCAGGGGACAGTAGCGGACAGCAGGGGACAGCTGGGGACAGCAGGGGACAGCAGGGGACAGCAGGGGACAGTAGCAGACAGCAGGGGACAGCAGGGGACAGTAGCAGACAGCAGGGGACAGCAGGGGACAGCAGGGGACAGCAGGGGACAGCAGGGGACAGCACATTTAAAACATCTGTAACAAGTTGCACCAAAGTGTTTTACAGCATCAGAGTGAAACAATAAAACAAATGTAAAATATATAAAATATATAAAATATCACATAAACAGTGGATTTATACACATAGATAAAAGTCTAAAGTTCAGAGCTTCAGAGTAAAGCTCATGGGCTGTTGAACACCATCTTAAACTGTTTTTGGGAGGGTTTTAAAGTGAGCTAGAGGAGCATGATCTCAGATGAAGAGGGAGGGCATCCATAGCTCAGGGGCCACAACAGAGAAAACTCGGCCTCCCTCGGTTTTGAGGCGGGACGGTGGGACGGACAGTAGGTGGAGACAGTTTGACCTGAGACACCGAGGGGCCGTGTGTGGAGTTAGAGCAGTGATGTGCTGTGGAGCGAGTTCAGTGATTTAAAAACAAATAATACAATTTTAAAATAAATTCTGTATTTAACAGGTCACAGTGGAGTTGGACGGGTGTAATCTCTTTTTGGACCCGGGGAGTCTGGCAGCAGCGGTTTGGACTGTGACCTACTGAGGGACGACTGAGGGACGACTGCGGGAGGACTGAGGGAGGACTGAGGGAGGACTGAGGGAGGACTGAGGGAGGACTAAGGAAGGACTAAGGGAGGACTGAGGGAGGACTGAGGGAGGACTGAGGGAGGACTGAGGGAGGACTAAGGGAGGACTAAGGGAGGACTAAGGGAGGACTAAGGGAGGACTAAGGGAGGACTGAGAGAGGACTGAGAGAGGACTGAGGGAGGACTGAGGGAGGACTGAGAGAGGACTGAGGGAGGACTGAGGGAGGACTGAGGGAGGACTAAGGGAGGACTGAGAGAGGACTGAGGGAGGACTAAGGGAGGACTAAGGGAGGACTAAGGGAGGACTAAGGGAGGACTGAGAGAGGACTGAGAGAGGACTGAGAGAGGACTGAGAGAGGACTGAGGGAGGACTGAGAGAGGACTGAGAGAGGACTGAGGGAGGACTAAGGGAGAACTAAGGGAGGACTAAGGAAGGACTAAGGAAGGACTAAGGGAGGACTAAGGGAGGACTAAGGGAGGACTAAGGGAGGACTAAGGGAGGACTAAGGGAGGACTGAGAGAGGACTGAGAGAGGACTAAGGAAGGACTGAGGGAGGACTGAGGGAGGACTGAGAGAGGACTGAGAGAGGACTGAGAGAGGACTGAGAGAGGACTGAGGGAGGACTGAGGGAGGACTGAGGGAGGACTAAGGGAGGACTGAGAGAGGACTGAGGGAGGACTAAGGGAGAACTAAGGGAGGACTAAGGAAGGACTAAGGGAGGACTGAGGGAGGACTAAGGAAGGACTGAGGGAGGACTGAGGGAGGACTGAGGGAGGACTGAGGGAGGACTGAGGGAGGACTAAGGGAGGACTGAGAGAGGACTGAGAGAGGACTGAGGGAGGACTGAGGGAGGACTGAGGGAGGACTGAGGGAGGACTGAGGGAGGACTAAGGGAGGACTAAGGGAGGACTGAGAGAGGACTGAGAGAGGACTGAGAGAGGACTGAGAGAGGACTGAGAGAGGACTGAGGGAGGACTGAGAGAGGACTGAGAGAGGACTGAGGGAGGACTAAGGGAGGACTGAGAGAGGACTGAGGGAGGACTAAGGGAGGACTAAGGGAGGACTAAGGAAGGACTAAGGGAGGACTAAGGGAGGACTAAGGGAGGACTGAGAGAGGACTGAGAGAGGACTAAGGAAGGACTGAGGGAGGACTGAGGGAGGACTGAGAGAGGACTGAGAGAGGACTGAGAGAGGACTGAGAGAGGACTGAGAGAGGACTGAGAGAGGACTGAGGGAGGACTAAGGGAGGACTAAGGGAGGACTGAGAGAGGACTGAGGGAGGACTAAGGGAGAACTAAGGGAGGACTAAGGGAGGACTAAGGGAGGACTAAGGGAGGACTGAGAGAGGACTAAGGAAGGACTGAGGGAGGACTGAGGGAGGACTGAGAGAGGACTGAGGGAGGACTGAGGGAGGACTGAGGGAGGACTGAGGGAGGACTGAGGGAGGACTAAGGGAGGACTAAGGGAGGACTGAGGGAGGACTGAGAGAGGACTGAGAGAGGACTGAGGGAGGACTGAGGGAGGACTGAGGGAGGACTGAGAGAGGACTGAGGGAGGACTGAGGGAGGACTGAGGGAGGACTGAGGGAGGACTGAGGGAGGACTGAGGGAGGACTAAGGGAGAACTAAGGGAGGACTAAGGAAGGACTGAGAGAGGACTGAGAGAGGACTGAGAGAGGACTGAGAGAGGACTGAGGGAGGACTAAGGGAGGACTAAGGGAGGACTGAGAGAGGACTGAGAGAGGACTGAGAGAGGACTGAGGGAGGACTGAGGGAGGACTGAGGGAGGACTAAGGGAGGACTAAGGGAGGACTGAGGGAGGACTAAGGGAGGACTAAGGGAGGACTAAGGGAGGACTAAGGGAGGACTGAGAGAGGACTGAGAGAGGACTGAGAGAGGACTGAGAGAGGACTGAGGGAGGACTGAGGGAGGACTGAGAGAGGACTGAGAGAGGACTAAGGGAGGACTGAGAGAGGACTGAGGGAGGACTAAGGGAGAACTAAGGGAGGACTAAGGAAGGACTAAGGGAGGACTAAGGGAGGACTAAGGGAGGACTAAGGGAGGACTAAGGGAGGACTGAGAGAGGACTAAGAGAGGACTAAGGAAGGACTGAGGGAGGACTGAGGGAGGACTGAGAGAGGACTGAGAGAGGACTGAGAGAGGACTGAGAGAGGACTGAGGGAGGACTGAGGGAGGACTGAGGGAGGACTGAGAGAGGACTGAGGGAGGACTAAGGGAGAACTAAGGGAGGACTAAGGAAGGACTAAGGGAGGACTAAGGGAGGACTGAGGGAGGACTGAGAGAGGACTGAGAGAGGACTAAGGAAGGACTGAGGGAGGACTGAGGGAGGACTGAGGGAGGACTGAGGGAGGACTAAGGGAGGACTGAGAGAGGACTGAGAGAGGACTGAGGGAGGACTGAGGGAGGACTGAGGGAGGACTGAGGGAGGACTAAGGGAGGACTAAGGGAGGACTGAGAGAGGACTGAGAGAGGACTGAGAGAGGACTGAGAGAGGACAGAGAGGACTGAGGGAGGACTGAGGGAGGACTGAGGGAGGACTGAGAGAGGACTGAGGGAGGACTAAGGGAGGACTGAGAGAGGACTGAGGGAGGACTAAGGGAGAACTAAGGGAGGACTAAGGAAGGACTAAGGGAGGACTAAGGGAGGACTAAGGGAGGACTGAGAGAGGACTGAGAGAGGACTAAGGAAGGACTGAGGGAGGACTGAGGGAGGACTGAGAGAGGACTGAGAGAGGACTGAGGGAGGACTGAGGGAGGACTAAGGGAGGACTAAGGGAGGACTGAGAGAGGACTGAGGGAGGACTAAGGGAGAACTAAGGGAGGACTAAGGAAGGACTAAGGGAGGACTAAGGGAGGACTAAGGGAGGACTGAGAGAGGACTGAGAGAGGACTGAGAGAGGACTAAGGAAGGACTGAGGGAGGACTGAGGGAGGACTGAGGGAGGACTGAGGGAGGACTGAGAGAGGACTGAGGGAGGACTGAGGGAGGACTGAGGGAGGACTGAGGGAGGACTAAGGGAGGACTAAGGGAGGACTAAGGGAGGACTGAGGGAGGACTGAGAGAGGACTGAGAGAGGACTGAGGGAGGACTGAGGGAGGACTGAGGGAGGACTGAGGGAGGACTGAGGGAGGACTGAGAGAGGACTGAGAGAGGACTGAGGGAGGACTGAGGGAGGACTGAGGGAGGACTGAGGGAGGACTAAGGGAGGACTGAGAGAGGACTGAGGGAGGACTAAGGGAGAACTAAGGGAGGACTAAGGAAGGACTAAGGGAGGACTGAGAGAGGACTGAGAGAGGACTGAGAGAGGACTGAGGAAGGACTGAGGAAGGACTGAGGAAGGACTGAGGGAGGACTGAGGGAGGACTGAGGGAGGACTGAGGGAGGACTGAGGGAGGACTGAGAGAGGACTGAGAGAGGACTGAGGGAGGACTGAGGGAGGACTGAGGGAGGACTGAGAGAGGACTAAGGAAGGACTGAGGGAGAACTGAGAGAGGACTAAGGAAGGACTGAGGGAGGACTGAGAGAGGACTAAGGAAGGACTGAGAGAGGACTGAGGGAGGACTGAGGGAGGACTAAGGGAGGACTGAGGGAGGACTAAGGGAGGACTGAGAGAGGACTAAGGAAGGACTGAGGGAGGACTAAGGGAGGACTGAGGGAGGGCTGAGGGAGGACTGAGGGAGGACTGAGCACAGCGAGCTCGTTCAGTCTGTTGGTTACAAAAGTGTGTGATTGTTTCAAAGTTATTGTGTGTTTGGATTGGTTTTCATTTAGCGATTTGTCTTAGCTGAAAAAAGATTGTTTTAACAACATTTGAGATTTGTTTCTCAAACAAATCTCTGTCCCCTCCTGTCCTCTACTGCTCCCTACAGACAGTAGGGGGCAGCAGAAGGCAGGAGCAGACAGCAGGGGGCGCTCTCACCTTCTCGTCCTCGCTCAGGGGGTCTCCGAGCTCGTCCAGAGAAAAGTCCAGATAGGCCACGGTCCCGTCCATGGAGCAAACGAGCATCCCCAGTCCACTGAGAGTCCACGAGATGTCCATGATGGACTTATCAAACAGGTCGTGTATGACCACCAGGGGGCGCTTCAGGGACGTCAGCTGCACACACACATACAGACACACATACAGACACACATACACACACACATACAGACACACATACAGACACACATACAGACACACATACAGACACACACACACACACACACACACATACAGACACACATACAGACACACATACACACACACATACAGACACACACACACACACACACACACACACACACACACACACACATACAGACACACATACAGACACACACACACACACACACACACATACACACACATACACACACACAGACACACACACACACAGACACACACAGTGTGAAAACTCCGGAATTTATCTTTTAAATAAGATGGTTAGATCTGTTACTACTACTGCTTTAATTAATACAAACTAGTAGTAGTAACAGTAGTAGTAGTAGTATTAACAGTAGTAGTAGTAGTATTAACAGTAGTAGTAGTAGTATTAACAGTAGTAGTAGTAGTAGTAACAGTAGTAGTAGTAGTAGTAACAGTAGTAGTAGTAGTAACAGTAGTAGTAGTAGTAACAGTAGTAGTAGTAGTATTAACAGTAGTAGTAGTAACAGTAGTAGTAGTATTAACAGTAGTAGTAGTAACAGTAGTAGTAGTAGTAGTATTAGTAGTATTGCAGTTACTGACCCACACAGAGAGGGAGCGGTCTTTACTCCCCACGGCGCAGCAGCAGTACGGGCAGCTGGGTTTGGGGGCGCTCCCGTTCTTCTGCTTCTTCTTAAAGATCTTCGGATTAAACTTCTGCACACACAAATGTACGTACACGTACACACACACACGCACACACACGGTCAGAGTTTGGCGGTTCTTTGGTCGATGAATCACACACGTGTCCAGCTCCTCACCACGACGGTCACGGCCTTCCTGTGACCCACAAAGTCCATGTTGGTCCTCCAGCCGTCGCGCTCCACGATCTGAGCCGTGGGACCAGAGTTGTTCATGGCGTGAGCAGAGACCAGGTACTGACCATCAGGAGACCAGGAGAGACGGAGCACGTGTGTGGTTCCACCGCACTGGAGAAAGGAGAAGAACAGTGTGCAGGGTTTGTGTGTGAAACTAAAGGTCTGTGTGTGACAAGGAGCAGAGGATTATGGGACTTTTAGCGCCTGTGGAGTTCTTACCTCGTTAAAGGGTTTGGTGATGTTGGCCTCCATGTTCCAGTCCACCGTCCTCCAGACCTTCAGGCTGTGGTCATCAGCCTGAGACGCTACATACTTCCCCACAGGGTCCCAGGTCAGGCCCTTCACCAGCCCCGTGTGTCCCCTGAGCACGCTGACCATCTCTGTACACACACAGACGCACACACACAGACACACACACACACACACAGACACACACAACATGAAGAGCGCCCCCTAGGACACAGATCTGACCCTTCACCAGCTCTGGCCAAGCCCACTGTAGCCCCAAAACACAGGGGCCAGTCTGAGGGAGTGTGACGTCTCCCACAGGGTTGAGCTCCAAATGAAGCTCATCGAGGCCAGCAGTTACAGCGGCTCATCTGGAGCACTTACATAACAAATTCAAACCACGAGTATCATAGCAACCAAAGAGCCAATCAGGAGCGAGGCTTTTGAAGGCAACAACCCTTCCCACAGTGTACACTTGGCAACGCTGTCACTCAAACCCGTTGCCAACGCTAGCGGGAGTGTCGTCAGGGAAAGGCGGCGCCTGATGGCGACTCGCGGGCTCGCCCTGTCCACGACTACAGGATACGGTCTGAACATAGGACATTAGAGGAGTAGAATTTAATGCCATACCTGGGAACTTTCGTGCGTTCCAGATGACGATGGTGTTATCGACGCTGCAGGAGGCCAACCACACGTCATGAGGAGACCAGGCCACGTCCATCACATCTGAGGAGAGAGGAGAACATGTAGAACGCTCATGAGACAGGTCCCAGGCCGTCACATCTGAGGAGAACATGTAGACGTGTGAACGCTCATGAGACAGGTCCCAGGCCGTCACATCTGAGGAGAACATGTAGACGTGTGAACGCTCATGAGACAGGTCCCAGGCCGTCACATCTGAGCAGAGCTTTCCAGACTGAAGGTTCCTGAGCTGGTTCCTCTCTGGTTTCTGTCTCTGTAAGATCTTCATGAGATGTTCCAGACGGTTCATATTTTGGTGAGCAGGTTCTGAGCTGGTTCCTCTGGTGGTTCCTCCCCATTAGAAAAACTATGACGTCATCTCCTCAGGATGCCCTCCCACTGTGTTTTATTTATGGAAATATAAAAGTCCCCAGCTCCTGTGTGGTCGTTTTATTAAGATAAGATAAGATAAGATAAGATATGCCTTTATTAGTCCCACAGTGGGGAAATTCCAGTGTTGCAACGCACAGTTCAAGAACAGCAGGAAAATGGAACATGCAATAAAACAAGATAATAGATAATGGCTAAAAAAAGAATAATTTAGAAATAGACTTAAAGATAGACTCTAATTTTGTTCCAGTGGAGCAAAAGTATAAAATACAAAATATAAAATATAAAAAAAAAAAAATAAAAAAAAAACAGGTGTGTGTGTATGTGTGTGTGTATAGGTGTGTGTGTACAGGCGTGTGTGTGTATGTGTACCTCCTGTGTGGTTGCGGAGGATGGTCACACATCTCCACTGTTCCACATTGGCCAGTTTGGAGCTGGAGCCGAACACTGTGCTGGGCCCAATGAAGCTGTCAACACAAACACACACACACAGACACAAACACACACAGACACACACAGTACTGTGAGTGTGTGATATAAACAGATGTTGTGTATTTCCTGGTAGAATTGTGCGTTTGGACTCACGCCGCTCTCTTCCAGACCATCACCAGTTTATCGTCTCCTCCAGACGCCAAGTACAGCCCGTTATTCGACCAGCGCACGCAGTTCACACAGGCTGCAACACAAGTACGTCAGATGCCCTCCCGTGTGTCAGATGCCCTCCCGTTCACCCGAGTCAGACGCCCTCCGGTTCACTCGAGTCAGATGCCCTCCCCGTGTGTCAGAAGCCCTCTCCATGTCTCAGATTGTGTTAGATGCCCTCCCTGTGTGCCTCAGATTGCGTCAGATGCCCTGCCGTCTTACCCAGGTGGTTGTCCATCTGGCAGAGCATCTTGGGGACGCTCTCGTTCTTCTCGTCTTCTTCTCTGAGGACAGGAGCCATGTTCCAGATCATCACCTTCCCAGAATCCTCCCCTGGAACCAAAACAAACCAGAGAACCGCGACCCGCAGGACGGCGACCCGCAGGACGGCGACCCGCAGGACCGCGACATCGTGAACTGTGAGGACTGTTTATTTAACTCAAGTATTTAAAGCTACAGTGCGTAACTTTCTGGAGGCGTCGCCTGTATGTTTCCATGGAAACAGAAGGTTAAAAGCATACTTTGAACATTCTCCATGGAGATCAGTATTATGCCATACTGTGGAACATTATAGCAAAAGGAAAAACATTTCCATGGAAACAAGCAGAGGTCCTCCTCCAGGTCAAATATGTCAGGTTTGTGGAGATGCGAGCCCACTCAGTCAGGACGCATGTTTTTCTAAGGTTTTCAGTGCAATAAACAACTAAAAAGTAGCATATTGTGGCTTTAATTAAATGGACTAATTTCTTGTATTTTAGGAGATACTTAAAGCTCCAAAATGACACAAAACTGACTCCTGTGACCCGAACCCTGGCCCTGACCCTTTACGCCATGTTCTAATGGTGTTACCTTGTCCTCCTGTGGCAAACTTGGTCCCATCAGGATGAATGTCCACAGAGAAGATGGGTTTGCCTGAAAAGAAAACAAAAATTAAATATTAAAAACAGTGTAAAAACATGAAAACCGCTGAGCTGCTCAAATAGAATCAGGAAACCACAAAAACACGCTCACATTTGGATTTCTTCATTTTCAAAGATGACACGAGACATGCAGAATAATTTAAAGGTGCACTGCGTAACTTTTCTGGAGAAGGTCTGCAGCCTGTTTGTCTCCATGGAGACGTTAATGCTTTAGTTGAAATTGTCCACAGTATGGCATTAAACTCATCTGTCTTGGATTTATTCAAATACAGGAGTTATTTTTTGCTCAAACACATCTTTACTTTACTTTACTTTCATTCTTACTGTGAGTGGGGGCGCCTCTCCACAGATCTAACCTGTAATTTGGCTCTATGCAAGTCTCCATGGAGATTCTTACGTTTATGGCCATACTGTGGAATATTTTAGGAACATCTCCATGGAGCTAAGCAGATGACGGCGCCTCCACACGGACAAGTTACACAGTGCAGCTTTACATTTGTCATATTTTTCTTTGTTTCTGAGGCCCTGAAACCAAAAAGTTAGAGGTTCAATTCCCAAACTTTGCACTGCTGTCAGACTGGATAAATGTAGCTAAGCCAGAGGTGGGTGGTGTGATCCCAGCTCAAACTAAAGCATCCTCTTGTTGTGTCCTTGGGCAAGACACCAAACTTTGTCTGTGTGAAATATTTCAACACATTTGATGACAGATTTCCAATGTTCTGAAACGTTTCTAACACATAAATAATGAAATCAGAAGAGTTCTGACACTAAACTGTAGAATCTCACGCAAAGTGTGGACTTTATCTCAGTGTTCAGTCTCTTCATGAATAAAAGAGACTGAACACTTTATTCAAATGTGCAGAATTTGCGTCAGATCTCGCGTTAGAGGCACTTTGCGCGTGTGGACGCGCTTGAAGCACTTTTGCACCGGTGGAATTGTGTTTAAACCGTTAGAAACTCTGAGAAACATGAAGATGACGTTTGGAAGTTCCATCAAAGTCACTGCAACGGTTAACTTTTCTCATCTGCCATCTTGAAGACACTTTGAGGACCAGTTTAAGCCCCAAAGTGTGGCGATTTCTTGTCATTATTTGCGGATATTTGCAGATGTAAAGCAGGAGATGCGCATTTGTGAGAATTCCGTGTTTTATCCGTGAGAATAAGACTGAGGACCGCGGTGCAGTGATGCTAACACGAGCTAACCGCGGCAGGAGTTGGAGCGGAGGACGTTTGGAGCGAGACGCACAAAATGACGCTCAACAGCAGAAAATGTGCAGGTTTTTAAAGTTTGCGGGAGTTTGGAGACAGCGGACAGGAGCGAGGACACGTCAAACAAGTGTCCCCCGGAGCTGCGTGTCTCTCCCGGACAACAAAAGCCCAACTTGATCGGAGCACCGGGCAGCGGCGGCGGGCGGGAGCGGGGCTCTTACCGTTGTGGCTCACCCAACTCGGCTTCAGTAGCTTCATGTTTGCCCCCGGCTCCGGAGCGTCTCCTCCGGGTCACACGGCTCCAATCGCGGCCCCTCAGCTCCTCCACAGCCCCGGCTCTTTGTGCTCAGTGTGTCCGGCCCGGTGCAGCGCCGCGGCGGGCATCCATCGCGCTTTTCTCGGGTTTGTGGAGCGGAGCGCACCGGAGACACAGCGGGCCAGTGCGCATGCGCCTACAGGAAATGGGATTCAAAACAAACCCTGTCACAATAAAAGCCTCCTCACGTGGCACAGGCCTTCACAATAAAAGCTCCACAGACGTCAATATGAACTTTATTTTGAGTTTCTGCTTCCAAAGATGATTTTGTTTAATAATAATTATAATTTATAATAATCATAATTTTGAACCCACAAATATAAAACCAGCTAATTATTATTTTATTTTAGCTTCAAAACTCAGAAAATCTATGAAGAAATGTTATATTCAGCAGTGTGTGCGTGTGTGTGCGTCTGTCTGTGTGTAACTATTTAGAACTCCTGCATTTTATTCACAGAATCATTTTATTTCATGTCACAAAATGTCACCAAAAACAATTTCAACAAAAGCACCAAAATGACCCAGAAAAAGCTTATTCAGATTCAACTTCATTTTACAGTAAACAGATTCAAAACAGACGAGTTCATCAGAATCAAAAATTAAATACCCAAAAAAGTGTCAGTAAAAAAGAAATATTATAAATCATTTTTAATCTTCAAAGAAAATTATATCAGTACAATTATGACTTTGAGCAGTTACGAATGTGGCCACAGGAGGGCGCTGTGACAAAAACGTGAAGATTTACACTTTAAAATATGACCGTAATTCAAAAGAGCGACGTCAGAGTTTCAATGAAGGTTTAAATTTTTCAGTAACTCTTTTACTTTGTTTACTCACATTTCCTGTAGAAAAGTGTCATGTCATTTGGGCTAGAAAATTATTTTTTAAAAGTTATATTCATTTTAGTCTGGATGGAGACGTCACTGCTCTGCCTGGAATGTTCCACAGTGTGACATTAAACAGCTCTACTTTACATTTATTCAATCACAGGTGGTTTTAGAGCTCAAAAATACCTAGAAAAACAGACATTCTGACTGTGAGCGGGGTCGCCTCTCCACAGATCTGACCTGGAACTTGGTCTGGTTTGGGATCCATGGAGATATGAAAGGTTTAATGCCATACTGTGGAACATTCCAGACAAAGCAATAACATCTCCATGGAGAAAAGCATTTGATGGATCCTCCACCTGAAAAGTTACAGAATGCAGCTTTAAATCTGGAACTGGAATTGGCACAAAACAAAAGGAAATGTCCTTCTGTCTCTGGACAAACGTTTTGGACTGAAGACTCGTCGTCTTCTTCAGATCTGAGCCGTTTCTTTTTCTGTAGAACCTTCTGGGCATTCTGAGGCATTCCCACAGACCGATAAACGATAAAGTCCACGGAGAAAACACCAATCGAACTCCAACTCTACTTTTAGTCCAGTAAGAATGTAATGGCCGTTTGGATTATTTGGATTATATTATTTAAATGGACGGTGAATTTCTGTTCTGGTGTAAACGGACACGAGAGCAGAGTCACAAAAGTGCAAATATCGGCTCGATACATCGGCCGATATATTGGTCTATTTGTGGTTGGTGTTTGAGGTTCAGGCTTGTGAGGAGGAGCCTCTGAACAGATCTTCTATCTGCTCCAGGGTTTTGCCTTTTGTCTCTGGGAGGAAGAACGTGGTGAAGACCAGGTTCAAAACGCACATGAACGAGAAGAGCCAGAAGGTCCCAGCCGAGGTCAGGAAGTTCTGAGGAGGACATAGAAACGGGTTTAAATGTATAAAAGTGACGACATAAAGGGGTCTTTATGTACTTTTTATCAGCTCCTTTTGCAGCTTTATGATCGTCTTTATACAGACGATATGGACTGACAGTAACTCCACGAGCACAAAGGTCGTCTGGACACAGGATTTTGCTGAACGCACAAAAGTTTGAGGAAGTGAAGCTCCAGCTGCTGACGGTGGTTTGGGGACACGGACTCAAAAGAGGAGCTCCACTCGGCACAAAACTGACTCTAGTTAAAGGTTTTATGGAGGATTATTTTTAGTTTCAAACTATCAATAAAAGTTCAAAATATCATCTCCCTGCGTTTCTATAGTAACCGACTCTCCGGCGCGCTGGGATCACGTGGTTTACGTTTGTCTCTCGCACATTCCACAGACGCAAGACGCCGTTTACTCGACCAACGCAGCGGTTCTTAGCGGCTTTTTCCAACTGTAGCTTCCTCACAGTTTGGACAAAGTTTGTTGCGATGGCAGACGAGAATCCACAACCAGTTAGACGCAAAAGAAAGTCCGTCTGACAGAAGTCTAAGAGTGAAGCTTCTCTGTGATTGGTTAAATCCAGCTGTCACTCATTCAAAGCCTGACCGAGGAGAACCAATAGGAGAGGTTTTCCTAGTTTAGTCCTGGTTTAGTCCTGGCTTAGTCCTGGTTTAGTCCTGGTTTAGTCCTGGTTTAGTCCTGGCTTAGTCCTGGTTTAGTCCTGGTTTAGTCCTGGTTTAGTCCTGGTTTAGTCCTGGTTTAGTCCTGGTTTAGTCCTGGTACCATCATGTCCTGGAAGCTCTTGGTGACGACGAAGGCCATGCCCCAGTTGGTGAGGACACAGACGGCTCCAGCGAAGCCTCGGACTCGGACCGGGAGAATCTCGCCCATGACCAGCCACGGGATTGGCCCCCAGCCCAGAGCGAAGCCTGAGGGACAAGAGGCCAGGGTTAGACCTGGTTTAGTCCTGGTCTAGTCCTGGTTCAGTCCTGGTTCAGTCCTGGTTCAGACCCGGTCTAGTCCTGGTTCAATCCCGGTCTAGTCCTGGTTTAGTCCTGGTTTAGTCCTGGTCCAGTCCTGGTTCAGTCCTGGTTCAGACCCTGTCTAGTCCCGGTTCAGTCCTGCTTCAGTCCTGGTCTTACCTGTAATGAACACTCCCATACTGAGGAGGGCGAGCCAGGCCATGTGGGTTTGGGGCTGAGGTTGGTTCAGGAGGTAAAAATAAACGCCGAACGCCGCCGTGCTCAACGCCATGGACGCTCCTGCAGGGGGCAGCACAGAGACGGGCACTTACAGACACTTTAAAGAGTTCTCTGGGGTATTACAGAGGGAGTATTATACCTCTGTGGGGTATTACAGAGGGAGTATTATACCTCTGTGGGGTATTACAGAGGGAGTATTATACCTCTCTGGGGTATTACAGAGGGAGTATTATACCTCTGTGGGGTATTACAGAGGGAGTATTATACCTCTGTGGGGTATTACAGAGGGAGTATTATACCTCTGTGGGGTATTACAGAGGGAGTATTATACCTCTCTGGGGTATTACAGAGGGAGTATTATACCTCTGTGGGGTATTACAGAGGGAGTATTATACCTCTCTGGGGTATTACAGAGGGAGTATTATACCTCTGTGGGGTATTACAGAGGGAGTATTATACCTCTGTGGGGTATTACAGAGGGAGTATTATACCTCTGTGGGGCATTACAGAGGGGTATTTACCTCTGTGGGGTATTACAGAGGGAGTATTATACCTCTGTGGGGCATTACAGAGGGGTATTTACCTCTGTGGGGCATTACAGAGGGGTATTTACCTCTGTGGGGTATTACAGAGGAGTATTTACCTCTGTGGGGTATTACAGAGGGAGTATTATACCTCTGTGGGGTATTACAGAGGGAGTATTATACCTCTGTGGGGTATTACAGAGGGAGTATTATACCTCTGTGGGGTATTACAGAGGGGTATTTACCCCTGTGGGGTATTACAGAGGGAGTATTATACCTCTGTGGGGTATTACAGAGGGGAATTTACCTCTGGGCCTGTAGTGGGAGGGGCTTGTAGTGGGAGGGGCCTGTAGTGGGAGGGGCCTGTAGTGGGAGGGGCCTGTGATGGGAGGGGCCTGTGATGGGAGGGGCTTGTGATGGGAGGGGCCTGTGATGGGAGGGGCCTGTAGTGGGAGGGGCCTGTGATGGGAGGGGCCTGTAGTGGGAGGGGCCTGTGATGGGAGGGGCCTGTGATGGGAGGGGCCTGTAGTGGGAGGGGCCTGTGATGGGAGGGGCCTGTAGTGGGAGGGGCCTGTAGTGACCATAGGAGCCGAACATCCTTAAACGGCTCCGACCGAGGCTGAGACATGATGAAGAGCCACACGGCTCACTCACACACCCCAGTTTACTCCTCTGCCTCCACTGTGAGGAATTCAGAGAGATCTCTAGATAACTCAAACATGCATGGAGGACTCTGAAACCTTAGACATGTTTCTGATGAAGGAACCATGTGGGAGAAAGCTCCAAAAGTTGATTTAGTCGACTATTTCGTCTAACAGCTCGTCTTTAAAGAATGAACAGACACAGACTGAGTTTATGATTTCTAAAGAATAAACTCCATTTGGAATTTCCACAGTAAAACAGTTCTTCTGAAGGTTCTCAGTTTGGTCTGAGATGTTCTTCTGAAGCCGCGACAGGATCCTGGGGTTCCTGTTCCTCACATGGACCTGACTCCAGATTCTCCTGTGAGCGCTGGCCTCAGTGAGCTTCATTTGACTGGAGCCTCGGTGAGCTTCATTTGACTGGAGCCTCGGTGAGCTTCATTTGACTGGAGCCTCGGTGAGCTTCATTTGACTGGAGCCTCGGTGAGCTTCATTTGACTGGAGCTGAACGTGGCGGCGTCTCACTCGCTCCGAACACTTTTTATCCAGACTTTAGCTTCTACACAAAAGGATTTTTCCTGTTGGAGATTTCAGACCTGAGACGATGAGCAGCAGCCTCCTCCCGGCGCGGTCCATCACCACCGCCGCCACCGCCGTGAACACCACCTGAGCCACGCCCACCAGCACGGAGCCCACGTCCCCGTTCTGCAACACACCATACACACACACAGATACACACACAGATACACAGAGATATACAAAGAGAGAGACAGACAGGAGCAGACAGGAGCAGGAAGGAGCAGGCAGGAGCGCACCTGGAAATGTGCCTGTTGGAAGATGCTCTCGGCGTAGAACATGATGGCGTTGATCCCGGTCATTTGCTGAAAAACCATGAGACCGACGCCGAGGAGGAGGGGCTTAAACACACCAGGGTCACGGAGGTCAGACACACGGAACCGAGAGCCCTGAGAACACAGACCGGGTCCAGGGTTCAGACCGGGTCCAGACCGGGTCCAGGGTTCAGACCGGGTCCAGACCGGGTCCAGGGTTCAGACCGGGTCCAGGGTTCAGACCGCGTCCAGACCGGGTCCAGGGTTCAGACCGGGTCCAGACCGGGTTCAGACCGGGTCCAGACCGGGTCCAGGGTTCAGACCGGGTCCAGACCGGGTCCAGGGTTCAGACCGCGTCCAGACCGGGTCCAGGGTTCAGACCGCGTCCAGACCGGGTCCGGACCGCGTCCAGACCGGGTCCGGACTGGGTTTAATCAAGTACTCAAGTAAAAGTATCACATAAAAAAGTCTAGTAAAAGTACTGAAGTACCAGTTTAAAAAAGTACTTTAAGAGTAAAAAGTGAAAGTATTTCACTGAGACGTGTTTGTGTTACATGTAAATACTGATAAAGACCCAGACCCGGACCCAGACCTGGACTGTCACAGTGAATCATGAACGTGATAAAAATAAAACCTGGAACCACAGGGAAAGTATTTTTACATTTCAGTCCTGAGGCTCTAAACCGGCAGACGTTTGGAAACCTGCGGACGGCGACTTCCTTTGGCTCTGTTGGCGACAGGAACTCTGACAAAATCTGGGAAAACTGAGAAAATGTCCCAGTTTTCTTCATCTACGTGTCACAGTTTCTTTCTTTTTTCCTTTAATAAACTGCTCGTTCATTTGTTTATTATAATTAGTCTAACTTAATTTTTTTTTTAAAGATTCCGTTATTTTCTGCAGATCCACAGTTCCGACCTGCTGCCTGTGAGAGACTCTGAAAACCCGATCAGAGTCCCTGAAAACCCGATCAGAGTCCCGTCCCCCGTGGAAACTTCGGCAGGTTCTGAAGACGCTGCTGCTGAATCCACAGTTTTATTGTTTTATCACATGTCCAGAGTCGCCGTCCGCGTTTTCCAAACGTTTTCCAATAAACGGGAACAGAGCCCGCTCTCCTCCAGGCGGGTGCTCTCCTGTCTCACCTGCCCCTGCCCGCTCTCCTCCAGGCGGGTGCTCTCCTGTCTCACCTGCCCCTGCCCGCTCTCCTCCAGGCGGGTGCTCTCCTGTCTCACCTGCCCCTGCCCGCCCTCCTCCAGGCGGGTGCTCTCCTGTCTCACCTGCCCCTGCCCGCTCTCCTCCAGGCGGGTGCTCTCCTGTCTCACCTGCCCCTGCCCGCTCTCCTCCAGGCGGGTGCTCTCCTGTCTCACCTGCCCCTGCCCGCTCTCCTCCAGGTGGGTGCTCTCCTGTCTCACCTGCTCCTGCCCGCTCTCCTCCAGGCGGGTGCTCTCCCACTGCACCGGGGTGTCGGGGCCCCTCAGGAACCTCAGCGCCTCCTCGGCCTCTGACCTTTGACCCCGAGACAAAAGGAACCGCGGCGTCTCCGGCATAAAACACATGAACACCAACATCAGGGCGGGAGGAATCGAACTACAGACCGCAAGCCAGCGCCAGTCCAGCACCAGACCTGAGGCAGAGGCAAGACACTTCAGACACAGAGAGAGGAGAGAGGGAATCGAACTACAGACCAGGAGACAACGAGCAAGACACTTTAAACACAAAGAGAAGAGAGGGAATCGAACTACAGACCAGGAGACAACGAGCAAGACACTTTAAACACAGAGGAGAGGAGAGAGGGAATCGAACTACAGACCAGGAGACAACGAGCAAGACACTTTAAACACAAAGAGAAGAGAGGGAATCGAACTACAGACCAGGAGACAACGAGCAAGACACTTTAAACACAGAGGAGAGGAGAGAGGGAATCGAACTACAGACCAGGAGACAACGAGCAAGACACTTTAAACACAAAGAGAAGAGAGGGAATCGAACTACAGACCAGGAGACAGCACCAGACCTGAGACAACGAGCAAGACACTTTAAACACAGAGGAGACAGAGGGAATCGAACTACAGACTGCTCCTAATAATAAAATAAACAGGTTGATTGAGTTTCTGTTCAAATCTGCAGCTCCAGTCCTGCTGTGACTCAGACACAGTGAGAACAGAGCAGGGGGCGGGGACAGGGGGTGGGTGAAAACAGGGATTTTCTGATGTTTCCTTTAAAGCTCCAAACGCTCTGTTCCACCTTGTGATGTCATCAAGTGGTAGTTTCCAAGTGAACAGCTCCTTTTACCTTTAGTTCAGTCGAGATCGACAATTCCAGGACTGAAATGATCCAAATGATTCTAGTGAAGGTGTGTGGAGTTTAAAAACACAGTGGAGCACTTCCTGTATCACCACATGATGACATCACGAGTGTTTCAGTTTGTTCCTCAGTCCTTCAGGAGATGTTTTGCTGCAGGGACAGAGCTGCTCTTTGTGTCTAAAAATACAGCAGCAGATTTCACACTGAACTTTTCCTGAAACTCCAGAAAAGATTTCAACCACGAGGAAGAAGAAGAAGAAGAAAAAGAGTGTGTGTGTAGTGTGTGTAGTGTGTATAGTGTGTGTGTGTAGTGTGCATTCAGATGCTCCTCTCTGTGTGTTTTTCTCCTGAGTTCTGGTCAAAGATCATCTGTGGTCACGAGGCTCCAGCTTCATTTGACCAAAACAAACAAAGATCCTAAACGAGTCCTGAAGGCTCCAGAAGAACTTGTCCACACCGGCTCAAGTGCCGCGCTGTGGGTTTGTTTAAAATGTTCCTCTGGAGCTCAAATCGATTTAATCCGCTACTGCGCCTGGGCGTCGTACGGTAGCTCAAATCGATGGATCTGAGCTGCTAAACACGTCCCTCTAAAGAACAGGACAGTCACGAGCTAACGTTAGCATTAGCGTTAGCATTAGCGTTAGCATTAGCCAACAGCTTTTCAGTGAGTCGTTCACACCTTTTAGTGGAAAGTCTATGGAGACAGGTGAGTGTTTTTATTCGCAAATAAATATTACACCGTTCACAAAAACATTTCTTGGTCCAGAAACAAATATAACGACATCCACAAATATAATTCATGACTCAAACGTAAAAACGTTCACAAAAACTTTTCTCCACTCAAGAGAAAATGTGACGTGATTGACAAATGTCAGCGCAGTTACGTTTATCTGATTTAAACCGATGAAGCATTTGTTTGTGGATTTTTGAGACTTTCCTGACTGTGTTTGATGCACAAAAGTGTTTTTGCTTTTATTTTTGTTTTTTTGTTTTTTACAGCCAGTTACATCAGCTGAAGTTGGAGCGTTTGGTTTATGGTTGACGACATTGTGTTTCTATTTATTTTATTTTATTTCTTTAGTTTATTTCAGAGACAGGGGCAGTCCACAGTCCACATGAACCTGAACAGGACAGGTGCTTTGTGCAGGTTGTGGCTCTAGAGCTCATTTCCACCTGTCGTCCCTGCTGCAGGTTTTTTTTTTTTTTTTTTAGATTTGCTCTGACTGCACAGAGTCGGAGTCGTTTGGTCCAGAGGTTCTTCTCCTGTAGAGTCAGACTCGTTTGGTCCAGAGGTTCCAGATCATTTTCAGGTCGACTGAAAATGTCGGGGGGAAGGTGGTTTGTCTGTAAGTTTAACTTGTTTATCTCCTAATTTAACTCAGACTGGCCAGTTAGGTGAGTTTTCAGTTTCTGCTTTTGTTTAACTCCTGAAGACACGGCCCCTGTTAGAAGTTTATTGTGACCAGAATGGCAACGACCAAGTCGTAATGTACTAAACACTCTTAAACACCATGTCTTCAGAAGTTAAACAAAAGCGGAAACTGCTCTGAAGACTTTTGAAAACTCGCCTAACTGGCCAGTCTGCATTTCTAGTCCAAACGACAGCACCTGGATCATCATTTCCCCTTAAGTTCAGTCATGAATAAAGAACTTTAAACGAATTAAATTAGGAGATAAACAAGTTAAACTTACAGACAAACCACCTTCACCCCGACATTTTCAGTCGACCTGAAAATGATCTGGAACCTCTGGACCAAACGACTCCGACTCTGCAGGAGAAGAACCTCTGGACCAAACGACTCTACAGGAGAAGAACCTCTGGACCAAACGAGTCCGACTCTACAGGAGAAGAACCTCTGGACCAAACGACTCTACGGGAGAAGAACCTCTGGACCAAACGACTCTACGGGAGAAGAACCTCTGGACCAAACGAGTCCTACTCTACAGGAGAAGAACCTCTGGACCAAACGACTCTACAGGAGAAGAACCTCTGGACCAAACGACTCTACAGGAGAAGAACCTCTCGACCAAACGAGTCCGACTCTGCAGGAGAAGAACCTCTGGACCAAACGACTCTACAGGAGAAGAACCTCTGGACCAAACGAGTCCGACTCTGCAGGAGAAGAACCTCTGGACCAAACGACTCTACAGGAGAAGAACCTCTGGACCAAACGACTCTACAGGAGAAGAACCTCTGGACCAAACGAGTCCGACTCTGCAGGAGAAGAACCTCTGGACCAAACGACTCTACAGGAGAAGAACCTCTGGACCAAACGACTCTACAGGAGAAGAACCTCTGGACCAAACGAGTCCGACTCTGCAGGAGAAGAACCTCTGGACCAAACGACTCCGACTCTGTGCAGTCAGAGCAAATCTAAAAAAAACCAAAAAACCTGCAGCAGGGACGACAGGTGGAAATGAGCTCTAGAGCCACAACCTGCACAAAGCACCTGTCCTGTTCAGGTTCATGTGGACTGTGGACTGCCCCTGTCTCTGAAATAAACTAAAGAAATAAAATAAAATAAATAGAAACACAATGTCGTCAACCATAAACCAAACGCTCCAACTTCAGCTGATGTAACTGGCTGTAAAAAACAAAAAAACAAAAATAAAAGCAAAAACACTTTTGTGCATCAAACACAGTCAGGAAAGTCTCAAAAATCCACAAACAAATGCTTCATCGGTTTAAATCAGATAAACGTAACTGCGCTGACATTTGTCAATCACGTCACATTTTCTCTTGAGTGGAGAAAAGTTTTTGTGAACGTTTTTACGTTTGAGTCATGAATTATATTTGTGGATGTCGTTATATTTGTTTCTGGACCAAGAAATGTTTTTGTGAACGGTGTAATATTTATTTGCGAATAAAAACACTCACCTGTCTCCATAAAAATCAAACTCCTGAACAGGACCATGAACGCTCGCTCTGATCACAGGAAAATGTGCATAGACATACATGTAGAGCACCCCCAGGGTGACGTCACTGCCAAGTATCAGTTCTAATCAATCAAATGATCAATCCATTATTATTATTATTGTTTTTTTTTTATTGGGGCTGTTACTGAGGGAGTCTGGGGAACGTTCTGGAGCACGACCTGAAGCAGCTGTGAGATCTCCAGGGCTCAGAGACAAGAAACAGGTGAAAATAGAAAATACCAAAAAATGATCAGAACAAATCAGGAAAAAGTGAGTGGAATTTAAAAACCCAGAGGAGCACTTCTGTAAAACCACCTGATGACATCACTGGGTGTAACAGAGTGTAGTGAGCTGTGCAGAGGGAGACTGAAGGTGAATGAAACAAACACGACTCCAGAGCTGTTCACATCAGAACAGGGTTAAAGCTCCAGTGCGGGACATTTCATCACATCAGAACAGGCTGACAGGGTCTCACCTGCCAGGTAAACTCCCATGATGCCGATCACCACCATGAGCTGCACACAGGAGCCGAGCAGCCCCCGCACGCGCTCGTGAGCCGTCTCTGAGATGTAGAGCTGAAACAGAAGCTGTGGGTTAGACTCCGGATCTGAGTTTAGTTTGATTCATTTTCACTCGGTAAAAAACACAGAAAAAAACTTTATACAAAAGAATTAAGGATCCAAAAACCCTCCGGGGCCGAAACGTGGTCACCTAAAAACAGATCATTAGTTTATGAGCGCAGAGAGTCCTGAGGGTCCTAAGGGTCCCGAGAGTCCCGGTGCTCCCGAGAGTCCCGGTGCTCCCGGTGCTCCCGAGGGTCCCGGTGCTCCCGGTGCTCCCGAGGGTCCCGGTGCTCCCGAGGGTCCCAAGAGTCCCGAGAGTCCCGGTGCTCCCGAGGGTCCCGGTGCTCCCGAGGGTCCCGGTGCTCCCGAGGGTCCCGGTGCTCCAGAGAGTCCCGGTGCTCCCGAGAGTCCCGGTGCTCCCGAGGCTCCCGGTGCTCCCGAGGGTCCCGGTGCTCCCGAGGGTCCCGGTGCTCCAGAGAGTCCCGGTGCTCCCGAGGGTCCCAAGAGTCCCGAGAGTCCCGGTGCTCCCGAGGGTCCCGGTGCTCCCGAGAGTCCCGGTGCTCCCGAGAGTCCCGGTGCTCCCGAGGCTCCCGAGAGTCCCGGTGCTCCCGAGAGTCCCGGTGCTCCCGAGAGTCCCGGTGCTCCCGAGAGTCCCGAGGCTCCCGAGAGTCCCGGTGCTCCCGAGAGTCCCGGTGCTCCCGAGAATCCCGAGAGTTCTGAGAGTCCTGAAGGCAGAGAGCGCACTAAAACTGTTTGACTAAAACTTTTAGTCAAACTGTTATAAAATAAGTTGCTGCTAAATGAACTTCAGTGGTGGGACACGTCTGAATGACCCATATGGGTCAAACGCAGGTGAGTGGGTCAAAGATGGGGACATCCATTCACCTGATGGACACACCTAGCTCCGCCCCCTGGGAGAGCCTGACATCTACAAGACAATGACATGATCAAAGACAAGACAGGCGCTCTTTCTGCAGGCGACAGGTGCAGTAGAGGGGGCGGGGCAGAGTCTGACTCACTCTACAGGAAACACACGAGGCTCTAATAAAACCCTTATCTTATGAGACAATAAAATCCATGATTCTCCTCGGGTGAACCAGACGTGCCTCAGTGCAGTTCCTCAGCAGAGAGGCAGGGGGCGCCACATGTTTAAAGTGAATCTGAGCCCAAGGAGGAGGGGCTCCAGACTCACCGGCACCACGAGCGAGGTGACTCCGCTGGCGAGGCCGGTGAGGGCGCGGCCGAGGTGGAGCATCCAGACGCCCTGAGCGGCCACGATGAGCGTGAAACCGCCGACGAAGGGCAGCGCCGAGAACATCAGCGAGAGCTTCCTCCCAAACCTCTGCACCATCCACCCGCCGAGGAGACCCCCGCCCGCCGCTCCCAACGTCACTACGGACTGAACACACAAGAGGGAACCTTTACAGCTACTTGTCTTATTTAAAGGTGCACTGTGTAACTTTTCTGCATTGAGAAGTTATTGTTTTGACTGGAATGTTCCACAGTGCGGCATTAAACTGAATAATCTATTCAATTCAACATCAAATCACTCATTCTCACTGTGAACGGGCTCGCCTCTCCACTGATCTGATCTGTAACTTGACTTGGCAGTGTTTAAGTTTAAGAAAGTTTAGTACCATACTGTGGAACATCTCCATGGAGACGAGCAGGTGGTGGACCTTCCATCAGAAAAGTTACACACTGCACCTTTAAACCAAAAGTGCTGAATTTCATAAAAATAATAAAACAAAAACGAGAAGATGAAAGTGTAAAAACGCTCCCGTTCCGAATCGTACCCCAAACCAGGAGGCCTGCGTGGCGTCCAGGCGGAGCCGTGGGTCATCGATGGTCATGAGGTCGGGGATGGCGGGCGAGCTGTAACCCAACACGAAGCCGAAACTCAGAGGGCCCAAAACGGCGGCAAAAGTGGCGAGGAACAGGCGCCCGTTCTGGACTTTACTGTGGGACGAGGACAGAGAGAGAGTTAGACTTGAACTACAGCTCAGACCCGTCTGCATTTGACCCGTCCTCCGGGTCTGTGCTTCATCAGTGAGTCGTCTGCATTTGACCCGTCCTCCGGGTCTGTGCTTCATCAGTGAGTCGTCTGCATTTGACCCGTCCTCCGGGTCTGTGCTTCATCAGTGAGTCGTCTGCATTTGACCCGTCCTCCGGGTCTGTGCTTCATCAGTGAGTCGTCTGCATTTGACCCGTCCTCCGGGTCTGTGCCACACTGTAGATTTTTGTTTTAAACACTTTTACAAACTCGTGTTTTACCTCCTGGACTCACGGCTCTTCAAAGACTAAAATGGACAAACATTTAAAGACTAAACCAGGACTAAACCAGGACTAAACCAGGACTAAACCTGGACTAAACCAGGACTAAACCTGGACTAAACCTGGACTAAACCTGGACTAAACCTGGACTAAACCAGGACTAAACCAGGACTAAACCTGGACTAAACCTGGACTAAACCTGGACTAAACCAGGACTAAACCAGGACTAAACCTGGACTAAACCTGGACTAAATCAAGACTAAACCAGGACTAAACCACACGCTCTGAACGGAGCTCAGACCGGGTCCTTAAACCGGCTCCTGGTTCACCTGAGGTACAGCTCCTGCTCGGACTGCGGGGTGTCCGGCTCTCCGTCCCCGGGGATCGGCTGTCTGTGCCCGGCCTCCGCCTGCAGCAGCCCGCGCCTCTCGTCCTGGAGGTCCATCCCGAGCTCCGGTGACACCGCGGCCTCAAAACAAGCCCCAGACCCGGGGCGCGGAGCAGAGCGAGGAGCGGGACAGAGAAGCCGGAGAGGAGCGCAGGGGAGCGGGCATGTCCGCGCAGAGCCGCCGGTCTGGAGGTCGAGGGTTTGATTCCGCGGAATAACCGGAGGAACAGCTTCGGTCAGCTGATCCGAGCGCGCCTCGTGTTTCCTGCTTCCGGGAGACTTCACAATAAAAGTCTCTGTGTTTTTCATTTCAAAATAAAGGCAGGAACAGCGCCACAGACGCGCAGATGAACGCGGAGCTTTAAAATCATTATTAAATCATTATTAAATCATTATTAAATCATTATTAAATCATATTTATTGATCCAGGGGCGGGGCTCAGTGTCGCCCTCTGCTGGGGACAGTGTCTCCTGCTGTCAAGTGTCTCTGGATCATCAACAGGGACATACTCTTCCTTCAGATGGTTTTGTATTTTCGCCTCTGACTAAACTTTGTCCAGCTTCAGTTTTGACTGAATTTGTGGAAACTTCGTGTTGAGACGCAGCTGAAACTTAAATCGTTTTTTAATTATTCATAAAACTAAACATTTTACCACAGACTTCTATGTAACAGCTCCCTCTACTGTGCGGTTCTGTGACGCAAACGACGGCGCCTCCATCTGAAGCTCAGATCAAATGAATCTGCGGATGTTGTGATTGGATAAATATAGAGTCAGATGCCCTCCCATCCTCCTGTGTATCTGAGATGGGGGCAGGTCAGGTGTCTCCCATGTTCTAACGTTGTTCCCAATAATCTAGTGATCTCTCCTGGGCCTTAATCAAACCCTCCTTACAGGTAGCAGTACGAGTCTGTACGAGGCTCCGCCCACAAGCCTACGTCCTACGAAGTGTTACAGTTAATGCCCCAGAGAAGTCACATACTCCCTCTTTAATACCCCACACAGGTATAATACTCCCTCTTTAATACTCCACACAGGTATAATACTCCCTCTTTAATACTCTACACAGGTATAATACTCCCTCTTTAATACTCCACACAGGTATAATACTCCCTCTTTAATACTCCACACAGGTATAATACTCCCTCTGTAATACTCTACACAGGTATAATACTCCCTCTTTAATACTCCACACAGGTATAATACTCCCTCTGTAATACTCCACACAGGTATAATACTCCCTCTTTAATACTCCACACAGGTATAATACTCCCTCTGTAATACTCCACACAGGTATAATACTCCCTCTTTAATACTCCACACAGGTATAATACTCCCTCTTTAATACTCCACACAGGTATAATACTCCCTCTTTAATACTCCACACAGGTATAATACTCCCTCTGTAATACTCCACACAGGTATAATACTCCCTCTTTAATACTCCACACAGGTATAATACTCCCTCTGTAATACTCCACACAGGTATAATACTCCCTCTTTAATACTCCACACAGGTATAATACTCCCTCTTTAATACTCCACACAGGTATAATACTCCCTCTTTAATACTCCACACAGGTATAATACTCCCTCTGTAATACTCCACACAGGTATAATACTCCCTCTTTAATACTCCACACAGGTATAATACTCCCTCTGTAATACTCCACACAGGTATAATACTCCCTCTTTAATACTCTACACAGGTATAATACTCCCTCTGTAATACTCCACACAGGTATAATACTCCCTCTTTAATACTCCACACAGGTATAATACTCCCTCTGTAATACTCCACACAGGTATAATACTCCCTCTTTAATACTCCACACAGGTATAATACTCCCTCTGTAATACTCCACACAGGTATAATACTCCCTCTTTAATACTCCACACAGGTATAATACTCCCTCTTTAATCTGCAGATGTCTTGATTGGACAAATGTAGCGAGGCGACTCTGGGTTCAGTATTTTATTTCTTTACATTGGCGTTACACTGCAGTTCCGCGTGCCCTGTGGGGGCGGGGCCTCAGTACCCGGGGGCGGGGCCTCAGTACTCGGGGGCGCAGGGCGGGGCGTCGGGCAGTGGTTGGCACCTCTCGACCACGGCGTTGATCTCACCCACGTTCACGCCGTCGTAGGTCCCGATGATGGAGGTCCAGCGCGTCTCTCCGTCGTGATTGGTCCGACTCAGACGCGCCTTAAAGGGGATGTCCGCCGTCATCCGCCGCCCCTCCATCCGCACGGAGCACGAGTGGTTTGGAGGAACCAGGATCTGACAAAGACCAAAGACTAAGACCACAAACCAGGACTAAACCAGGACTAAACCAGGAACTAAAGAGATGACATTAGAGGCGGAGCTCGGATTAGCGCCCCTGCTCCTGGTCTCTCAAAGGACCTGGAGGAGGCGTCTGGGGAGAGTTTGGTCCTCACCTGCACCTGCACCGTGTGGCTGATGGTCTCGCTTATGGAGGTGCCTTCAGAGAACGTCACCGTCTGCTCCTTTGTGAAGTCCACGTTCCCTGGACCTAAGACGCACATACGCTCAGAACCGGGTTCTACAGGACCCTGAAGAACTCTACATGAATCTGCAGAAGTCTATATAAGTCTGTAGAACTCTATAGAACTTTATATAAGTCTGTAGAACTCTATAGAACTTTATATAAGTCTGTAGAACTCTATAGAACTTTATATAAGTCTGTAGAACTCTATAGAACTTTATATAAGTCTGTAGAACTCTATAGAACTTGTCCTCCTCAGATGTTTCTCCTTCTCGTTCTTGGTTTGGGATCAGCTCCACAAACTTGTCAGATTCATCTGCTGGTTTAAAGTCCTTCACCTGAAACACTGAAACACTCATGTCTTTGGGGCTGAATAAAGGCTCCACTTTAGTTTATTTCTCCTGACAGAGAAGACCAGGACTAAACCGGGACTAGACCAGGACTAGACCGGGACTAAACCAGGACTAGACCAGGACTAGACCGGGACTAAACCAGGACTAGACCGGGACTAGACCGGGACTAAACCAGGACTAAACCAGGACTAGACCGGGACTAGACCGGGACTAAACCAGGACTAAACCAGGACTAGACCGGGACTAGACCGGGACTAAACCAGGACTAAACCAGGACTAGACCGGGACTAGACCGGGACTAGACCGGGACTAAACCAGGACTAGACCGGGACTAGACCGGGACTAAACCAGGACTAAACCAGGACTAGACCGGGACTAGACCGGGACTAAACCAGGACTAAACCAGGACTAGACCGGGACTAGACCGGGACTAAACCAGGACTAGACCGGGACTAGACCGGGACTAAACCAGGACTAAACCAGGACTAGACCGGGACTAGACCGGGACTAGACCGGGACTAGACCGGGACTAGACCGGGACTAAACCAGGACTAAACCGGGACTAGACCGGGACTAAACCAGGACTAAACCAGGACTAGACCGGGACTAGACCAGGACTAAACCGGGACTAGACCGGGACTAGACCGGGACTAGACCAGGACTAAACCGGGACTAGACCGGGACTAGACCGGGACTAGACCAGGACTAAACCGGGACTAGACCGGGACTAGACCGGGACTAGACCGGGACTAAACCAGGACTAAACCAGGACTAGACCAGGACTAGACCGGGACTAGACCAGGACTAAACCGGGACT
Source organism: Taenioides sp. WSHXM2023 (assembly GCA_029959045.1). Classification (NCBI taxonomy): domain Eukaryota; kingdom Metazoa; phylum Chordata; class Actinopteri; order Gobiiformes; family Gobiidae; genus Taenioides; species Taenioides sp. WSHXM2023. Next base: position 34,608,477 of record CM057089.1, read on the forward strand.
AGACCAGGACTAGACCGGGACTAGACCAGGACTAAACCGGGACTAGACCAGGACTAGACTGGGACTAGACCAGGACTAAACCAGGACTAGACCAGGACTAGACCAGGACTAGACCAGGACTAAACCAGAACTAGACCAGGACTAAACCAGGACTAGACCAGGACTAGACCAGAACTAGACCAGGACTAAACCAGGACTAGACCAGGACTAAACCGGGACTAGACCAGGACTAAACCGGGACTAGACCAGGACTAGACCAGGACTAGACCAGAACTAGACCAGGACTAAACCAGGACTAGACCAGGACTAGACCAGGACTAGACCAGGACTAAACCAGAACTAGACCAGGACTAAACCAGGACTAGACCAGGACTAGTCCAGGACTAAACCAGGACTAGACCAGGACTAGAACAGGACTAAACCAGAACTAGACCGGGACTAGACCAGGACTAGACCAGGACTAAACCAGGACTAGACCAGGACTGTTTCATGTCGATAGGTCCAGTAATTACAGAGATATGAACCATAAACCAGGTCACACGTCTACAATCTGACAGTTACACTGTCTCACCTGTCTCACCTGTTTCACCTGTCTCACCTGTCATCGAGTGTGATGTCACTTCCGGGTCCATTCGCTGATCGAACATGTCTCAGTTTCCTCTGATCTCCGATAAACAAAGACTCGTTTAAATCTCAGTGATTAGTCCAGATCTGTGGTTAGAGCTGTGACGGCCCCAGGGTCTCAGGGGCCCAGAACTGGACCCTCTGCCTATTCATTAATATTAGAGGGGGGCCCATGTGAGTCTTCTTGCTCCGGGCCCCCAAATGTCTGTTGATGGGCCTGTTCCTCTGTTATGATGATTATTATGTGTTAAATTAAATTAAATTAAATTGTATTATATGGTTTGTGGTGAAACACTTTTAAAGAAACTTTCTCTAGTTTCATAAAAAAGGAACAAAAACAAAACATAAACGCCGCTGTGACCCGGAAGTGACGTCGTCGCAGTTCTGTCGGGTTCGTGTGCTGTGATGACTGACCGAGGATGGGCATCTGGGCCTTCATGGTGCTGATGGTTCTGTTCCTGGTTTCTCGGCCGATGTCCCAGTGCTTCTCCAGCGTGGTGGACTTCTCCAGGGTGACGGTCTTCTGCACGCTGCTACACTCCAGGTTGGTGACTTTGGCGAGCTGCAGCGCCTCCGGTGGATGGTGGAAGAGCCGCATGTGGTCGATGTCGTACTCCACGTGGGACACGTGCTGCGTGTACGTGCCGTGGTTTATGGACAGGACCTGGTAGTTCTTGTACCAGTATTCCTCGCCCTCCCATGGCAGGAAGAAGGCCTCGTGCTGCGTCACCACTTTGCCCAGACCGTATTTGTTTTTACCCACAAAGATGTCGGTGTTTGGGCACGTGCGCACGGAGAACGGCGGCACTGCCCCGTACGAATCCTCCACCCACACCAAGAACTCAAAATGGTCGACGTTCACCAGGACGTCAAACTTGGAGGAGGCATACTCTTTGTCGGCGTACGGGTAACGGCAGACGCCGCCGCCGCCCTCGGTGTAGAAGCCTGACTCACAGTTCACTTTGCACACGTAGTCGGTGCGTTCGGTGTATCCGTTAAAGATGCCCACGGCGCCGTTGGGCAGAGAGCCGTTAAAGCGCTCCCACTTCAGGTTCACGTACTCGGGGAACATCGGCTCCTCGGGGAAAAGGGCGCGGTCTGGCAGGTCGAGGTGACGCGGCGAGCCCGTGGAGGAGCGAGACGGGACGACCTCAGACAGGGCCGGGTTCAGCCACGGCTCTGAGGAGACAGGAGCCACGACAGGTGTGTTCAGGCTTTTATTGTGATCGTGTATCGCTGTTTATGTCACATTATCTATTACTTTGCATTACACTGGGGGTGTTCTACATGTCTATGGTGGAATGTTCAGCAGTTTCCATGGTGACACAATGCAAACATTAGCAAACACTGGCAGAAAAGTTTTAAGATCATCTGAAAACAAGAAAAATTCCAAAGTGATTTAAAGAAGAGCACATTTTCATGTTCCTGTGATCAGAGTGTTCATGGTCCTGTCACTCCTGTCACTGGTCACTCTCACCTGTCAGTGACACTGACAGGTGAGAGTGAGAGAGTGACGAACTGAAAAACTGCTGGCTAATGCTAATGCTAATGCTAACGCTAGCTTGTGACTGTAATGTGATCTGAGAGGGACTTGTTTAACAGCTCAGATCAGAAGTTCGGCTAAATTAATTTTGTGTTAAAACAAAACTCAGATTAAAGTCTAACAAAGACTCGTACAGAGAAGTGCTTTCAGTTAGCATCACATCCCCACAGAAGTATGAGTAGTGTAAAAGGATTTGTTTTCATAAACGTGGTTTCACTCATGTTACTCACAAACACAGATGAACAGAATAATCCTGAGTGTGTAACTCACTGTTGTCATGGCGACCGTCCTCAGACACAAACAGCAGCGGCTCAGACTGAACACAGCTGCAGTAGAGCAGAGCCACCAGCAGAGGGAGCACCGAGCGCCACAACATCTGAAACAGACAAAAGGAACATGAAGAAGAAAACTCGTGTGCGCGTTAACCATGTTTAATGTTCTGATGTTCAGATGTTCCTCCTCAAAAACACCTGGAGTTGTGTTTGTTTCATTCACATGTTTGAGGAACTCTTTATTATTAGTCTGTCTACATCTCCAAAGCTCCAAACGCTCTGTTCCACCTTGTGATGTCATCAAGTGGTAGTTTTCAAGTGAACAGTTCCTTTTACCTTTAGTTCAGTAGAGATCGGCAATTCCAGGACTGAAATGATCCAAATGATTCTAGTGAAGGTGTGTGGAGTTTAAAAACACAGTGGAGCACTTCCTGTATCACCACATGATGACATCACAAGGTGGAACAGAGTGTTTTCAGTTTGAGAGAAGAGCTCGTGTTAAATCTGCAGGTTTGTGTGTTAAACATGTGAATGAAACAAACACAACTCCAGGTGTGTGACGAGGAAACGACATTAGGACAGAGCAGAGGATTATGGGACATTTACAGAGAGCAGAGGATTATGGGACATTTACAGAGAGCAGAGGATTATGGGACACTGAATCAGCCTCCTAAAGGAAGAGTCCAGAGTCGCTCAGAGTCACAGAGTCGTAGCTCGTCTGATTTACATCATATTTGAATCAGATCAATAGTTTTCTTAATGATCGTTATAAATAACAGTATCGATTCTTTAGGTTCCTGATCCCCACAGACTGGAGCAGATCAGAGGCTCAGAGTCCAGAGGAGCAGGTCTTACCTCGACAGCCGCTGCTTCAGGACTGAGGCTCCAGGTCTGACTCCTCCCCCAGAAAACAGGATCATTATGACCCCAATAAACCTGGTCCAGATCCTGGTCTGACTGTTCAAGTTTAACGCCGTACTGTGGAACATTAGGCAGAGCAATAACATCTCCATGGAGATAAGCTGGTGGCAGACACTCCACCTCCTTTAAGAAACAGTCAATCCATCCATCCATCCATCCATCCATCCATTCTAACACATAAGTCATAATGAGCCTAAACATTTGTTTAGATAAAAAAGATCCGTCATGAAGTGTGTGTTGTCTGAGCAGCAGGGGGCGCTGTTCCTGTGTATGCGTTTTGTTCCCTCTGAGTTTAAACAGCTTTAAATGTCAGATGTTATTTCCTCCTTTCTCTCGGTGCAGATCAGATGCCCTGCCGTCCAAAGTGCCTCACTCTAATAAATAATGATAATGATAATTATTGATAATTTTCTGATAATTTCAGATAAGCCTCAGTTCCTGGAGCTTTATCGATGTCATAAACTTTCCTCTGACCCCGTGTTCTGCAGCAGAGGCAGAATTGTGAATGATATCTGTACGACCTTGAGACTGTGGCAGAGTGGTTAGCCCTCTGACCTGCAGTACTGGACCACACAACACCGAGTCTGTGTTTGACTCTTGTGAAAATGTGCAGTACCTGAGTGTGTCCGTGTCATGACCCGTTTCCTCACACTTCTGTTTGTCCCTGTGAAGAATAACTGAGATTTTCAGTTTTAAAGGGGGTCATGGGGAACCTGAGCGTCTCTGCTCTGATTGGTCCGTTAAACGGGGAGGAATGTGGTTCATATTTGCTGGTTCTGCATAATAATAGAAATGGCAGTGAACGGATATTTACAGCAAGTTTAAATCTGTTTTTTAAAATGTAATTAAACATTCACAGTGGAGGAAATAAGTATTATCACGCAGGAAACTTGGACTCAAATGCAACACAAAGAATGCGATCAAAAGCAAAGGCCTTGGTTCAGTTTAACAGAAAGTGTCCTACAATAGGAAAAGCTTAATATGTCAAATCAGGCTGATAAACAACAAAGGAAGTTATGAGTTTATTATGTGAACTAAAATATCCTCCAAAACTGGGAAATTCTGTAATTCGAAAACGGGCAGGGGATAACTCAGAAACAGATTCTTCAAACAGGGAATAATGCAGAATTGCACAAAATGCAAACAACAGATTTCACATTCAGAGTTTCAGATACAGAGCTGGAGAGTCTCCTGACTTGTCGACAATCTAGCAAGAACTGACTGGGCAGAAGGAGTTTATATAGACGACCCGGGATGATTGGGGAATGAGCGGCAGCTGCAGGAAAAACAGGGAGGGAGCAAAAGATGGACTGGATCAGGCTAAGAACTGGAACTGGACTGGGGATAACATGTAAACAATAGGCAAAACTGTGACAGAACCCCCTTCGTCCCAAAAGCAAACTCTGAACACGGGTGGGAGGAGGGTCAAAACTCTTCTCAAACGTCAGAGACCTCAAATGGACCACCCAGGGTAGCAGAAGGAACCACACGAGAACCCGAAGAGCCCTTTGAAGGTTGATCTGGATGTTGCTCATGGAAAGCCGTAATGCGAAGAGGGTCCAAGATAAAACGGGCGGGCACCCATGAACAATGGAGACCTAAATCCAGAGATCAACCGCAGAAGAGCCCTGGCAGCATCAGCCCTGCAGTCCCTCTGGAAACCACTCTGGCGACACTCTACCATCTCTCGCACGACGAAGCTCCGGATATACAACTCCGCCGTACTCTCCATCCTGCTGTATGGCTCGGAGACATGGCCCCTGAACAAGACTCTGGCTGCCAGAATAGATGGCTTCGATAGCAGAGCCCTCCGAACCATCGAAAACATCAGGTGGCCCCAGCGAGTTTCCAATCAGGTGCTCAGAGCTCGCACGCGCCAGCCCAGAGCATCTTGCCTGGCTGCGCAACGCCGCACCCGCTGGTTTGGTCATGTCCTCCGCCTTCCTGCTGACAATCCCACGAGAGCCATCCTCCAGTTTGACCCAAAGGCAGCAGGCTGGAAACGACCACGAGGCAAGCCCCGCACCCGATGGCTTGACGTCATTGCGGGCGACCTCCAACAACTTGGAGTCACTGTGGAGGACGCAGAGCAGCTGGCCCAAGACCGCCAGCACTGGAAAAAACTGGTTCACCTGGTCGGCTCAACGCACGGGGACAAGACGCCCCCCCCTTCGCTGGAGCCCTAAGTAAGTAGTAAGTAAGTACCCATGAACGCTCCTCTGGACCATAACCTTCCCAGTCAACCAAGTATTGGAGACCTCGGCCATGACGTCTGGAACGCAGAAGGCGCCGCACTGTATACGCAGGTCCACCATCAATCAGACGTGTCGGTGGTGGGGGAGGCAAGACGGGAGCGAGAGGACTTTCACAGACCGGCTTCAGCTTTGAGACATGGAACGTAGGATTGATTCGCATGGCTCTGGGTAACTTGAGATGTGCAGCCACTGGGTTAACCATCTTTTCAATTTCAAAGGGGCCAATGAATTTAGGTGCCAGCTTCTTAGAATCAACCCGGAGTGGAAGATCCTTGGTGGAGAGCCAAACCATGTGACCACTCTGGTAAGCAGGAGCCTCTGAACGGCGGCAGTTGGCTGATGCAGAGTAGCGCTGTGCAGAACTCAGCAGAGCAGTCCGGGCCTGTTTCCAGGTTCTGTGGCAGCGTTTTATGAAGGCTTGAACAGAGGGGCAAGAAACTTCCTTTTCCTGATATTGGAACAGAGGTGGTTGGTACCCATAGGCACACTGGAATGGGGAAAATCCTGTGGCAGAACTTCTCAGCGTGTTATGGGAGTACTCGACCCACAGTAACTGCTGAGACCAGGAAGACGGGTTCCTGGAGGCCGTACACCGCAACACTGTCTCCATCTGCTGGTTTATTCTCTCAGTCTGACCACTGGACTGAGGATGATAGCCTGATGATAGGCTAACAGTGGGTCCTAGAAGTGAACAGAACTCACGCCAGAAAATGGAAGTGAACTGTGGACCCCGATCAGAGACGATGTCTGTGGGGAGTCCGTGTAGCCGAAAAACATGCTGCAACATGAGCTCAGCTGTTTCTTTGGCAGAAGGGAGTTTAACCAGTGGAATGAAATGAGCCATTTTACTAAAGCGGTCAACTACTGTCAGGATGGTGGTGTGTCCATTGGAAACAGGTAAGCCAGTGACAAAGTCCAGGGATATATGGGACCAAGGTCGGTGGGGAACAGGTAAGGGAAGAAGATGGCCAGCAGGTGCTTGGTGACTGGGTTTAGACTGATTGCAAACCTGACATGCATTGACAAAATCGCTGGTGTCCTCATCCAGAGTATCCCACCAGAACCTTTGTAGCAGGACCTCCTTAGTTCGCTGGGTCCCGGGGTGGCAGGTGAGCTTTGAACTGTGAGCCCACTGAAGAACATCTGACCTGAGGTGCTGTGGAACAAACAGGAGGTTGTTTGGACAAGTGCTGGGGCCAGGGTGGTCTTCCAAAGCTGTCTTGACTCGTTCCTCCACCTCCCAGGTGAGAGTGGCAACCATGTGATAGCTGGAAAGAATAGTATCTGGGTCGGCAGAGGTGTCCTCAGATTCTTGTGGTCTGTCCAGACCAGGAATGGAATCTTGCAGCCTTCAAGCCAGTGTCTCCACTCTTCCAAAGCTAACTTCACAGCCAGCAACCCTCTGTTCTCGATGTCATAGTTCCTCTCCGCAGGTGACAGGCGTCGCGAGAAGAAGGCACAGGGGTGTAACTTTAGGTCATCAGATGCTTTCTGTGACAAAACAGCCTCTACACTAACATCTGATGCGTCGACTTCCCCCACAAACTGCCTCTCAGGATCTGGCATTCGGAGGATAGGAGCTGTGGTGAAGAGGGTCTTCAAGGTCTTAAAGGCTGCATCAGCCTCTGGAGACCACCTATAGGGCACCTTGGAGGAGGTGAGAGCTGTAAGGGGAGCAGCAACAGAACTGTAGCCCCAGATGAACCTTCGGTAGAAGTTTGCAAACCCCAAGAAGCGCTGCAGCATCTTGCGGGTCTCAGGAACAGGCCAAGCGGTAACAGCTTCCACCTTGGTAGGGTCCATGGAGACACTTCCCTGACCAATAATGTACCCCAGAAACGCAACTGATGAGACGTGGAACTCACACTTCTCTGCCTTGACAAAGAGTGAGTTTGCAAGCAAGCATTGTAGGACAGTCTGGACGTGATGAACGTGTTCCTCTTTGGACTTGGAGAAAATCAGGATGTTGTCAAGATAAACAAAAACATATTTGTTCAACATGTCATGAAGGACATCGTTGACCAGAGCCTGGAACACGGCGGGGGCATTGGTAAGACCAAACGGCATGACCAGATACTCATAATACCCTGTGGGTGTGTTAAAGGCAGTCTTCCACTCGTCCCCTTCCCGGATCCGGATGAGATGATACGCATTGCGAAAGTCAAGTTTAGTGAAAATAACAGCATCCTGCAGAAGTTCGAAGGCTGATGAGATGAGTGGTAGAGGATATCTGTTTTTAACTGTAATATTGTTTAGGCCTCTGTAGTCAATGCAAGGCCTAAGGGTCTTGTCCTTCTTCTCAACAAAGAAGAAACCTGCACCAGCGGGAGACGAAGAGGGTCTGATGATGCCAGCAGCTAGAGACTCATTTACATACTTCTCCATTGCTTCTCTCTCAGGTCCGGAAAGAGAGTAAATGCGACCACGAGGGGGAGAAGTTCCAGGCAGAAGGTCAGTCGAATAGTCATACGGACCATGTGGAGGAAGTGATATAGCTTTGGTTTTGCTAAACACCTCTTGGATGTCGTGGTACTCCTCAGGAACACCTGTCAAGTCTGGTGGAGGACTGGAGTTATTGTTGGGCAGCAGTGCAGGAATGGCTTGGTTGAGACAGCTCTGATGACAAGATGGACTCCAACTAGTAATGGAACCCAAAGACCAATCAATATGGGGGTTATGATGGAGAAGCCAACGGAAGCCGAGGATTACAGGGTGCTGTGGGGTCTTCAGGATGTGGAACTGGATGGTCTCATGGTGGTTGCCAGCCAGTAACAGGTGAACCGGGACAGTGTGATGAGTTATGGAACCCAAAAGTCTGCCATCCAGAACATTAGCAGGTACAGGAGTAGGAAGAGGAACTGGATTTATTTTTAATTGCAGGGCCAGGTTCTCATCAATGAGACAGATGTCAGAGCCTGAGTCAATTAGAGTGGTCACAGTGTGAGTACCACTCTCAAGCAACAAACGAGCTTGAAACTGAGGGCGTTTAACAGGGGATGAAGTAGAGGATAGACTCATCAGTACTCCCCTTTCTACTGATGAGCCTGCCCTTTTACTGGACATCTGGAAACAAAATGGCCGGGCTTCCCACAGTAGAGACATAGATTCCCCTGGTGTCAACGTTGTCACTCTTCAGGAGAAAGACTTGTACGGCCTACTTGCATGGGCTCAGGACCTCCATCTAGAGGAGCCAGTGTGTGACTAAAGGAATCTGAACCCAACGGAAGACGTGGTCGTGAACTTGGTTGTTGTTCCGGAACTTTCAGCTTTTTCTCTTGTCGGCGAGCTTGGATTCGACGATCGAGTTTGGTGGTCAGTTCTATCAGGTTATCAAGATCAGAGGGGAGATCATATGAAACCAGCTCATCCTTAATGTAGTCATTCAGACCCAAGAGAAAAGCATCCGTTTGAGCTGCGACGTTCCACTGACTTTGAAGGGCCCGGGTCCGGAATTCAATTGAGTAGTCAGCAACTGTGCGGGCTCCCTGACGCAATCCCAGTAACCCCCCAGCAGCGTCAGGCCCGGTGGATGTGGCACCAAACACCTTACGAAGTTCTTTTGCGAATGCATCAAAAGAAGTACAGGCAGCTGTCTGGCGCTCCCATTCTGCGGTTCCCCAAAGCCGCGCCCTTCCTGTAAGATGATTGATGGCAAATGCTACTCTGGCTCTTTCTGTGGAGAAAGTGTGTGGCTGTAGGGCAAAGAGAATGGAGCAGTTGGTCAAAAATGGATTGCACCCTTCAGGGTCTCCCCTATAACGTTCAGATGTGCTTACTCTGGGTTCAGAAACAGGTCCAGGTGCCATCACTTCAGCTTAAGGTTGCGGAGCAGGGTTGATAGGAGTAGGAGTAACTGCAGTGACTGCCAGTTGCTGGATCTGAGCTGTCAAAGTGGCCATGTCATATTCCCTAGCTGCAGTTGCCTCCCGAGCAGCAATAGCAGCAGACGCGATCTCAGCCTGCTGTTGCTGCAGGCTTCCTTCTAGTCTAGCAAGCCTATCCATAGGGCTTTCCTTGTGTGCTGAGTCCATTCTGGCTAGATTGTACTATCACGCAGGAAACTTGGACTCAAATGCAACACAAAGAATGCAATCAAAAGCAAAGGCCTTGGTTCAGTTCAACAGAAAGTGTCCTACAATAGGAAAAGCTTAATATGACAAATCAGGCTGATAAACAACAAAGGAAGTTATGAGTTTATTATGTGAACTAAAATATCCTCCAAAACTGGGAAATTCTGTAATTCGAAAACGGGCAGGGGATAACTCAGAAACCGATTCTTCAAACAGGGAACAATACAGAATTACACAAATTGCAAACAACAGATTTCACATTCAGAGTTTCAGATACAGAGCTGGACAGTCTCTTGACTGGTCGACAATCGAGCAAGAACTGACTGGGCAGAAGGAGTTTATATAGACGACACTGGGATGATTGGGTAATGAGCGGCAGCTGCAGGAAAAACAGGGAGGGAGCAAAAGATGGACTGGATCAGGCTAAGAACTGGAACTGGACTGGGGATGACATGTAAACAATAGGCAAAACTGTGACAAGTATTTGATTTGCTGATTTTGTAGATTTGCCACTGACAAAGAAATGAACGTCTATAATTTTAATGGTCGGTTTATTTTAACATTGAGAGACAGAAAATCCAGAAAATCACTTTAAAGAAAATATAATAAGTGATTTGCATTTCATTGAGTGAAATAAATATTTGATCCTCTAGACAAAAAGACTTAAACTCTTGTTTGCAGCTCAGAGGTCAGATGTTTCTTGTAGTTGATGTCCAGGTTTGTGCAAATATCAGGAGGAGTTTTGGTCCACTCTTCTTTGCAGATCATCTCTAAATCATTGAGGTTTTGTGGCTGTCGCTTGGCGACTCGGAGCTTCAGCTCCTCCATAGTTTTTCTATAGGGTTAAGGTCCAGAGACTGGGCCACTCCAGGACCTTCATGTGCTTCTTCTTCTTGAGCCACTCCTTTGTTGCCTTGGCTGTTTGTTTTGGCTCATTGTCGTGTTGGAAGACTCATCCATGATCCATTTTCAGTTTCCTGGAGGAGGGAAGGAGGTTTTCACTCAGGATTTTAACGGTACATGGCTCCGTCCATCCTCCCGTTGACGTGGTGAAGTTGTCCTGTGCCCTTGGCAGAAAAACTCCCCTAAAGCCTAATGTTTCCACCTCCATGTTTGACGGTGGGGATGGTGTTCTGGAGTTGAGTTAATGCCAAAGAGCTCGATTTCGGTCTCATCTGACCACAGCACCTTCTCCCAGTCACTCTCGAAATCATTCAGGTGTTCATTGACAAACTTCAGGTGGACCTGCACATGTGCCTTCTTAAGCAGGGGAACGGAGCACTGCAGGATTTTAATCCGTTGCGGCGTAAAGTTTTACCAGTGGTTTTCTTAGTGACTGTGTCCCAGCTGCCTTGAGATCACTGACGAGCTCCTCCAGTGTGGTTCTAGGCTGATTTCTCTCTGATCAGTGATCAGGTCTTTGGTCTTTCCCATGTTGGACAGTTTGGACTCTGATGGACTGATTCTGTGGACAGGCGTCTTTTATACAGGTGACTCGTTAAAACAGGAGTCGAGTGGATCAGGAGAGTCTGTGACTGTGGAGCAGAACTCTTAATGTTTGTAGAGGATCAAATATTTATTTCACTCAATGAAATGCAAATCACTTATTATATTTTTTAAGCCATTATCTATTATCTTGTTTTATTGCATGTTACCATTTTCCTGCTGTTCTTGTTTCCCCACTGTGGGACTAATAAAGGCATATCTTATCTTATCTTTAAAGTGATTTTCTGGATTTTCTTTTTGATTTTCTGTCTCTCAATGTTAAAATAAACCGACCATTAAAATTATAGATGTTCATTTCTTTGTCAGTGACAAATCCACAAAATCAGCAGATCAAATACTTATTTCCTCCACTGTAAATACATCTTTGAATCCTATTCTTAAAACCACAGTATTTACTTTTAGAAGGTTCTTGTTTATTGTGGGCTCGCCTCTCCACAGTATGGCATAAAACTGATCTGTCTCCACAGAGATTGTTCCAAAGTGTGGCTTTAATTTTCTGTTTCCATGGAATCATGGATGTGCCACCTTCAGAAAGTTACACTGTGTGGCTTTAATTCAGATGATTTTACATTTAACAAAAACACAAAGAAAAACCAAGCATGAATGAACCATGTTTATTATATTCACATCACAGATGCCTCCACTGCACAGAGCAGGTGTCTTGCTCATGAGCAGGGGTCAGAGCAGGTGTCTTGCTCATGAGCAGGGGTCAGAGGAGGTGTCTTGCTCATGGGCAGGGCTTGGCGTTGGGCACCGGCTCACAGCGGTCCACCACAGCTCGGACCTCCCCGATCTGGACGCCGTCGTAGGTCCCGGAGATGGACGTCCACTGCGTCTCTCCGTTGGCGTAGGTGCGGCTGAGGCGGGCAGTGTACGGCACGTCGGCTTTGAACTTACGACCCTCCATCCTCACCTGGCACGAGTGATTCGGCGCAACCGTCAACTCCACCGACACCGAGTGAGAGATGGACTCCACCCGCGTCGTACCTGAGGGACAGAGGACAGAGGGGCAGAGGACAGAGGGGCAGAGGACAGAGGACAGAGGGGCAGAGGGGCAGAGGACAGAGAGGCAGAGGACAGAGGGGCAGAGGACAGAGGGGCAGAGGACAGAGGACAGAGGACAGAGGGGCAGAGGACAGAGAGGCAGAGGGCAGAGGACAGAGGGACAGAGGGACAGAGGACAGAGGGGCAGAGGACAGAGGGGCAGAGGACAGAGGGGCAGAGGACAGAGGGCAGAGGGGCAGAGGACAGAGGACAGAGGACAGAGGGGCAGAGGACAGAGAGGCAGAGGACAGAGGGGCAGAGGGCAGAGGGCAGAGGGGCAGAGGGCAGAGGGCAGAGGACAGAGGACAGAGGGGCAGAGGACAGAGAGGCAGAGGACAGAGGGGCAGAGGACAGAGGGCAGAGGGGCAGAGGGCAGAGGGCAGAGGGACAGAGGGGCAGAGGACAGAGGGCAGAGGGGCAGAGGACAGAGGACAGAGGGCAGAGGGGCAGAGGGGCAGAGGGCAGAGGGCAGAGGGCAGAGGACAGAGGGGCAGAGGACAGAGGGCAGAGAGGCAGAGGACAGAGGGGCAGAGGACAGAGGGGCAGAGGACAGAGGGCAGAGAGGCAGAGGACAGAGGGGCAGAGGACAGAGGGCAGAGAGGCAGAGGGGCAGAGGGGCAGAGGGCAGAGGACAGAGGACAGAGGGGCAGAGGACAGAGGGGCAGAGGACAGAGGGCAGAGGGGCAGAGGACAGAGGGCAGAGAGGCAGAGGACAGAGGGGCAGAGGGACAGAGAGGCAGAGGACAGAGGGGCAGAGGACAGAGGGCAGAGAGGCAGAGGACAGAGGGGCAGAGGACAGAGGGGCAGAGGACAGAGGGCAGAGAGGCAGAGGACAAAGGGCAGAGGGACAGAGGGACAGAGGGGCAGAGGGCAGAGGGGCAGAGGACAGAGGGCAGAGAGGCAGAGGACAGAGGACAGAGGGCAGAGAGGCAGAGGACAGAGGGGCAGAGGGGCAGAGGACAGAGGGCAGAGAGGCAGAGGACAGAGGGCAGAGAGGCAGAGGACAGAGGGGCAGAGGACAGAGAGGCAGAGGACAGAGGGCAGAGGGGCAGAGGGGCAGAGGACAGAGGGCAGAGAGGCAGAGGACAGAGGGGCAGAGGACAGGGGGCAGAGGGCAGAGAGGCAGAGGACAGAGGGGCAGAGGACAGAGGGGCAGAGGGCAGAGAGGCAGAGGACAGAGGGGCAGAGGACAGAGGGCAGAGGACAGAGGGGCAGAGGACAGAGGACAGAGGGGCAGAGGACAGAGGGCAGAGGGACAGAGGGGCAGAGGGGCAGAGGACAGAGGGCAGAGGGGCAGAGGACAAAGGACAGAGGGCAGAGGGACAGGGGGCAGAGGACAGAGGGCAGAGGACAGAGGGGCAGAGGACAGAGGGCAGAGGACAGAGGACAGAGGGACAGAGGGCAGAGGGCAGAGGGGCAGAGGACAGAGGACAGAGGGGCAGAGGACAGAGGGGCAGAGGACAGAGGGCAGAGGACAGAGGACAGAGGGACAGAGGGCAGAGGGCAGAGGGGCAGAGGACAAAGGACAGAGGGCAGAGGGACAGGGGGCAGAGGACAGAGGGCAGAGGACAGAGGGGCAGAGGACAGAGGGGCAGAGGACAGAGGGCAGAGGACAGAGGACAGAGGACAGAGGACAGAGGGACAGAGGGCAGAGGGGCAGAGGACAGAGGACAGAGGGGCAGAGGACAGAGAGGCAGAGGACAGAGGGCAGAGGGACAGAGGGGCAGAGGGCAGAGGGGCAGAGGACAGAGGGCAGAGGGGCAGAGGACAGAGGACAGAGGGGCAGAGGACAGAGAGGCAGAGGACAGAGGGGCAGAGGACAGAGGGCAGAGGGGCAGAGGACAGAGGGCAGAGGGACAGAGGGGCAGAGGGGCAGAGGACAGAGGGGCAGAGGGCAGAGAGGCAGAGGGCAGAGAGGCAGAGGACAGAGGGGCAGAGGACAGAGGGCAGAGGACAGAGGACAGAGGGCAGAGGGACAGAGGGCAGAGGGACAGAGGGGCAGAGGACAGAGGGCAGAGGACAGAGGGCAGAGAGGCAGAGGACAGAGGGGCAGAGGACAGGGGGCAGAGGACAGAGGGCAGAGAGGCAGAGGACAGAGGGGCAGAGGACAGAGGGCAGAGAGGCAGAGGACAGAGGGCAGAGGGACAGGGGGCAGAGGACAGAGGACAGAGGGGCAGAGGACAGAGGGCAGAGAGGCAGAGGACAGAGGGCAGAGGACAGAGGGCAGAGGGACAGGGGGCAGAGGACAGAGGGCAGAGAACAGAGGGCAGAGGGGCAGAGGACAGAGGGCAGAGAGGCAGAGGACACAGGGGCAGAGGACAGAGGGCAGAGGGGCAGAGGACAGAGGGCAGAGAGGCAGAGGACAGAGGGCAGAGGACAGAGGGGCAGAGGGCAGAGGGGCAGAGGACAGAGGGCAGAGAGGCAGAGGACAGAGGGGCAGAGGACAGAGGGCAGAGGTCACTGCTTTGTCCATACAAAGTCTTTCCACTTTCCTTTAAGAGAAATACTTCACTGTGATTGGTTAAATCCAGCTGTCACTCACTCAGAGCCTTACACGGGCTGACCAGGAGGGGGAGTAGGAGGGAAAAATGATATGATCAAAGCAGCAGAAGGAGGAGATCACGACAGAAGTGACACAAAAGTTGTATTTAATGTAAAAAAAAAAATGGCTGCCATGTTCTAATGCTGTTCCTCCTGAAACACAGACCTGGAGTTGTGTTTGCTTCATTCACATGTTTGAGGAACTCTTTATTATTAGTCTGTCTACATCTCCAAAGCTCCAAACGCTCTGTTCCACCTTGTGATGTCATCAAGTGGTAGTTTTCCAGCTCCTTTTACCTTTAGTTCAGTAGAGATCGGCAATTCCAGGACTGAAATGATCCAAATTATTCTAGTGAAGGTGTGTGGAGTTTAAAAACACAGTGGAGCACTTCCTGTATCACCACATGATGACATCACAAGGTGGAACAGAGGGTTTACAGTTTGAGAGAAGAACTCGTGTTAAATCTGCAGGTTTGTGTGTTAAACATGTGAATGAAACAAACACAACTCCAGGTGTGTGAGGAGGAAACGACATCAGGACGGGGAACACTGTGATGTGCTCCGTCTGAAGCAGAAACGGAGTCTTCTAAAATTCCCGACTCACACCTCGGTCAAACTGCAGCGTCTTCTCGCCCCCGAGCTCGATCCCGCCCTCTCCGATGAAGGGGATCTTGGCGGTGATGCTCCCGGTGACTCCGATCATGGTTCCTCGGCCGATGTTCCACGTGGTCTCCAGCTCCGTGGTCTTGCTCAGAGTCACGGTTTTGGACACAGTTTGGCACTCGTTGTTGGTGACGCCGGAGATCTGCATGGTCTCAGGAGGGTACTGGAAAATGGCCGCCTCGTCGATGGCGTATTTGACGTCGGAGATGTGCTGCGTGTACATGTCTCTGTTTATGGTCAGAACCTGAGACAGATGGACAACACGCACAGAGTCAGGAGAACAACATAGGAACCGAGTAAAATACACCGACGAAACATGAACTTTAAGAGAAGGTTTGGAAAACAAGTCTAACAGGAGGGTCAGAGGAGGAGAGGGTCAGAGGAGGAGAGGGTCAGAGGAGCAGAGGGTCAGAGGAGCAGAGAGTCAGAGGAGGAGAGGAGCAGAGGGTCAGAGGAGCAGAGAGTCAGAGGAGCAGAGAGTCAGAGGAGCAGAGGGTCGGAGGAGCAGAGGGTCAGAGGGTGGTACCTGGTAGTGCTTGTACCAGTACTCGTCTCCCTCCCAGGGTAAGAAGAACGCCTCAAACTGTGGCACGACTTTGCCCAGGCCGTATTTGTTCTTGCCCACGTAGATGCCCACGTTGGCGCAGGTGCCGACCGAGTGCTTGGGCACAGAGCCATACGAGTCCTCCTTCCACTCCAGGAACTCGAAGTTGTCCTTGTTGGTGAGGATGTGGAAGTCCGGGGCGTAGTACTCGCGGTCGCCGTAAGGGTAGCGGCAGTACGGGCCCAGGTCTGGGTTGTAGAAACCCGCCTCACACTGGTACTTACACACGAAGTCTGTGCGCTCTGTGTAGCCGTTATAGATGGACACGGCGCCGTTGGGAATAGAACCGTCAAACCCTTTCCACTCCAGGTTCACGTTCTCCCCGAACAGGAAGTCCCCGGTCTGAACGAGGCTCTGGTCCTGGCCTAAGGTGGGCGGGGTCTGAGCAGAGGGGAGGGCGGGGCTTAGCGGGATCTCAGGGACACGTCCCTCCAGCTCCGGGTTTAACATGGAGACTGTGGGAAACAGAGACAGGTCAGTGGCAGAGTGGTTACTCACTCACACACACTGGGGGCGAGGGGGGTTCAGTGTCTTGCCCAATGATACAACATCTGTGGGAGCTGGAAATTGCACCACTCAACCTGTGGGCCAGTGTATCTGACGGCTCTACCAGTGATGTTTATGTCAGAGCGTCGCCCCCTTCTGGAGACAGTGGGGAGGCACTCGTCTTTAGCAGATTCTCGCACTATGACGTTCCAAGTGCAGTAGTTGTAGTTCCTCACCTCTCCTGACGGGGGCGCTCCTCTTCATGATGATGTCCTGGACTTTGGCCGAGGTCAGGGCCAAAGCGGCAAGAAGCACAAATCCACTGAAACGCATCTGAAGAACGAGAGAAACACGCACGTTAGAAACACACAATAGAAAAATAAAAATGGAGCATTAAATTTCCCATAATCCTCTGCTCTGTCCTAATGTCGTCTCCTCCTCAAACACCTGGAGTTGTGTTTGTTTCATTCACATGTTTAACACACAAACCTGCAGATTTAACACGAGTTCTTCTCTCAAACTGAAAACACTGTGTTCCACCTTGTGATGTCATCATGTGGTGATACAGGAAGTGCTCCACTGTGTTTTTAAACTCCACACACCTTCACTAGAATCATTTGGATCATTTCAGCCCTGGAATTGCCGATCTCTGCTGAACTAAAGGTAAAAGGAGCTGTTCACTTGAAAACTACCACTTGATGACATCACAAGGTGGAACAGAGCGTTTGGAGCTTTGGAGCACACTCCAGATAAAACCGTCTAAAAAAGGCCCTCACCCATCAGCCGAACAGCAGCTTTCCATTATTCAGGATGTGAGAAGCTCCAGCGCTGCAGAGGACGACGAGAGGCTGCACCGTCCACCTGACAACACGCTTTATGACATTATATCGTACGTGTGAGCTGAATTATCCTGACCCATGGACAGAGGGAGCTGTGGTCTAGTGTCCGTCACAATACTCACATTTCAAACTAAGGAACAGACCTGATACTCGATACCAATTCTGATACCGCAATGAAAACAAAAACAATGTCCTGTAATTTTGGAGATGTAGACAGACTAATAATAAAAAGTTCCTCAAACATGTGAATGAAACAAAACAACTCCAGGTCTGTTTTTGAGGAGGAACAGCGTTAGAACTTGACTTAAACCTCACAGGAATCAGTTTGGTGTGACACAGAAGCTTTTAACACAAATCTAAATATTTAATAGTCAAATAAATTCTTTGTGATTGAAACAAACAAATGAGCTCAGGCTATGGCTCCTGTTCCAGTGTGAATCAAACAAACACAAACAAACACAAACAAACACAAACATAAGAATAATATGAGTGTATAATGTCAGATGTGAGACTCACCATGTCCTCTGGCGTCTCTGTCCTCTGGCGTCTCTGTCCTCTGGCGTCTCTGTCCTCTGGCGTCTCTGTCCTCTGGCGTCTCTGTCCTGGCGTCTCCAGCCTCTTTATAAATCCTGTTTATGGACCGTTGTAAAGTGCAGCTCTTATCTCGCTCCACAAACGTTTGATCTGTTTCACTGACTGCACATTTTATCCAAGAAGAATCCTGAAGGAGCGAGTTTGCATGTTCTCCCTGTGTCTGAGAGGGGCTCCTCTGGTTCTTAAATACATAAGAGGTCAATCCTTCAGTGAGGTGCTCTTCACTTTTTGTCTAAACAGATTCATGGATCTGTAAACTGTGTCACATTGAACTGATCAACTTTTACTCTTGTCACAGGCGTCCACCAGGGGGAGCCCTTAGCATGGATTTACAAGGGAACAATACTACTACTACTACTACTACTGTTACTACTACTACTACTACTGCTACTACTGCTACTGTTGCTGATAAATACAAAAAATACAAACCTCAAATGGAGAATAACTTGATCAGAACAATAATGTTAAGTTCAGTTTTTCTGTAAAAATCTACGAGTCTGAGAGCCAGTCAATAAAACAACTGCACTCTGTCCACAAAGACCGAACCAGGACTAGACCAGGACTAGACCAGGACTAGACCAGGTCTGAACCAGGACTAGACCAGGACTAGACCAGGTCTGAACCAGGACTGGACCAGGACTAAAATGGAGAACAGAACAAATCAAGTGTGAATAAATGAGACCTGCTTCAGCACTTTCGGCCCAGGTGAATCCACATGTCTCTATCAATGATTCAGCACCTGGATTAGTCCTGGTTTAGTCTTGGTTTAGTTCTGGTTTGGTCCTGGTTTAGTCCTGGTTTATTTATTTTTATTTCTTTAGTTTATTTATGAGACACAGTGCACTCTCCTCAGTTCTTGGTCTGAGTCTGTCGTCTTCTGCCTCTGGACTCTGCTTTTCTGTTTTTATTTCATATTTTAGTCGTTGATGAGTTCTGACCTGAGTTCTGACCTGAGTTCTGACCTGAGTTCTGACCCGTGTCGCCCGCAGAGCTCTGATTCACCGTATGCTAACATACCTGACGAGCAATATGCTAATGAGGCAATGCATATTCACGAGTCTCGAAGGACATTCGGGGCGACAGCTGCAGCAAAGGATCCTGGGAAAAAGGTACAACTTCACTTTGAGACACGTCCAAACTTCAGTAAAGATGATGTCATAAGGAAACGGTTTATTTAGGACAGTGTTTCTCAAACAGTGGTGCAGGGCCTGTGGAGCCCTGTTTTAGACCTGAGATAGTCCGGGTTCAGGTCTGGTGGCACATGTGAGTCTCGGTTTAAATCCAGGCTCAAAATGGCTGTTGAGCTGCATGACTCAAAGGTTCTTATTGTGAACTCTTTTCTTTTAGTCTTCATTTTATGAATTCATTTGTGTATGAATTGTTCTGTACAAATAAACCTGCCTCACCTCGGTGGTACTTGGAGTGAAAAGTCTGAGAAACAGATAAATAGTGTTTTTATCCAATATCCTCGCAGTATGAGACTGTTTGACAGAGACATGTTTGATCTCAGAAACAAACATGGCTGCTTACACATGGAAAAGGAGAAAACATTTTACAGAATCAACAACTGAAGCGAAAAACTGACTTATCTCAGGTAAAAGAAGTGGTATATTTTGTTGTGAATGTTACAGAGTTTTGTGGAGGACATGTCTTCTGTGTTTGAGCCACATGAGGCTGTGGTTGAATCTTCTCAGGTTTGGACTGAGGTTTTTCACGGTCTGTGGTCTGGTCCCAGAACCTTCTGGATTCAAACAGAACGTAGAAGAGACCAGCTGCTCAGGGAGCTCAAGTGAAGGCCATAAGACGTGCTGCAGAACGACTGGTCGACTAAAAAGAGGACGTGGCAAAGCTCTCCAACCTCTTCTGTATCTCTGTGTATCTGACACGAACTGCACTCACAAGACTACACCTGCAGGGGGCGCTCATCTAAAACTACTGCAGAAAAAAGGACGAGGAAGCAGTGGATTTATATAAAGACTTAAAGTTAAACTTCCTAAGCATGAGTTTAATCTGACGTTTTACAGAGAAATACCAAAAAATACCAAATCTCAGTGTTTTCTCTGTTCTGCTGCGTCCAGAGAAAGAACAGGATCAGACTCACACACACTGAGACTCCACTGATCGATTCATCACCTGAAGGTCCACCGCCCTCTGGAGCGTGTGGGTGTGATGCTGGGGTCTGACTGAAGAACACTGTTTAGACTTAAATTTTACTGATCCACAGGGAACATTACTCAGACACAGACGCTCACTCATCCCAATATATTAAAATAACAAAGAGACAAAATTTAATTAGTAATAATAAATTCTAAATAAGCAGCAAAAATAACAAGAGGCTTGTACATATAAATGTATATGTACAAGTCAAATAAATATAATAATATAGTAATACAAATATATCTCAGCTATACAAGAGGTGTTAAGGACAAACGGATGAAGCAATTCCTGTCTCAGTGCTGTGAGTGTGTCTCTGGTTTAGTTCACAGAGAACACTGAGAGAGGCACGTCTTGTCCGTTACTTGGTCTGATCTGTTTTAATATGCAGAAAAGTGTGCAGGTTTAACCCCCTCAGTGCCACTGCGATGTGGGGAGCAGTGTACTTGGTAAAAGCTCAGATAATGGCGCGTTCCTCACACTCCAGCACACTCCAGATAAAACCGTCTAAAAAAGGCCCTCACCCATCAGCCGAACAGCAGCTTTCCATTATTCAGGATGTGAGAAGCTCCAGCGCTGCAGAGGACGACGAGAGGCTGCACCGTCCACCTGACAACACGCTTTATGACATTATATCGTACGTGTGAGCTGAATTATCCTGACCCATGGACAGAGGGAGCTGTGGTCTAGTGTCCGTCACAATACTCACATTTCAAACTAAGGAACAGACCTGATACTCGATACCAATTCTGATACCGCAATGAAAACAAAAACAATGTCCTGTAATTTTCCACATTAAATGGTAATACTTTCTTTTCTATTCCCATGTGTGTCCTGTTTTAGTCCTGGTTTAGTCCTGGTTTAGTCCTGTTTTAGTTCTGGTTTAGTCCTGGTTTGGGCCTGGTTTAGTCCTGTTTTAGTCCTGGTTTAGTCCTGGTTTAGTCCTGTTTTAGTCCTGTTTTAGTCCTGGTTTAGTCCTGGTTTAGTCCTGGTTTGGGCCTGGTTTAGTCCTGTTTTAGTCCTGGTTTAGTCCTGTTTTAGTCCTGTTTTAGTCCTGGTTTAGTCCTGGTTTAGTCCTGGTTTAGTCCTGGTTTGGGCCTGGTTTAGTCCTGTTTTAGTCCTGGTTTAGTCCTGTTTTAGTCCTGTTTTAGTCCTGTTTTAGTCCTGGTTTAGTCCTGGTTTGGGCCTGGTTTAGTCCTGTTTTAGTCCTGGTTTAGTCCTGGTTTAGTCCTGGTTTGGGCCTGGTTTAGTCCTGTTTTAGTCCTGCTTTAGTCCTGGTTTGGGTCTGGTTTAGTCCTGTTTTAGTCCTGTTTTAGTCCTGGTTTGGTCCATGGGTGTATACTAGTCTGTCTTAGACTGTTCTGATCCAGTTCGTCCTAAACACATTCAGGAAGGTTCTGCTCTGTCCTGAAAATGGGACTTTTTTAGTATCAAAACCTGTGAAAATGAGGATCTAGTTTTGATATTAGTTTAAATATTGATTAGTGTCTGATTTTCAACACAGTCCTGTTGGATTCATGAACATATTCTGTTCTGGAGACACTTGAATTACTGCAGCAGAAGTGCCAAACTCCGCAGAGTTCGACCTCAGAGCTGTGTCCTTTTTGTTTGATTAAGATTCACTTCATTAATGACCTCTAAGATCTCCCACTCCCACCAGCTACTGCTAAGGCACAGACTGTATAAACAAGTGTCCTGAGTGTGACGTCACCCGCAGCATTCGGCTCCAAATGAAGCTCATCAAGGCTAGCAGTTATAGCGGCTAATCTGAAGCTCAGTTCCATATTTGGAATTCCGACCGTGAGCATCAAAGCAACCAAAGAACCAATCAGGAGCGAGGTTGTTGAAGGTAATGCCCCTTCCTGCACCGCTGGTTTAGCGGTTTAGCTTAGCAACGCTGTCAATCAAACTTGTTGCTAACGCTAGTGGGAGCGATCTCGGGGAGAGAAGGCGTCTGACTGGTCCGTTATTAATGTTCAGATCTTGATTTGGGACAAAAAGCTGAACTCCAAACCCCAGGGTCATGTAGAGCAGGTCAAAGGTCAAAGGTCAGAGTGAGGAGCCTGACAGCAGCAGGTACAGAGAGAGGGGCCACGCTTTATACACACAAACTGAACTGGAGCCAGAGTCCATGGAGCCCAGTCACGCCTATGATCACTTCCTGTTTAAAACACGGGTGCTAGTGGGTTAGCTATGTCCGCTTATATGCAGTCTGTGCTAGAGACAGGCTAACCACTCTGCCACCGTCACACAGGAACATCCACACTCCACTCCACACGTGGCTAGAGCAGCTGGTCAAAGTCTGAACCCCTCAGATCTCAGGAGCTCAGCAGGTCCTGGGCAGGACTCTGATGGAGACACTGGAAAAATCAGGAGCCACAGGGGGGCGCCAGTCGCAAAAAAAACCTGTCATTGTGTCCTTAGGCAAGGCACTTCACCCACATTGCCTAGTATGAAAGTGGTGTGTGCGTGAGTGATGGTGGTGGTCGGAGGGGCCAATTGCGCAGATTGGCAGCCTCACTTCCGTCAGTCTGCCCCAGGGCAGCTGTGGCTACAATAGAATCTTATCACCAGTGGGTATGGGGTGAGTCTGTGTGACATGTATGTGAAAAGAGCTATGTAGATATAAAACTTACTTATTAAACTCACTCAGAGGAGTCTAACCCGCAGCCTCTGCACTCAGAGTCTAACCCGCAGCCTCTGCACTCAGAGTCTAACCCGCAGCCTCTGCACTCAGAGTCTAACCCGCAGCCTCTGCACTCAGAGTCTAACCCGCAGCCTCTGCACTCAGAGTCTAACCCGCAGCCTCTGCACTCAGAGTCTAACCCGCAGCCTCTGTACTCAGAGTCTAACCCGCAGCCTCTGCACTCAGAGGAGTCTAACCCGCAGCCTCTGCACTCAGAGTCTAACCCGCAGCCTCTGCACTCAGAGTCTAACCCGCAGCCTCTGCACTCAGAGTCTAACCCGCAGCCTCTGCACTCAGAGTCTAACCCGCAGCCTCTGCACTCAGAGTCTAACCCGCAGCCTCTGCACTCAGAGGAGTCTAACCCGCAGCCTCTGCACTCAGAGTCTAACCCGCAGCCTCTGCACTCAGAGGAGTCTAACCCGCAGCCTCTGCACTCAGAGGAGTCTAACCCGCAGCCTCTGCACTCAGAGGAGTCTAACCCGCAGCCTCTGCACTCAGAGTCTAACCCGCAGCCTCTGCACTCAGAGGAGTCTAACCCGCAGCCTCTGCACTCAGAGGAGTCTAACCCGCAGCCTCTGCACTCAGAGTCTAACCCGCAGCCTCTGCACTCAGAGTCTAACCCGCAGCCTCTGCACTCAGAGTCTAACCCGCAGCCTCTGCACTCAGAGTCTAACCCGCAGCCTCTGCACTCAGAGTCTAACCCGCAGCCTCTGCACTCAGAGTCTAACCCGCAGCCTCTGCACTCAGAGGAGTCTAACCCGCAGCCTCTGTACTCAGAGTCTAACCCGCAGCCTCTGCACTCAGAGGAGTCTAACCCGCAGCCTCTGCACTCAGAGTCTAACCCGCAGCCTCTGCACTCAGAGTCTAACCCGCAGCCTCTGCACTCAGAGGAGTCTAACCCGCAGCCTCTGCACTCAGAGTCTAACCCGCAGCCTCTGTACTCAGAGTCTAACCCGCAGCCTCTGCACTCAGAGTCTAACCCGCAGCCTCTGCACTCAGAGTCTAACCCGCAGCCTCTGCACTCAGAGGAGTCTAACCCGCAGCCTCTGCACTCAGAGGAGTCTAACCCGCAGCCTCTGCACTCAGAGGAGTCTAACCCGCAGCCTCTGCACTCAGAGTCTAACCCGCAGCCTCTGCACTCAGAGGAGTCTAACCCGCAGCCTCTGCACTCAGAGGGGGAGACGGTAAATCTCGGGCTCTTAGTTATTTTCTGAGGGCTGCATTAATGTCTCGTGTTCACGCTCCACTCGCTCCCAACAAGAATCACCAGAAACGCCATCTTTAATAATTTACACGATAAAACCTGCTCCACAAAGCACCGTGCCAAAAGTACAGAGGCCCGGAGCGGACTAAACTCTCAGAACTACGCAGGGGTATTCTCCCATCACAAACTGTAGAGTCGTAGTAAAGAGAAACTCATTGTGGACGAGTTTAGGGTCAAAGTTAAACTATGAAGCATGAAGCTAATGATGCTAATGGATCTGAATCAGGGTTTACTGAAGAGGACCAAGACCAGACCTGGACTAAACCAGGACCAGACCAGGACTAAACAAGGACTAGACCAGGATCAGACCAGGATTAATGGATGGCTCTTAATGTCCACATATTAAAGCTAAAGGTTATTCTCTGTTTACAGAATTCAGGCTCGAACTCACATTTCTTACAAAAACATGTGGAGTGGGTAAATAAACATGTGGATTGGGTAAATAAACATGCGGAGTGGATAAATAAACATGCGGAGTGGGTAAATAAACATGCGGAGTAGGTAAATAAACATGCGGAGTGGGTAAATAAACATGTGGAGTGGGTAAATAAACATGTGGAGTGGGTAAATAAACATGTGGAGTGGGTAAATAAACATGTGGAGTGGGTAAATAAACATGCGGAGTGGGTAAATAAACATGCGGAGTGGGTAAATAAACATGCGGAGTGGGTAAATAAACATGCGGAGTGGATAAATAAACATGCGGAGTGGATAAATAAACATGCGGAGTGGGTAAATAAACATGTGGAGTGGGTAAATAAACATGTGGAGTGGGTAAATAAACATGCGGAGTGGGTAAATAAACATGCGGAGTGGGTAAATAAACATGTGGAGTGGATAAATAAACATGTGGAGTGGATAAATAGACTGTAGCAGGGGTCAAAGTTCACCTGAACCTTAAACTGAAGAAATCAAATGATAAAAAGAGGATTTCATCTGGACTAAATCTGGATCTTCGTATTTCTAACGGGGGCAGTGCTTCTGTGACATGCCCGCTCACGTGCACACGCTCACGTGCATGCGCTCACGTGCATGAGCCTGAGCAGAGTGGGGCAGATCTTTCTCTTCTCCTCAGCATCAGGACCGTCTCTGCTCTCTCAGGTTGGATTAAGATAATTTTTATTATATTTTATATTTCCTCTCCTTGTGCAGTGGATTTTCCTCTGAGGAGAAGGACACATTTTTGGATCTTTTGGAGGGACTGAGTTTTTGATGGATGTAAACTGGACTATTGGCTTCTGTGAGTGAGAGGAGACGGACCGATGACCCCACAGTGTTTTAACAGGTGAGAAAAAAATCAGATCCAGCTTCTATTAAAACACAGCCCATGAAATAAATTTACATTTTTCAGAAAAGAATAAACTAAAGTGAATAATGAGTCAGGACACAGATCAGAATCATGACTGAATTTAAAAAGTCTCTGTTGAACTAGAGGCTTGAGCACTTTGACCCGTGCAGATCTGAGCCTGGATCCTGGTCAGGATCTGGCTGGACCCTTCTCCAGCTCTGAACCTGGTCCTGGTTTTCCAGTTTGTGACAAATTGGTTTCCATGGAGACAAGGATACATGGGTGGTATAACCCATACTGCCATTGTGCCCTTGGGCAAGACCCTCATGTCCTCCAATGTCTCTGTACACTGTGTGAATAAGTGTAAAGCTCTTTGTGCCCACAGGGGGCAGAAGAGGACCTGTAAATGTGACCCGCAGAGTTCTACCACAGACAGTGTTTCATACTAGACTCTGTTTCTCCTCACAGGCAAAACATGCCCAAAACTTTAATTATACATTTAAATGTATGCATATTAACAGTGTTTGTATTTTGGAGGTACGATTCCTCTGCCTCACGTTTAATGGAGTAAGTGCGTTAGACTCGTCACAGACAACCACGCCTTCTCTGTAGCTCCTTTAAATGGGGGATCAAGTTGAGCCCTGAGTCAGAGCCTTTATGAGAATTCAAAATTATTCAAAAGGTAAATAACTGAAATGATTTACAAATTAATTGTTCCAAATAAAAAACAAAACTATGATAATTCGAAACTGCACCTAAAACTAAGACAAAGTCCCTCAGACCTGAGAAGAGTCAGAACCATGAAACCCAGAGTTTGGGGTACAGACCAGAGTGAAGGAGAGCTTTGATGAGGCCAAACCTACACCTCACTGACCCAAACCGAGCCTCAGCTCCTGAGCTCTGGGGCTGAGCTCACACAGAGGATTTAGATGATGTTGTGCTCAGGCACTGACTCTAAACTCAAAGTCTCCAGAGAAACTATTCTCCAACATTCACATTTGTCATTCAAACACCATCACTGGGATGGGAGCAGCTTCAGTGTCTGTCCAGTACAAACACGGGAGGGCATCTGACATAAGAATAACTCCTGATCAGTCTGTGCAGGTGGTGAATGGGGCTGAGTGTCTCATGTCCGCGGGGACAGTGGTCATTGCTGGAGCCGTGCTGGCTGCGGTCATTCTGCTGACCATCGTGGGGGTGCTGTGCCTATGTAGGCTGCAGGTACGAGGACTCAACACTAGAGGGCGTTATACGATGACCCTGAAGGAAAAGTCTCACACACAAATAAGAAACACGGGTTCATATTCAACACACTACGGCAAATAAGAATCCTCCAGCTAAGGTAGTCCTGACCAAGCCTAGCAACAAGAACATGGAGATGAGTCCCCGGGCGCCGCATGTGCTGCCCGCGGTCAAACGCAGAGGACAGTTTCTCTACAGGGATCATAAAAAAGTACTACAAAACAAAATAAATAAATACAAAATAAGAACACAGAATAGAGCAGGACCAATGTCTAGGAAATAAAACAGGAAACATATTAGCTCTGTCCAATCACAGCGAAGCATGTTGGCCCCGCCTTCTCTGTACTCTGTCCAATCACGTACTCTGTGTATACATTAGAGTTTCCACAGCTGTAACTGAAGCCAGAGCTGTTTGAAGGTGTTTTTGGCACAGGTAAAGTCTCCATGGGATTCCACTGTGTAGATCTGATTTTAGAGCCAAACTCCATCACAGCAAAGGCACGAGCCCGCCATTCTGAGGCTGATTTTAACATCATGTCCATGCACACTGGTTGACTCTCTTAGCACTCTGTCCAATCACAGCGAAGCATGTTCTCTCTGCGCTCTCGTTGCTGTTGTTTCTGTTTTTGTGCATGTTTCAGTTTGTGTCTGTAGCGGTGTGTGGTTTTCATGTTTCAGTTTGTGTCTGTAGCGGTGTTTGGTTTTCATGTTTCAGTTTGTGTCTGTAGCGGTGTTTGGTTTTCATGTTTCAGTTTGTGTCTGTAGCGGTGTTTGGTTTTCATGTTTCAGTTTGTGTCTGTAGCGGTGTGTGGTTTTCATGTTTCAGTTTGTGTCTGTAGCGGTGTGTGGTTTTCATGTTTCAGTTTGTGTCTGTAGCGGTGTTTGGTTTTCATGTTTCAGTTTGTGTCTGTAGCGGTGTTTGGTTTTCATGTTTCAGTTTGTGTCTGTAGCGGTGTTTGGTTTTCATGTTTCAGTTTGTGTCTGTAGCGGTGTTTGGTTTTCATGTTTCAGTTTGTGTCTGTAGCGGTGAGTCTGAATCACTCTTTGGTTTTCATGTTTCAGTACTACTGCTGTAAGAGGGAGGAGTCAGAGAAGGCAGACAATGACGGGGAGGCGGAGTTTAGCACCATGACCCGCCCTCTGGCTCTGTCGGCTCCGCCCACTCCTCCAACGCCAGACCTGCGCAGTGAACATGACAGGCGCAGTGAACCCGACAGGCGCAGCGAGCCCGACAGGCGCAGTGAGCCTGACCGCAGGAGCGAGCCAGAGCGTCGCAGTAACGGTCCAGAATACCGCCGTTTCCCGGAACACGACTGTCCCCATAGCAACACGCCGGACTGCCATAGCAACGGCCCCGAGTGCCACTGCGGAAACGAGGACTACCGCCACAGCAACACGCCAGACTCGTACCCGCCCACGTTCCTGACGGAGGCGAACGGACCGGGCTGCTGCACCCCGCCCCCTCCTCCTCCCCCGCCCCAGTGCCACCGTGCACACTACTGCCCCACGTGCACGCGCCCTGTGCCCTTTTGCCTCCAGCGCCCCACGTGCTCCTGGGACGGGCGCAACCTCTGCTACCGCTCCTTCCAACAGCACCACGTGGAACTACCGCTGGACATCAGCACTTTGTACCGCAAACTGCAGCTCCTGACCATGAGGGAGATGAGCCACCACAGCGTCAGCACTGACGTCTAACAACATGAACTACTGACGTGCAGCTATTATAAACTCACACTGTAAACTCAAGGAAAAACAAACTCCAGCTGCTGGTCATGAGGAAGAGCCACCACAGACGTTTAACAAAAATGATGTGATTTTAGTGATAAAAGCTGAAGCATAAATGACTCTGCAGATCCTCCACAGAGGAACATGGCTGCAGTTACAAGCTCAGACCAAAATCAGATAAATATCTGATTTCAGGACCTTGAAGATTACTTTAGGAAAATAGAAACGGCACAATTTGATGTGAAAGAAATCAGATGATTTTGCTGCTTACATTTCATTTTAAAGTTTTTGCTCCAAAAATCGGATAATAATTGTACATGTAACTGCAGCCGTAGTGTTTAAAGACTCTGTCAGGGTTGAGGCGGAGGAGTGTTTGATTTGATTAAGTATTTATGCAATAGTTGTGCACTGTTCTTTCATTCACCACTGAGAGACAGGATCTATTGTTTTTTCACCCCCGCACTAATGCACCAAAAAGTGGCATTAAACAGTAAACAGCCTTCACTTATAAAGAGACACATCCCTTTTCCTGCAGAGCCAAGGGAAATTCAAGTTTTAGGGCTGCAACATTTCCACTGCACTTAGTCTCTTTGTGTCTCAGTCAAAGGTCTCAGTGCAGTTTAACAGGAGGACTGGTCAGGGAGGGTCAGCAGATTCTGAGTCAGGGCAGTCGGAGGAGAGGAAGAGCCAAAAGTGTCCTTCCTCTGTGTGCGCCAGGTGAACACAACAAGAAAGGCCTCGTTTTTACTCCGCTCTGGTTTTTCTGTTGGTGATGAAATGGTTCATTACCTCAAAGTATTTCTTCTGAAGGTCTTCTGCCACATTTGCTGCCACGTATGGCATAAAAAGCCTGTAGCATCTGAAATGTCCTTAGCTATCTCCTTAGCTAGCCTCTTGCTATCACCATGGATATGGGAAAAACAAACAATTCACACAATCCAGCAGTCCCTTACTTATCCTTGTCCTTGGAGCTGCACATGCTGCACGTCTTAGTTGGTTAAAATTCCATGATATGATATTGAAAACAGCTAAAGAAACAAAACATTTCAAAACCAACTCAGTGTGTGAGCCAGGCAGCCACAAGAGCAGCCAACCACTCTGTTGTCATGGGACCATTTTCGGATCAGAGATCATTTATTAATTGTTTTGTTTGTTTTGTCAAAAAAGAGCAAATATTTCACATTTTTCATAAAGGTCTTGTGGCCCTGGACTAAATCCTGAAGCAACGTTTGGGAACAGGATGGATCAGATTATGAAGATGTATCTCTAGGACCATCTTAGGTCAAAGGTTAAACATGTGACGGGCTGAAACACACTTTGAACTTTATCTTCACAAAAGCATTTTGTACTGAATTATTTGAATGGGGCTTTGTACAAATAGTGATATTTCTGTTTGGCACTTTTTGTGTTTAAGTAAATTTGAAGTTGTGTTTTTAAGAAAAATGTTTTAGTAAAAGGGCTTTTCTAGAGCAGTCTAAAAACAATAATATTCAGTACATTACTACAAAACTCATTTCTGTCTTATTTCCTCTGAAAAATCAGTGTGAAATTATTGACTATGAATATATTAATAAACATTTTCAAACCAATAAAAACATTTGGTTGTGGTTGTTTGTAAAAACTTGGCTGTGAATCCTGTGGGAATCTAGAATTAGTGTTTCTTTTTCTCAAGCTGAAGAGTCGCTAAATCTAGTTTATAAGTGAAGAAAGAATTAACTTTTACCAAAGACTGGGAATCTACTGTGGAGTCCCACAAGGCTCTGTACTGTGGTGCTTTTTATTTTACACAT
Source organism: Taenioides sp. WSHXM2023 (assembly GCA_029959045.1). NCBI lineage: Eukaryota > Metazoa > Chordata > Actinopteri > Gobiiformes > Gobiidae > Taenioides > Taenioides sp. WSHXM2023. The sequence continues at coordinate 34,638,588 of CM057089.1, forward strand.
TAATTTTGTATCAAGGTGTTGCAGATTTTACAATTTACTCTTTCTGAATGTTTGTTCCTGAAATATTGTAAATATTACTGATCTGACTAATGGTTTTACTTCAGAAACGGTTTAGTAGCAATTATCACTATATCCAAGAACAACAAAGATGTCACTGCAAATCAAAAATTAAATAAAATAATGTGTGAAAGTTGAAGAGCTGCAGCCACAGACTGTATAAAGAAGTGTTCTGAGCGAGTGTAACATCACCCACAGCGTTTGGCTCCAAATGAAGCTCATCGAGGCTAGCAGTTATAGCGGCTAATCTGAAGCCCAGTTCCATATTTGTGACGTCAATCAAACCTGTTGCTAATGTTAGTGGGAGGGGCCTCGGGGAAAGAAGGCGCCTGATTGGTCTGTTATTAATGTTCAGATCTTGATTTGGTGACAAAATTGTGAAACAAAACCCCAGGATCATGTAGAGTGGGTTCAAAGGTCAAAGGTCAGAATGAGGAGCCTGACAGCAGCAGTTACAGTGAGAGGGACCACGCTTTTTACAAAGTAAACTGGAGCCACAGCCGATGGAGCCGAATTGCGCTCATACAGGTCTGACTACAAGAATCTTTAAATCATAAATGTAAACAGGAAATCTCCAGTAAAGAATACAAAATAAACAGAACTGTGTTGATATAAAAGTTTTATTAAAAGTCCAGACCTGTTTCACAAGGCCTTGGTTTGTACAAAAGTATCAGAGACTCACAGCACAGAAAACCTGCACAGGTCCAAAACGTCTGAACGAATTCAAGTGTCAGGAACCTACGTCACAAATCTGCTAAAGCTAATAAATACGACCGCTCCTCGTCTGAACCCTATGCCCAGACTTTAAAGGTCCTATATCACACCAAACTGACCCCTGTGAGCTGTAAGCCATGTTCCAACGCTGTTCCTCCTCAAAAACAGACCTGGAGTCGTGTTTGTTTCATTCACATGTTTGAGGAACTCTTTATTATTAGTCTGTCTACATCTCCAAAGCTCCAAACGCTCTGTTCCACCTTGTGATGTCATCAAGTGGTAGTTTTCAAGTGAACAGCTCCTTTTACCTTTAGTTCAGTCGAGATCGGCAATTCCAGGACTGAAATGATCCAAATGATTCACAGTGGAGCACTTCCTGTATTACAAGTACCTGGGTGTTCATCTGAACAATAAACTGGACTGGACTCATAATACAGATGCACTGTACAGGAAGGGCCAGAGTCGGCTCTATCTCCTGAGGAGACTGCGGTCCTTTGGAGTGAGAGGGCCACTCCTGAAGACCTTCTATGACTCTGTGGTGGCATCAGCCATCCTGTACGGTGTGGTCTGCTGGAGCAGCAGCGTCACAGAGAGGGAGAGGAAGAAACTGGACAAGGTCATCAAGAAGTCCAGCTCCGTCCTGGGCTGTCCTCTGGACTCAGTGCAGCAGGTGGGGGACAAGAGGGTCCTGGCTAAGGTCATCTCTATGCTGGACCATGAGTGTCACCCCCTGCAGGACGCCCTGTCTGCTCTGGAGAGCAGCTTCAGTGACAGACTGATTCACCCTCGCTGTGTTAAGGAGAGATTTCACAGGTCTTTCCTTCCTGCTGCTGTTAGACTGTACAATGAACACTGTTAACACTGAACATGTGTCATTCAACTCTATCTATGTGCAATACTGAAGACCTCTGGTACAATTCACTCATGTCACTTACTGATATTTATCCTAATGCTGCTGTACATAAACATAGTCGTATTACTGTAAATAACATAATACACTGAAGTCACTTTACTCAGATTTATTCTGTTCATGTGCTGCACTGTTACTTTTATTGTACATAATAGTTTTTTGGTATTTTATATTTTTGCTCCACCGGAACAGTGTGTTACATTAGAGTCTATTTTTAAGTCTATTTTTAAATTATTTTTAAGCCATTATCTATTATCTTGTTTTATTGCATGTTCCATTTTCCTGCTGTTCTTGAACTGTGCATTGCAACACTGGAATTTCCCCAATGTGGGACTAATAAAGGCATATCTTATCTTATTACCACATGACATCACAAGGTGGAACAGAGTGTTTTCAGTTTGAGAGAAGAACTCGTGTTAAATCTGCAGGTTTGTGTTAAACATGTGAATGAAACAAACACAACTCCAGGTGTTTGTGACGAGGAAACAACATTAGAGCAGAGCAGAGAGAAGTGTCAACTGACCAGAGTTATGACCTCTCCAGAGTTGCTCCAGAGTCAGGACCTCTCCAGAGTTGCTCCAGAGTTATGACCTCTCCAAACGCAGGACACTTGGAGAATAATTTAACTGTTTGTTTTTGCAAAACAGATAGTACATCATTTTAATTTCAGTAAATGGGCATTCAGTTAAATCTCAAAATCAAATATAACAGTTCCAACTGTTGGCATTGTCACAAATAAAACAACAAACGAAACAGTCTTTTTTCCTTTAGCAGTGACCACTAGAGGCCACTGGTGGTATTGTGGTAAATCGGTGCATTAAGCAGCACAGACGACAGTCACTACGTTCACGTGCACGTCGGGAAAACTGGATAACTAAACTAGGCCAACTTAAACTGATTTATCAAAATGCAATAACACAAAGAATTAGTGAGTCGTGAATTGAATGTCAAAGATTGCAATGATGGAGAAGCTGATGCTCTGATACCTGCTGCATGTAACAGCACAGTCTGATTTACCTGGGGCACAGAGAGGAGAGGCATTCAACTGCACCAGATCAGAAACAAACAGGGAAATATTAGACACGTTTGGACGTCAGTCACTTGATTCGGTCAGCAGCCTATGGCCTCTCCACCGAGCACATGGGGGCGGCAGTTGGTGGTGTGATTCCAGCTCCCACAGATGAATGCTGTCGTTGTGTCCTTGGGCAAGACACTTAACCCACCTCGCCCCCAGTGTCTGCGTACACTGGTGTGTGAATGGGTGAGTGGTTCCTTGATGTAAAGCGCTCTGAGTGCCTTGAAGGTGGAAAAGCGCTCGCTGTATAAACATGTGACCGTTTACCACGTGGTTTATTTTGGTCGACACGTTAAAGTGAAAGTGAAATTTACCGGAGTATCAGTGTGTTTATTTGTGCTGTGGAAAGTAAATAACACGAGTAACGCAGTTCGTAGCAAGTCTGAAAATCAAATGTAAATGAGACGTAAGTCACTTATCAACTGCTGTGTGGTTATATGTATGATAGCCGTGTTTAGTTTTAGTTTCTAAAGCTAAATTACTATACACCCCTGAACACTTCATAGCCCATTCACTCCCCGTTCACTTATTTGTTTCTCTGACCTGCTGTAGACTGGGGCAGGAGTCTTCTTGTTTAGAGCTCTCGAGTTCTCTGTGCATGTAAATGTAGTGAGTGGCTCTAGCGGCATTTACTTAAACCCTTTGTCTAATATATTTTTGTGTCAGTTATTTGTGTGTTGAGATAATATAAGAGGCAGAACATGTCCTAACTCCACATGTGGACATGGACCACTACAGTTTCACATTTCCCACAGACTTGAATGTAAAATCCGGCGTGTCAGTAAATGGTTCTTATCTGCGTGGTGAGCTCAGGAGGAGGGGGGTCGGAGGGCGCGGCACGAGTGGCAGCAGGCTTTACTGTAGTACCAGTGACTGCACAGATTCACCTTCAGAGCCAGGAGACAGTTTGTGGAGGGCCGGTCCTGACAGCTCTCATCTGAAACACACAGGAGCATAAAGAGTGAGGTGAATAGGTCTGTAGTCAACTGAAGAAATGGACTAAAGACATGTCCTGTTGATCATTTAGTTGACTAAAAAGGGGAAAAGTTCTCAAAACTTTCTGTATCTGACCCAAAACTGCACTCACAAGACTACACCTGCAGGGGGAGTTCACTACTTATGCATAAAAAAGTACTACTTTTTTATGTACAAAGGTTGATTAAACACAGGATTCACTCCCAAATCTTCAGCTAACTCACTCCAGACCTTCTCCATTCTGTTATCTCCTTACTTCTCACTAATCAAAATGTTAGTTGACTACGGCTCCATCAATCAATTAATTGACTAAATACTTAAAGAGGGGGTATTATGCAAAATCAATTGATTTTTTTTTAGCTTTCTACTAAAAATTATAACGTTGTTCCCATAGCGTGGGGAGCAAAGATATAACATTTTCAAAACAATAAAAAGTAACATGGTGGTCTAAATATGTTGTGTTAAAGTTAATACCCCACAGAAGTCAAATACCTCTGTTGATTCAATAAGCACACTAGTTTAGAGCGATAACTTTTACTTCCATTTGGTTAGCATACCCATCAACAAGAGCCACGCAGAAAAATCTAAAATCACATGAACTCTCAATGTACACTAAACACCAGCCCTCACATATGGGAAAAACACCTCCTCTTTAAGGGCTAGAGCCCTACCTGCTAAGTGGCCTTAATTTAGTCTCTGTTGTAATGTTAGTACGATGGAACAGGGTTTATTCATACAGGGACAGTGTAGAAAAAAAGAAATACATTTGAAGTTTTAGTCTATTGACCACAGGGTTTGGTTGAGGTTTACGCCCTTAGTTTAGTCTAGTTTTAGTTGACAAAAATCTCGTGCTAATTCAGCTGAGTAACATGTTCTTGGATGGTGAGTTTGTTTATGGTCTGGTGTGTGGCTCTGGAACTGAAAAATGGAACTTGGATCCAGCCTCCACTTTCATTTATGTTTAGTCTTTATTAGACAAAAATGTAATTTTAGTCATAGTTTTATTTGTTATGATGACTTTTTATTTAGTTTGTATTGAATTTTACTCAGCAAAAATATGACAATAAGAATAAGACAATATGAATATGACTTTGGGACAACGGATGGAAATGAGCCTTAGGCTACAATCCGGTGTGTTTACATTCATGTTGTGTCATGTTTGTCCATTAACATGTCCCAATCAAATAAAAAAAAAAAAAAAAAAAAAAAGACACTGCTGAAATGCTGGAATAGTTGACGTACCTGGAGGCTCGGTGGGGCAGGCCTGTAGTGTGCACGTCTGTTTGGACACTGGTTTGGTCAAAGGGTCACAGCCTCGAACCAGCTCTCTGCCCTGGTAACACTTCACATCCCTCATACGAACACCCACACCACACGTTTTAGTGCACTGCAAGAAAAATACAAGACAAATATATCAGAAATACACACAAATACTGCAAAAAGAGAGGGTACAGAAGAGGGACAGAGAATATCTGGTACAGAGGGGGGACAGGGGCGTAGAGGAGGGATGCAGTACTGACCTCTGACCAGGGGGTGGAGTACCATTTGAAGCACGGCCGTTCGAAGCAGGTGCCCTCCTCCTCGGGTTTGGCGCTGGGGTCACATGACTCATCGTCATGGACCTGGATCTTTCCTGCACTGATGCCCACACAGAGAACGACTCTTTGTTTGACCCCACGACCGCAAGACGTGTTACACTGAGAGAGGGTGAGGAGGGGTGAGGAGGGAGAGAGGAAGAGTGAGACGAAGAGAGAAGGAAGGAGGGGGAGGGAGACAAAGACAAAGAAAGGAGGGAGAAAAAAGGAGGGAGAGGGAGAAACTTAAAGACCTATAGTGCTTGTGTGTGCTCTGTAGTTATAATTTCTGACACACGTGGATCATTATGTTATATTTTGCACATTTTAATAACGGTAGAAAACTGCAATGCCCAATGGGAGCTGACATGTGACTGCAGTGTTCCTGTCATCATGTGTAAACTGTGTAAGAGTGAGTGTGCAGGAGGGCAGGAGGGACAGGGGCTGAGAAACAGTGATACTGAGAAACTGTCAGTTTGTAAGTGTGTCATATATTTTATACTATTTGATTCTCTTGAGAAATTTACTGTATTTATTCAGTATTTATGTTTTTTTCTACAAATAATCCCATTGTTTCTTAGTGAAATCTGTGTGTGTTCAAGTGTTCAAAGACTTTCTGGGGACTGGTGCTGAGAATTAGCCTCAGCTGTAACCTGCGTCAGAGGACTAATGTGTGTTTTCTGTTTGTGTCCCCAGTTAAACAATAAATACATACTAACTACCCAAGCAGCATGGTACCTGATCACAGTACATAAAGAATGCCCAGTACCCGTTCCCATTCCTGTGCCAGCCAGTGGGGGGCGCAGTCTCTCTCTCCACAGGGGTGAATGGACAGAGGTTTGGTCTCCGCTGGACACTGATTTTCAGGGACGACTCTTCCCTCGGGAGCTTTACAGTAAACATGGCGGACGGTCCGGCCCTCTCCACAGACGCCTGAGCACTGAAGGGCACATGACACACATGCTCTATTGATACTCTACAGTAACATCACACTGGGGAGTTCTACAGTCCCTGACAAAAGTCTTGTCGCTTATCCATTTTGTAGAAACAAAAGCTTATAACCTGACTTTAAATTAATCGATTGGTTTTAGAAATGTCTCATATGAAAGCTAAAACCCTCCCAAATTATGCTCAATATACTAAAATAAATTTGCTTCACTGAAGAAAGATTGATCATTTAATGAACACAGAAAGGTCAGATTTTGGCAAGACAAAAGTCTTGTCGCCTTGTCATATGATGCACCCAATCCTAGATTACAGCCTCACCTGTGATCAGTTACTGATCAATCAATTAGTGGGTGTGTATAAAAAGAACCCCAGCACACCAGACCTTCACATCAACTGCAACTGGACCTCTGACAACATGCCTAAGATCCACCCTGAGACCAAAGCGTTAATTATCAAGAGGCTGAAGACCAGATCCACTGCTGAGGTGGCTGACACCTTCAATGTGTCTCAGCATCAAGTACAAAGAATAAGAAAAAGATCTGAAAAGACTGGAGATGTTTTTGACAAGCCCAGGTCCGGCAGACCCCGCAAGACAACTGCTCGGGAGGACCGTTTGTTGATTCGAAAATCCAAGGCCAGCCCCTTTTCCACTGCAGCAGAGCTCCGCCAGGCCTGGTCACCTCAAGTCCCTGTGTCAACCAGAACAGTTTGTAGAATTCTGTCTCGAAATGGCCTCCATGGTCGAATCAGTGCACAGAAACCAGCACTAAACAAAAGGCAATTAAAAAACCGTGTGGCATTTGCCAAGGCCCACAGCCTGCTAAAAGGATGGACACTGGAAAAGTGGCAGAAGGTGGATTTCTCAGATGAATCCTCGGTTGAATTACATCACAGCCGCCGCAAATATTGCAGGAGACCTACTGGAGCCCGCATGGATCCAAGATTCACCCAGAAAACCGTTAAGTTTGGTGGCGGAAAAATCATGGTCTGGGGTTACATCCAGTATGGGGGTGTGCGAGACATTTGCAGGGTGGAAGGCAATATCAATAGCCTAAAATATCAAGAAGTATTAGCTACCTCTTACATTCCCAACCATAAAAGGGGTCAAATTTTGCAGCAGGATGGTGCTCCATCGCATACTTCTATCTCTACATCAAAGTTCCTCAAGGCGAAGAAGATCAAGGTGCTCCAGGACTGGCCAGCCCAGTCACCAGACATGAACATCATTGAGCATGTCTGGGGTAGAATGAAAGAGGAAGTATGGAAGGCAAAACCAAAGAATCTTGATGAACTCTGGGAGGCATGTAAGACTGCTTTCTTTGCTATTCCTGATGACTTCATCAACAAATTGTATGAATCATTGTCGAACCGCATGGATGCAGTCCTTCAAGCTCATGGAAGTCATACAAGATATTAAATATGGATCTCACAGCACCACTACTTAATTCACTGACGTTATGCAACATATTTTTGTATTTGAAGTAAATTATTTGTTCAATTTTCTGTAGGCGACAAGACTTTTGTCTTGCCAAAATCTGACCTTTCTGTGTTCATTAAATGATCAATCTTTCTTCAGTGAAGCAAATTTATTTTAGTATATTGAGCATAATTTGGGAGGGTTTTAGCTTTCATATGAGACATTTCTAAAACCAATCGATTAATTTAAAGTCAGGTTATAAGCTTTTGTTTCTACAAAATGGATAAGCGACAAGACTTTTGTCAGGGACTGTATATGTGTCTCTACGGTGGAATGTTCAGGAGTTACCATGGTGACAGAATGCACACATTATGCAGAAAACTTTTAAGATCGTCTGAAAACTCAAGAAAAAATACAGAATGCATTTTAACAGCACATTTTCAGGGTACAAGTGTTCACGGTCCTGTTTAGGAGTTTGATTTTCAACAGAAAGGTGGGAGACTTTGGGCTAATGCTAATGCTAGCTTGTGACTGTTATTTGAGAGGGACTTTTAACAGCACAAATCAGATCACCTGTTGGAGTTCAGATCATTCATTCTGATCAGATTGTGTTAAAACAAAGCTTAGATTAAAGTTAATTTGAGAAACAGAGCTCCAGACAGAGCAGTGCCTACAGTTAGCATAACACCCCCAGGGAATGTTGATGACAACAGCTGTAAAGTATCCACATCATCACTGAAGTACAATAACATACTTTATTATCACTGGGGTACACTGCAGTACGAGCTTTAATACTACTGAGAGGCTGAGCAGAGTGTGGAACAGGAAAGTTATGAATCAAAATGAGAATTATTTATGATTAAATAGTGTAACATTTGAGCTCCAGCCAAATGAAGCTTATCATGGCTAGCAGTTCATGCATGGGTTTCAAGCCATGGCAAATTTCTCCGTGGTCATAGCAATAAAGCAAAATATCCTTTGAATGGGGGAAAGGTCCTCTATAGGTCCTCACAAAATCCTTCAAATCAGGAACTGTTTGTCTGAAACCCATGAGGTGAATTTGGAGCCGAGTTCCATATTTGGAATTCTGACCGAGAATATCATAGCAACCAAAGAGCCAATCAGGAGCAAGGATGATGATGGTAACCCCCTCTAGTTTAGCAGGAAGCAGGCGCTTAGCAAGCAGGCACTTGTCAATCAAACCTGCAACTAACGCTAGCGAGAGCAAACTTGGAGAAAGAAGGCACCCGATTGGTCTTTTATTAATGTTCATAATTTGATTTAGGGACAAAATTGTGAAACAAAAACCCCAGGATCATGTAGAGCGGGTTCATATGAACATTTTCAGATGAAAATGTGCAGTTACAGACTGAGAGGCGACGTTTTTCTTTAGAAAATGAACTGGAGTCGATGGAGCCGGAAGTGTGCCCATGCTCACTTCCTGTTTGGAACACGTCAGCGATCATGTTAGCTATGTCTACTTAAAGTCTATGGTTCAGATCTGGGTTAAAATAGGTTAAGTTTAGGGTCAGTCTCCAGGAAATTAATGGAAATCAATGGAATGTCCCCAAGAAACATGCAAACCCAGTGTGTGTGTGTGTAGTGACAGACCGGTCCCCACTCGGACACCGTCCACTGCCGCTCACAGGGGGCGCCGGTGCAGTTCTTCACACTGGGGGGTCGGCTGGACGGGTCACATGACCTGTTCTCATCAGAGCAGCGCACGTCCCGGGTCACCTGACCTCTACGGCCACACTGAGCTGGACACTGGAACCAGAGAGAGGCCTTCATGAACACATCAAGCCAAAGAACACCAAACAGAACCGGGACAGACCGGGGCAGACCAGGACAGACCGGGTCAGACCGGGTCAGACCGGGTCAGACCAGGGCAGACCAGGGCAGACCAGGGCAGACCGGGTCAGACCGGGTCAGACCGGGACAGACCAGGACAGACCAGGTCAGACCAGGGCAGACCGGGTCAGACCGGGTCAGACCGGGACAGACCGGGTCAGACCAGGGCAGACCGGGTCAGACCGGTGCAGACCAGGTCAGACCGGGACAGACCGGGTCAGACCGGGTCAGACCGGTGCAGACCAGGACAGACCAGGGCAGACCGGGTCAGACCAGGACAGACCAGGGCAGACCGGGTCAGACCAGGACAGACCGGATCAGACCAGGACAGACCGGGTCAGACCGGTGCAGACCGGGGCAGACCGGGACAGACCGGGTCAGATCGGGTCAGACCAGGACAGACCAGGGCAGACCGGGTCAGACCAGGACAGACCGGATCAGACCAGGACAGACCAGGACAGACCAGGGCAAACCAGGACAGACCAGGGTAGACCAGGAAAGAACGGGTCAGACCGGGACAGACCGGGTCAGACCGGGTCAGACCGGGGCAGACCAGGACAGACCAGGGCAGACCAGGAAAGACCGGGTCAGACCAGGACAGACCGGGTCAGACCAGGTCAGACCGGGGCAGACCGGGGCAGACCAGGACAGACCGGGTCAGACCGGATCAGACCAGGACAGACCAGGGCAGACCAGGGCAGACCAGGAAAGACCAGGGCAGACCAGGAAAGACCGGGTTAGACCAGGACAGACCGGGTCAACATTAAAGTTTCGATATTACTCAAAATTGACCCCTATGAGCTTCAAGTCATGTTCTAAAGCTGTTCCCTCCTCACACACAGACCTGGAGTTGTGTTGTGTTGTTGTGTTTGTTGTCTACATTTCCAAAGCTCCAAACGCTCTGTTCCACCTTGTGATGTCATCAAGTGGTAGTTTCCAAGTGAACAGCTCCTTTTACCTTTAGTTCAGTAGAGATCGGCAATTCCAGGGTTGAAATGATCCAAATGATTCTAGTGAAGGTGTGTGGAGTTTAAAAACACAGTGGAGCACTTCCTGTATCACCACATGATGACATCACAAAGTGGAACAGAGTGTTTTCAGTTTGAGAGAAGAACTCGTGTTAAATCTGCAGGTTTGTGTGTTAAACATGTGAATGAAACAAAACACAACTCCAGGTGTGTTTGTGATGAGGAAACATTAGAACAGATCAGAGAATAGTCTAATATGGGCCCTTTAAATACCTCGCTCCATTCGGCCACCTCCCACTGCGGCCCGCAGGCGGGGCTCTTACAGGCTCTCCTCTCCGGGGGGCGCTCTAGCTCCGCCTCCATGCACAGGTCACTGTAAACGGAGCTGTCCAAACCCGGAGACAGCATCTTCCAGCAGCGCACCTGTCGGAACTGAAAGCCCTCTCCACAGGTGCGTGAGCACTCACTCCAACTGCTCGCCTCCCACCTGCAACACAGGGACCAGTGAGAACATACAAGAGCCAATAACAACACACACAAATATGTGAATAGGCACAGGACCGGAAGGTTGGCGGGTCGAATCCCGCTCTCGACATAAAAAAAACCAAACAAAAACCCATAATTGGTTGAGCAGTCAGATCCACTAACCCACAGGTCGGTGGTGTGATTCCAGCTCCCACAGATGAATGCTGTCGTTGTGTCCTTGGCAAGACACTTAACCCACCTCGCCCCCAGTGTCAGCGTACACTGGTGAGTGAGTGTGTGTAAATGTGTGAGTGGTTCCTTGTTGTAAAGCAAGCAGAAGGTGGAAAAGCGCTGTATAAAAAAAGTGTGACCATTTACATGTGAGGACACGTGAGGACACACATGAGGACACGTGAGGACCCACGAGACATGTAAGGACACACAGGATATGTGAGGACACATAGGACATGTGAGGACACATAGGACATGTGATCACACACAGGACATATGCGGACACACATGAGGACTTGTGAGGACACACATGAGGACACACAGGACATATGAGGACACACATGAGGACACACAGGACATATGAGGACACACAGGACATGTGAGGACACACAGAACACACAGAAACACTTATAAATGTCATGTAATCAGTCACACATCTGTACTGATGTTACCACTGAGCTCCCATGTCCAAATCTTAACTTTTTAATACAGACTCATTTAGAAAAGTCATTCATACCGTGGGGGGTTTGGGCCCCTAAAGTTTTTCAGAGAGTCCCCAGGATTTCTTACAAAAGAGGTCCAAATTAATGAGTGAATTTCAGTGAAGGGATGGCAAGTGGACTGCTGTTGTAACTGATCTAATCTGTTTGACCGTCATAAACCAGAAAATAATTCTACTTTTCTCTTATAAAACAGCAGCTTTTCAGCCAGGAGAAGAGGGGTAAAATAAGGGTGCAGAGGGCCGAGTGCAGAGGGATGTGTGCAGAGGGCCGAGTGCAGAGAGATGTGTGCACAGGGCCGAGTGCAGAGGGATGTGTGCAGAGGGCCGAGTGCAGAGAGATGTGTGCAGAGGGCCGAGTGCAGAGAGATGTGTGCAGAGGGCTGAGTGCACAGGGCCGAGTGCAGAGGGATGTGTGCAGAGGGCCGAGTGCAGAGGGATGTGTGCAGAGGGATGTGTGCAGAGGGCCGAGTGCAGAGAGATGTGTGCAGAGGGCTGAGTGCACAGGGCCGAGTGCAGAGGGATGTGTGCAGAGGGATGTGTGCAGAGGGCCGTGTGCAGAGGGCTGTGGGTCGTACCGCGGCTGACACTCTCTTCCGATGCAGAAGTCATGCACTGGCTCCGGTCGGGTCACAGCGTCGCAGTACATGTCATGGACCTCCACTCCGTCGTAACGCACACACGAGACAAAGGACCGGGACACCCCTGCCACAGACAGTAGAGGACAGGAGCAGACAGGGGAAGTGAGGTTCAGGTGAAACATGAGTGTAATATATAAGTGTAACAGTAGCAGTGCTGTTGTGTTTGTCACCGATGGAGCAGGTGATGCTGCAGGGCTCTTGGGAGGACAATTTCCAGCGGTACATGTCGGCCACACTCAGCTTCAGGTTCTTCTGGTTCAGCCTCTGGTTCCCCCTGACACAGAAAACTGTTACACTCCAGACATCATCAGCACACACAGAACAGGACCATGCTCCAAATAAAAGATATTTAAAAGATTTTTAAATGCAGCTGGAGGTTGGAGGTTCTTTGAAAGACAGCTCTGTCTTTTGGGTAAACTGTGTAGCAAAAATGTGTATGTTAAATATTCCCAAAGACAAAAATCCAAAGCACTCTGTGGTTTAGAAAAAATGAAAAAGCCTTTATTATAGTGATTATGGTGACTGACATGAAACACACCAACGCATTTCAGACAGTAGACTGAAATCTGAACTGACACACTAACGACAATTACAGGATTAACATCTTTCATGCAGAATAAGACAGTAGAGAAAATGGTGGTACTTGTGATTTGCTCATTGTGTCCATTAAAACTGTGATTGAGATGAACTTTGCAGCCCTAAATGTGCCTTTGGCTCAGAGCTGTGGGTGAGGTTAAGAGCTCAGAAGGAGCTGGAAACAGACCATCAGTAAACACAGTCAAACACTTCAGATTGATGCTTCAGACAGACACAAAATAAAACTCACTCAAATGTGTCATTCATGTGAGGCCAGAGCGCACTGACGAGGAGAGCAGAGGAGCAGCTGAGCACTGTGTTAGGACCAGAGAGAGTGACAGAGGAGAGAGGGAGGGAGGAGAGAGGGAGAGGAGAGACAGAGACAGAGACAGAGAGGAGAGAGGCAGATGGACAGACCCCGGGGAGTACATAATGTGACTCTAAACAAACATGTGGAGAATGATCAGAATGTTTCTCCACAGCTTTCTTCTGCTTTTCTGTGTTATTTCAGACTCCCTCATGGTCAGACATGGAAATCAACTGCTAACCACTCTGCCACTGCCTCATCATCACCTCAGGGGTCTCCCACCTATATCTCTCCACCCCGGTCCAGGCCGCTCACCAAAGGGTGTCTGAAGTATACGTATTGTGCTGAATAACTCACATTAGATTAAACACTAAGCACAGGTTCATGTTTCATCTCAGGCCGTGGCTTTTATATTTACTTCATTTCTTGCGATCGCTAAAATCAGTAACTCCACAACTCCCCCGAGGAAAAAGGCTGGAGACCCCTGGTCCACCTGGTCTTACTGTGGCCTGAGAGTCGTACCTGTGTGTTGTACCTGTGTGTTGTACCTGTGTGTTGTGTACCTGTGTATTGTTGTACCTGTGTGTTGTACCTGTGTGTTGTGTACCTGTGTGTTGTACCTGTGTGTTGTGTACCTGTGTATTGTTGTACCTGTGTGTTGTACCTGTGTGTTGTACCTGTGTGTTGTGTACCTGTGTGTTGTTGTACCTGTGTGTTGTACCTGTGTGTTGTGTACCTGTGTGTTGTTGTACCTGTGTGTTGTTGTACTTGTGTGTTGTGTACCTGTGTGTTGTGTACCTGGGTGTTGTGTACCTGTGTGTTGCTGTACCTGTGTGTTGCTGTACCTGTGTGTTGTGTACCTGTGTGTTGTGTACCTGTGTGTTGTGTACCTGTGTGTTGTTGTGTGTTGCTCTACCTGGTGCGGTTCTGGCGGCCGTTGCCACGGGCAACGGTCTTGTTGTGGACGCCCTCTGAGGTCTCGTTCTTTCGGCTCAAACTGAACTCCAGTGTCTCGTTTTGTTCGGCGCTGCTCACTGGCTCCAAGTCAGTGAAGAACCCGTCTTCTGACAGCAGCTGATTGGTTGACATGTTCACCAGTAACCGCCCGTCCAATAGAACTCTCCAGAGCAGGTTTGGGTTTGAGTTAGGCCCCGCCTCCAAAGGTCCTGCAGCCAATGGAGGCTCGGCTGTGCTGCCTGGACGGCTGCTGTTTCCTTCAAAAAGGAGACATAAGATTTAATATCGTTTAACATTTTAAACTCATCGAACATACCGTCTAAACTCACAACCAAGAACCTGTTTGAATGTTTCCAATCCTGTTTCTGCTCCCACCACAGCACTAAGACTGTCTTCCTCCAAGTCACCACAGACATCCTGCTCTCCTCCGACTGGCAACCTGACGTCCTCATCCTCCTGGACCTCACCGCAGCCTTTGACACCATCACCCGCCTGCAGACCACCTTCAACACCGCCCTCTCCTTTACCTCCTACCTCACCGACAGACATCATTTTATCCATATTAACCACTCCAAGTCCCCCTCTGTCCATCTCACTCAAGGAGTTCCCCAAAACCTAAAAAACCTGCACCAGGGACGACAGGTGGAAATGAGCTCTAGAGCTACAACCTGCACAAAGCATCTCCTGTTAAGGTTCATGTAGACTGTGCACTGCCCCTGTCTCAGAAATAAACTAAAGAAATAAAATAAGGTTCAATTCTTGGGCCCCTCCTCTTCATGCTCTACATCCTCCCCCCTCAGTCACATAACCCTTCAGTTCCATTGGTTTGCAGACGAGATCCAACTCTAACTGTCCACCAAATCCATAACCTCGGCCACACACTCCACCATCTCCATCTCCAAAATAAAGTCCTGGCTACAGTCCTGCAGCTCAACTGTGACAAAACTGAATTAATCATCATCAGTCACCAGAACCCACAATAACCTCACCGTCTCCATCGAGGGCTCCTCAGTCCCCTCCTCCTCCCACCTCCGCATCCTTGGCATCATCTTTGATCAGATCCTCTCCTAAGAACGCCACATCAAACATCACCAAAACCGCGTTCTACCACCTCCAGAACATCGCTCACCTCCGCCTGTCCCGCTCCCCTCGGTCTGCTGGAACCTTCGTCCAGGCCTTTGTCACCTCCCACCTTGACTACTGCAGTAACCTGCTCTACGCTTCACCTCCAAACTCCTCCAGACTCCAGTACATCTACAACTCTGCTGCCCACCTCCTCCTCTGCACCTCCTCCTCACCCGCACTCCTCCTCTGCACCTCCTCCTCACCCACACCTCCTCACCCGCACCTCCACCTCACCCGCACCTCCTCCTCACCCGCACCTCCTCCTCACCCACACCTCCTCACCCACACCTCCTCCTCATGGTGTACAAATCCCTCCATAACATGGCCTCCACCTCCCTCTCTGAGCTCCTCCACCACCACACCCCCACCCATGTCCTCCGATCAACTGACGCTAACCTCCTGTCCTCCCCCCAGGGCCTTCTCTGCTGCTGCCCCCGCCCTCTGGAGCTCCCTGCCCAAACACCTTAGAGACTCATCCACACTCCCCATGTTAAAAAAAGTCCTGAAAACCCATCTCTTTAAAACCGCCTTTCATTCACTGTCTTATTTCTTTTGTTTGCCTTCGTTTGTCTCTTCATGTAAAGCATCTTTGAAAAGCACTATACAAGTGTTATGTATCATTATTATTATTATTATTATTATTATTTTAAAAGAGGCAGACAGGGCTGGTCCTGGTCAGGTTTTTGGTGGGAGACCGCTGAGAACACCAGGAGCAGCAGTACCTCTAGACTCTGGTTGTGTCCTTAGGCAAGACACTTCTCCCACACTGCCACACTGCCCAGTATGAATGTGTGGATGAGTGACAGTGGTGAGAGATAACCTGGCAATAAGATGTGGCCGTTCATGTGACCCGTCCGGGTTCAGACCAATCACAGCACAGTACCAGTCTGTTTAGTCTGTGCCAAACGTGTAGAGGGAGACGCTCTGTGCATTTGGGGAAGGTCTGTGTCTGTCTTTTTCTCTCAGCTGGATTTAAGGGAAAGACGTAAGTCTGTGTGAGTTCTCCTCTTGTCTGTTTCACCTTGTTTCTCAGCAGAGAGCTTAAGAGTCATAGAGAAAGAGAGGAGGAGAGAGGAGAAGGGGAGAGTAGAAGAGGAGAAGAGGAGGAGAAGAGGAGAGAAGGAAAAGAGGAGTAGAATGGTAGAGGCAGTGAGGAGAGGAGGAGAAAAGGAGGAGAGGCGCTGGCCCCTCTGAGCACACGCACAGAGGCCATTAGCCTGAGCTGGTCGTGTAAAAACAGAGGCTGAATTTTTCATGTCACTTTGCTCTTTATAAACCTGCTCATGAAACATGCAGCTGTCATCGGCCACACCACAGACGCTCTGATCCACTGTAGAGCTTTGGTATTGGGGTTTGAGTCTAACTCTAAACAACGCTCTGTATTTCAAGCACTCTTCTGCCTGTGGAGGAAAACAGGTGTAAATTATGACTTCCACTCCATTTGTATTCACTGTTTCCTTTGTGTGGAGCCAAAGTTGGCCCTCACAGAGGCAGGTCATCCAAAGCTTTTAATATCTAACGTAGCAGCGACCTCTAGCTGAAGTCTTATTAACAAACAGCTATTGTCTTCCTGCTCTCAGCTGTTTTCTTTACACTTATATAATAGAAAAGCTGCATAGTGTAACTTTTCTGTTGGAGGATCTGCCACCTGCTTGTCTCCTTGGAGATGATACTGCTTTGCTTTGATTATTTCACAGTATGGAAATGAACTTGGTAATCACAATAGAAACAAGTTAATGGTCAGATCTATGGAGAAGCGAGCCTGCACATAGTAAGAACTCATGTTTACAAAGTATTTTTGAGCTGTAAAACACCTGTAATTGAATAAATGCAAGGCAAATCTGTTTAATGCCATACTGTGGAAAATTCCATGCAAAGGAGTAATGTCACCATGGAGACAAGCAAGTAGCAGACCCTTCACCTTGGAAGTTACACTTTTAAGGTGTAAAACATTAGCACTGAACCTGTGTATATGTCTTGGTCACAGTCCACTTCCTCTGTCTCCTCGTACACCTCGTTGGTCTCTGCAGGCTCCTGTGCTCCGGTTGGCTGCAGCGCCCCCTGGTGTGTGGTGTTGAGTAGAGCGCCCTCCTCCATCGACACGTCGCTGGCGTCTGCTCCGGTGTAGAGAGGCGGAGGGGGCACCGGGGGCAGAGCGTCTCTCAGCACTGTGTACTCATATGTGATGTAAGGGGTGCGCCCGTTCTGATTCCACACCTACACACACACGGGGAGGGCATCAGGGACAAAGAGAAGGCATCTGACACACAGGGAGGGCATCTGACACACAGGGAGGGCATGTCAGAAGAGCACAGACACAAAATGCAGTGGGGCCCAACAGGTTTATTTGAACAAATAAATCCAGTCAGCAGAGGTGAATGCTGAAACAGATTTGAAGCAGAGGCCAGAGCCGTGCTCGATCCAGTGGATCATTCAGATCATTTCACAGAGTCCTGAGAGACTCGCCATGTCTTAATAAGGCTTGGAACATTTACTTTGTATGTTAGTACCAGTCGTAGCAGTATTAGTATTAGTATTAGTAGTAGTAGTAGTAGTAGCAGCAGCAGTAGTAGCAGTAGTAGTAGTAGTAGTAGTAGTAGTCGTAGTAGTAGTAGTAGTGCTGTACTGTAACAGGACGTACCAGGATGTTGACGGCCTGATCTAAGGGGCCTTTAGCCACGATGTACTCGATGCCAGTCTCGTACACGTCTGTGGGGCGGCGGTATTTGAACACGGTCCCTGCGGCGTGGAAGTTCTGAGGGCTGTCCACTCTGTAGGCGCCATTAAAGAAGAAGTTCCCCGCCTGATCTGTCACGGCTGGGTCAAATACACAAACATCACACATGGAGCTGTACTCTGCCACATTTTAGAGAATCTTATATCATAATAACACGACTGACATACGGTTCATTTTCAGTTAACAGCTAAATTAATGAACAAAACTGCCTCTCTAGTGACCTAAAAACATAGGGTCCTTTTAACTGAACTACTACAGTATTTATGAAAGCTTTGAAGTCAGATAAGATGGGTATTAGTGCCTTAAACACACCATGCGGGTGACAATTGACCCAGAGGAGCACTGACCCAGTACGTCTGCAGACTTCTTCCTCTCGATGATCTGGATGTCCCAGGAGCCTTCAGGGATCTGAGTGATGAACGAGTAACCTGCACAAAACACACTGTTTTAGATTTCAGACCAAAAGTCCCTTTCTTCCTCTATTCTTTTCTTTATGTCTTCACTGTCCACTCCAAAATAACCTTTTTATGTGTATCTCTCTGACATTTATAAATCTTTGGAAGTACTCAGGAGCTGTGAGGACAATCACTACTTTTTCACTAAACTAAATTGTATTTTCACTAAACTGGCCGAAGTACGTCTGTCGGCATTGCCATGTTTGTTTTGGTTCACACAGGAGGTTAGTCTTTGGCTCCGCCCAAACTCCTGTCCCATGAATGGTCAAGTCTCCGGCCCCCAGCGCCGGGCCCTATGGCACCAGCCGGAGCGCGCTGAGATGGATATGTGCGAGGATACTCAAAAATACTACTCTCGAATCCAAAAGCTGGTTCTGCTTCGACATCAGTAACAGATGGGTCAGAAAAGAGAACCAGTTCCACTGGAATATTAAAGTTACATAATACTTAGATTAGGGATGCAACAATATTCAATATAATATCGAATGGTTCAATACTGGCCTCATGATTGGACACATGTTTGGTCAATACACACGTGTCCCTCCATGTGTGTACTGGCCTCACGATTGGACACATGTTTGGTCAATACACGTGTCCCTTCATGTGTGCTGTTTTGTCACTTATTTTGGTCCAAAAGGAAAACAGTTATGGCGGCATCCTCCTCAGATGCAGCCGAAAAGGGCTCCATAGGGACTTACATCTGAAATATTCTAACAGAGGAGGGTTTGATCTTTCAGTCACTTTTTATTTTACGTTGATAGACCCAGAAATGACAAAGATATGAACTTTTAAATACTTTAGAATCGCTTTTGGCTTTACATCGGCTTTAATCAAATGCGCTCATATACGCACATGCGTATATGGTCCGCTGAGACATTTCTACACAGTTTGAGTGTTCAAAAAGAGGATGGGAGAGCGCAGTGTGCCTGTTAAGAGCACAGACTGTAGAGGGCAGTGTGGGAGGAGCTACGTACGTCTCTGCTGGAGGAGGCAGAGCAGCACCGACACAGGCATGTGACGCAATGAGAGACAATCAATCAAGGGAATCAATCAATCAAGGAAATCATCAAATCATCATTAAAAAAGGAAAAGTCTGATAGCGTAGCTCCCCTCCAAGAGTAGACTGGCTAAATTATAAATTATAAAAAAGGCTGTGAAAGCTGTTCTTATTTTCACTAAATAAAAATTCAGAGCTGTGAATCATTGAACCAAATGAACTAAAACACTTCACATATAAACTACAGCTGTGCAGTAGTTCTACTGTGATGCACTGTGTGTAGTGCACTGTGTGTATTGTACTGTGTGTATTGTACTGTGTGTAGTGTATTGTGTGTAATGTTTAATTAATATCAGTGTTATTATATTAAACTCATTAACAGAAAAAATGAGGTCTCTCCTCTCCTCTCTCTCTCTCCTCACCTCCTCTCCTCTTCTCTCCTCCTCTCTCAGTTCTTACCCAGCGTAGTCGCTCCTCTCTCTCTCTCCTCACCTCCTCTCCTCTTCTCTCCTCCTCTCTCAGTTCTTACCCAGCGTAGTCGCTCCTCTCTCTCTCTCCTCACCTCCTCTCCTCTTCTCTCCTCCTCTCTCAGTTCTTACCCAGCGTAGTCGCTCCTCTCTCTCTCTCCTCACCTCCTCTCCTCTTCTCTCCTCCTCTCTCAGTTCTTACCCAGCGTAGTCGCTCCTCTCTCTCTCTCCTCACCTCCTCTCCTCTTCTCTCCTCCTCTCTCAGTTCTTACCCAGCGTAGTCGCTCCTCTCTCTCTCTCCTCACCTCCTCTCCTCTTCTCTCCTCCTCTCTCAGTTCTTACCCAGCGTAGTCGCTCCTCTCTCTCTCTCCTCACCTCCTCTCCTCTTCTCTCCTCCTCTCTCAGTTCTTACCCAGCGTAGTCGCTCCTCTCTCTCTCTCCTCACCTCCTCTCCTCTTCTCTCCTCCTCTCTCAGTTCTTACCCAGCGTAGTCGCTCCTCTCTCTCTCTCCTCACCTCCTCTCCTCTTCTCTCCTCCTCTCTCAGTTCTTACCCAGCGTAGTCGCTCCTCTCTCTCTCTCCTCACCTCCTCTCCTCTTCTCTCCTCCTCTCTCAGTTCTTACCCAGCGTAGTCGCTCCTCTCTCTCTCCTCACCTCCTCTCCTCTTCTCTCCTCCTCTCTCAGTTCTTACCCAGCGTAGTTGCTCCTCTCTCTCTCTCCTCACCTCCTCTCTCTCTCTCCTCACCTCCTCTCCTCTTCTCTCCTCCTCTCTCAGTTCTTACCCAGCGTAGTCGCTCCTCTTCTGTAGTTGCCGGTGACTCTGCTGCAGCTGCTGCCGTCGCCCTGACACACTCCACACTTGTCCAGAGTGTGAGAGGAGAAGAGGACCCCGTCACACCCGATGGGCTGCACAAGGAGAACACTGTCTTCTACACACAACAGTCAACACACAACACACACACACAACACATCCAGAACACACAGCTCCTGCAGACTCGATCACCAAATGAGGCCTAGTATGGAGTTCTCAGGGAAGGTTAGGTTGGCCCACACTGACTGTATAAAGACGCGTTCTTCACCACAGCGCTTGGCTCCAGTCAAATGAAGCTCATTGAGGATTTAGAGCCAGGGTCTATATTATGAATTGGATATTTTTGGTGAAATCAAACCCCAGGATAATGTAGAGCGGCTTCAGAACATTTCAGACCCAAATGCCTAGGCTCACAGCAGCAGTTACAGAGAGAGGAGTTACAAGGTGGAACAGAGCGTTTGGAGCTTTGGAGATGTAGACAGACTAATAATAAAGAGTTCCTCAAACATGTGAATGAAACAAACACAACTCCAGCTCTGTTTGTGAGTAGGTTACAGCATTGACCCAGATTAAAGCTCACAGGGGTCAGTTTGTGTATATATACCTTTAAATGTGGACTCACATAGTTTATGACAGTGTTATATACAGCAGATGCAGTTATAAAGACTTGTATAGTAGCTCACACTGTCTCTGGAGCTGCTGTAGTTTATAACAGTGTTATATATATGTGGTTGTATAGACTTGTACAATACCTCACACTGCCCGCTCACACACACGCCTCTGTAGCTGCTGTATTTGCAGGAGGTCCCGTCTCGCGCTGGGACCATGAGCTGTCTCTGTCCATCGATGGTGGTGCAGTGGAGGTCACAGGGGTTAGACGAGATGTGCACGTAGTCATCTGAAACACAACCCCATTCAAAGTGATAAGAGCCACATCTAGGATTCTGTGCTCCTGAGGATTAACAACTGAATGTCTCAACTAGGCCAATTCATGACATCATCAGAGTAAAAACCTTTGTCCAGTGACGGAATTGAATTTTCTTTTGCGATGTGCGAAATGTTATTTATTATAATTATGGTATCGGAATCAGTCTGAGTATCGAGTTGATTCCTTTGGTTTGATATAGAGTCGTGACCCTAGTGCACTGTTGACTAAACATGAATATTTGCACTTGTACCTGGGTAGAGTGGTTTCCAGTGGTAGCTCCTCCCACTGTACAGCTGTGAGTTGAAGGAGCCACACTGCTCCTCTCTGAAGCTCCGGCTCGCAGCGGGACAGTCCTGGAACAGCAGCTCTGTTTAAAGTCTCTGTGTTACAGTAATAAACCCTGAACCTCCATTTGTTTAGACAGACCCCGCCCGGATACGCTCACACCACAGATCTGCTACTGTCCAGAACGAGGCCTCTGCTTAGGCCTGCAGGAGTCAGCACAATCCAAACCAAATCGCAATTTGACACTATGTGTAAATAACAAAGGCTGCAGTTTTTGAAGTACCATTATTTCCTCCACAAACAACAAAATGTCCAGCCTTATGCTGCATAAACACTGATATCCCTGTAGCCCCTCAGCCCCTCCCCCTTAGGACTCACCTTGGTGTTGCAGAGGTGGTATTTCTTGGACATTCCACTGCAGGTCATGTTGTCTTTTCCACTTGTCACTTTCTTTCTTTGAAAACAAGAACATGATGAATCTGATTCTGAACCAGAACCCCCCGACCCCCGCTGTACTTGAGCCAAAATTTGCTCTGCACATGCTCAGATGCTTCTGCACAGACGTCATGTGTGCATGCTATCAGTGCATATTTGCAAATATGGAACTTTCTTTGTGAACTCTATTTAACCCGGATGAATGGCAAACTAAGATTTCTGGCGTGTAAAATAATGAAAATATAGTCGAGCTAACCACTAGCATGACTCAAATTGGGCAATGACTCCCCGCTGACCTCTGCTTGAGACAGTGACGCTCCTGGGTCATGACCCCACCCCCACAAGAGCGGGTGCAGGCTGTCCACTTGGCCCACTCTCCCCACCAGTACGTGGTCACCTCCAGCGCCTCCTCCAGGCTGTTTGACGCCACTGCCTCCTCCTGCTCAGAGGATCCAGGAAACAGAAAATCACAAAGACTTCCTGACTAAACCATGGACCATTTAGTGTTCAGCCTGAGCTATGAGCCTTAAAAGGAGCACAGTCTGTTGGAGTTTTCATCTTAATGGCACAGAGACAGAAGCTGGACATGTTCCTCACACACTGGGGTGAGGTGAGGTTGACTGTTTCAGTCCTGGGTTAAACTCATCTCATTTCTGCTGCCCAAACAACGCTCACAGAAGTGACAGACAATGAAAAAGGAGAAAACTGAACAGCTGCGAAGGATCAGCTCTGACTGCTGTTCCACTGAGCCACAACAGAGCAGAGAGAGAGAGAGAGAGAGGAGGTGGAGAGAAAAAGAGGAGGGAGGAGAGAGGAGAGCAACTACAGAGAGAGAGAGGACAGTGGAGAGCAACTACAAAGAAAAGGGAGGTGAGGAGTGAGGAGAGAAGAGAGAGAGGAAAAAAGGAGAGAAGAGAGAGGAGCGGAGGAGAGACTACAGTAAGAGCGAGGAGCACTGAGCACCTGCAGCCGTCACACTCTCAGGTTTCAAGACAGTCTCTGCTCTTTAAGCTGAGCGTCTGAATCATGTCATCAGGCTGGGTTTGAAAACACTTTGAAAACACTGTGCTGCAGGTGCCTGATGATGGAACGTGCCATGTGCAGTGTGTGATACCTGGAGCCCCCTGGTGGACAGGTAACATGCCGTGCTCAGTGTGTGATACCTGGAGCCCCCTGGTGGACAGGTAACATGCCGTGCTCAGTGTGTGATACCTGGAGCCCCCTGGTGGACAGGTTGCCCACACACACGGCCAATGTCAGGAAACAAAACAACAGCAGCGCAGTGTCTGTGAACTGTTCCCACCACCGCATCCTGCAACACACACACACACACACACACGAGAACATACACACAGACAAACATCAGAACAGAACAAGAACAATTTAGTTTTATGACATCAACATTCGAACAATTATTAGTTTGACTCATAAACAAAAGTAGTTTTTGCTGCCTTTAGTAACTAATAACAAAGAACACGTCACTCAGAGAGAAATGTGGTTATTTGACCCATTCTAAGGGCACCACATAAGACCCAGACAGACCCGGACAAAACCACTCAGACCCAGACAGAACCGCTCAGACCCGGACAGACCCGCTTAGACCCGGACAGATCTGCTTGGACCCGCTCAAACCCGCTTGGACCCGCTCAGACCCGGACAGACCTGCTTGGACCCCTCAGACCCGGACAGACCCGCTTAGACCCAGACAGATCCGCTTGGACTTGCTCAGACCCGGACAGACCCACTCAGACCCAGACAGACACACTCAGACCCGGACAGATCCACTCAGACCCGGAGAGAGTGGACTGGAGCGTAAACCCGCTCAGACCCGGACAGATCCACTCAGACCCGGACAGATCCACTCAGACCCGGACAGACTAGACTGGAGCGTAAACCCACAGTCTCAGATGGAAACACTAATGACTGAACAGTGGAATGATCTTTTTCTTCAGAATTTTGGCTCTGACTGTGTTTGTGCTTCCTCCACCACAGACCACACTGCAACCAGCCGCTCTCAAAGGCTGAGCAGACTACACCTGGATTAGACCTGGACTAAACCAGGACTAGACCAAAACTAGACCAGGACAAGGCAAGAACTAGGACTAGGACAAGGACAAGGACCAGGACTGTAACAGGACTAAACTAGAGTTAAAGTGGCATTAAATCAAGATTACAGCAGGTCTATGGCTCTCCTTGGCCACAGGATCACAGAACATTAATACAAGACCAAAGTCTGGACCACAGTCTGAACCTGGCCGGACTTAAACATGTCTAAAGACTGGGTTAAATGTAAACAGGACTAAGGCCCGGGGTTAAATCAGTGGATGATTCTGTGTTCTGAGTTGGAGCAGCAGTCAGAGGCGTACATGTCACTTCATTAAAAGCAGGTTTGAGTTTGAGTGTCTGTGTTTCACATTAGTGTTTCTCACAGACAGTGAACAGCCTGCACCTGTGTGCTCAGACTTAACACAACATAATGACATAATCCCTCTGACCACAGCCCGGTCCAGGAACAAAACACTGTCCAGCTCAGAAACACCACATTACTCCTCTGCGCCCTCCTTTGCTCCTCTGTGCCCTCCTCTGCACCCTCCTCTGCTCCTCTGTACCCTCCTCTGTTCCTCTGTACCCTCCTATGCTCCTCTGTGCTCTCCTTTGCTCCTCTGCACCCTCCTCTGCTCCTCTGCACCCTCCTCTGGTCCTCTGTGCCCTCCTCCGCTCCTCTGTGCTCTCCTCTGCTCCTCTGTGCCCTCCTCCACTCCTCTGCTCCCTCCTCTGGTCCTCTGTGCCCTCCTCTGCTTCTCTGCTCCCTCCTCTGGTCCTCTGTGCCCTCCTCCGCTCCTCTGCTCCCTCCTCTGGTCCTCTGTGCCCTCCTCTGCTTCTCTGTACCCTCCTCTGCTCTTCTGTACCCTCCTCTGCTCCTCTGTGCCCTCCTCTGCACCCTCCTCTGGTCCTCTGTGCCCTCCTCTGGTCCTCTTCTACTCCTTTGCTCCCTCCTCTGGTCCTCTGTGCCCTCCTCTACTCCTTTGCTCCCTCCTCTGCTCCTCTGTACCCTCCTCTGGTCCTCTGTGCCCTCCTCTGCTCCTCTGTGCCCTCCTCTGCTCCTCTGTGCCCTCCTCTGTGGGCTCAGCTAAGGGCCTGACTTAGACTTAGACAAACTTTATTGATCCACAAGGGAAATTATTTGGATACAGTAGCTCAAACATCACAATATAATATAATAACAGAGAGTCTAAGGCCCAATCCCAATTCTCCCCCTTAGCCCTCTGTCTTTGTCTTAGCCCTTGCCCTCACACTCTGTCTTTAAACAGAGGGTAAGGCAAAGGGGTGTGTTTTAAACCCTTAGAAATGGGACACCCCTTTGCAGTCGCAACAATATGACATTATTTTTAAAGTTTTGAAGTATTGTGCTCCTTTTGAGTTTGTTTTAAATAAACTTTGCAAAAAGTCAAATGTTTTTTTAATTTTTTAATTTGTTAAAATGACTATACTCTGTACAACATATGTAAATCAAATTTTAATCAACTGTAACACAAAATTAAAATGCTGCAGAGGTGGACGGAGTTGTAGAGGATGCCTGGTACACACAAAAAAGAAAACAAAATTAATACATAGTCATAAACATATATAGTTGTTCTGGTACCTACAAATATTATAGAATGTAATATACCTTATATTTTATTTTCAAATTCTCCCACTTTTTTGAAGCTTGTTGGGCTGACACAACTCCAACAAGTTCAGCCTCCTACAAGAAATTTCTAAACAAAATACAAATGTGATTAATAACATGTCATTTTTAATATAAATAGGGGATAATTTACAAGGCCAAACGAAACAATAATATTTTAGGCCATGCATGTTCGTAATACTTTACACATTCTACAGTAACAAGCGTATAGTTCTAACCGGGCATGTTACGATAAGCCGTATATGTCAGAAAGCGTAAATGCAGGCGCCATGAGTATACCTACAACTTTTCAAAAGTTAATACAGTTTTATACAACTTTTTATGAGGTTCTTGAGTGCAAATACTCACATTTGTCCAATTTCTTCCCGATTGCTCGACACTTCCCGATTTCCGTGTTGGTTTTTGCTCCGACTTGCGTTAAGCCACGCCTATCCCCTTTGCACAAAGGGTGCATCTGAAAACGCTCTGCTCAGAGGGGTAGAACAGCCCTTCCCCTTAGCCCTCGCACTTACAGAAAAGAGTATTGGGACACCCCTCTGTCTCTCGTGAACGCGCACAACAGAGGGGTAGGGCTAAGACAGAGGGCCAAGGGGGACAATTGAGACGCAGCCTAAGTCTAAGTCTGACAATGTGCCAGCAGCATAGTCCTTTTATAGTCCTGCTGTAATCCTGTTCTAGTCCTACTCTAGTCCTGCTGTAGTTCTGCTCTAATCCTGCTCTAGTCCTGCTTTAGTCCTGTTCTAGTCCTGCTGTAGCTCTGCTCTAGTCCTGCTGTAATTCTGCTCTAGTCCTGCTTTAGTCCTGCTGTAGCTCTGCTCTAGTCCTGCTGTAATTCTGCTCTAGTCCTGCTGTAATTCTGCTCTAGTCCTGCTGTAATTCTGCTCTAGTCCTGCTTTAGTCCTGTTCTAGTCCTGCTGTAGCTCTGCTCTAGTCCTGCTGTAATTCTGCTCTAGTCCTGTTCTAGTCCTGCTGTAGCTCTGCTCTAGTCCTGCTGTAATTCTGCTCTAGTCCTGCTGTAATTCTGCTCTAGTCCTGCTGTAATTCTGCTCTAGTCCTGCTTTAGTCCTGTTCTAGTCCTGCTGTAGCTCTGCTCTAGTCCTGCTGTAATTCTGCTCTAGTCCTGCTGCAGTCCCGTTCTAGTCCTGCTGTAATTCTGCTCTAGTCCTGCTGCAGTCCCGTTCTAGTCCTGCTGTAATTCTGCTCTAGTCCTGCTTTAGTCCTGTTCTAGTCCTGCTGTAGCTCTGCTCTAGTCCTGCTGTAATTCTGCTCTAGTCCTGCTGCAGTCCCGTTCTAGTCCTGCTGTAATTCTGCTCTAGTCCTGCTGCAGTCCCGTTCTAGTCCTGCTGTAATTCTGCTCTAGTCCTGCTGCAGTCCCGTTCTAGTCCTGCTGTAATTCTGCTCTAGTCCTGCTGTAATCCTGTTCTAGTCCTGCTATAGACTTGTTCTAGTCCTGTTTGAGTCCTGCGATAGTCTGACTCGTGCCAAAGTCTGGACTGGACCAGGTCTAAACCAGGAGCAGCTGGAGCAGCACGTCACACATTCCTCTGGAGCGAGGGCTTTCCCAGAAACACACAGACAAAGCTCCGACCTGCTCCACTGCACAGAGCCGTCAGGTCTGATGTAACACAGTGAGCCAGTGGAGGGCAGAGTAACTTTACTTTCAAGTAATATTACTGAACTCTCACTCTCCACAAATGACACAAGTAACACCTGAAAGGGCATCTGACTCAATCCTCTGTTCTGTTCTAATGTCGTTTCCTCATCCCATACAGACCTGAAGTTGTGTTTTGTGTCATTCACAAATGTTTAACACACAAACCCTGTAGATTTAACACGAGTTCTTCTCTCAAACAGAAAACACTCTGTTCCACCTTGTGATGTCATCATGTGGTGATACAGGAAGTGCTCCACTGTGTTTTTAAACTCCACACACCTTCACTAGAATCATTTGGATCATTTCAGCCCTGGAATTGCCGATCTCTACAGAACTGAAGGTAAAAGGAGCTGTTCACTTGAAAACTACCACTTGATGACATCACAAGGTGGAACAGAGCGTTTGGAGCTCTGGAGATGTAGACAGACGAATAATAAAGAGTTCCTCAAACATGTGAATGAAACAAACACAACTCCAGCTCTGTTTTTGAGGAGGGCACAGCAATAGAACATGAATTAAAACTCACAAGAGTCAGTTTGTGATATAGGAGGTTTAAATGTATTTGGGTGGCTCAGTGCTGCCCGCCACAGAAAGAGTTGGTTATTTGATTCAGATCCAGTGCATGCTCTCATTGTGTCCTTGGGCAAGACATTCCATGCACTAATCCTTTGTATAAATGTGGTGTGTAGGGGAGGTATGCAGTCTGATTTAAGCTTTTGACATAATCACATAAAGACTTCCTCACAGTGCAAAGAGAACTCACAAACACAGGGTGAAAAACCCCACAAGAACCATTTTCACGCCAACACTTTACGCTCACTCTGTACAAGCTCCAGCGGCACCACACACACACAGAGGGAGAGGCTCTGTTCAGATCACTGATAATCAAGGACTGAAATAATGCAGCCATGCACTGATTAGAATGTACGTGTTTGACAGGTCAACCTTTAAATGTACCTCTGTTCTACTCCATTTGACCTACGGTAGGTCTTTGACACTGTCTCTCTGCTGTAACAAGGCACTGAGCCCTGTTCCTCTTGAGCCTGATCACAGACTGTCTAAAGAAGTGTTCTGAGGAAGTGTGATGTCGAGGTTAGCAGTTATAGCGGCTAATCTGTAGCCCAGTTCCATATTTGTAATTCTGACCACGAGTATCATAGCAACCAAAGAACCAATCAGGAGCAGGACTGTTGAAGGTAACGCCCCTTCCCGGGAGTGGGCGCTAAACAATAGGCCTGTCACTATAACACATTCTGAAGTGTGATATCGTTAGAAAAACACTGTGATAAACGATAATACTGAAACTACTTTCTGCCACTGACACAATAACAATAATGCAATGCCCAGTAAACCATTTTTAAATAGATAGTATCATTAAAAGGCCTGAAGTGCAACAAATAAACAGAAGAATGAACCATTAATCAACCACAGAAGTCACTTATTCAACTCTCTACATGTTTTCTTTAGTTTATTTATGAGACAGGGGCAGTGCACAATCTACATAAACCTTAACAGGAGATGCTTTGTGCAGGTTGTAGCTCTAGAGCTCATTTCCACCTGTCGTCCCTGGTGCAGGTTTTTGATGGAGAAAACCAGAGTGCCTAGAGGAAACCCACCCAGACACGGGGAAAACATGCAAATTCCACACAGAAAGTTCCGGGCGACCCAGGGATCAATCTCGGAACCTTCTTGCTGTGAAGCATGAGTGCTAGCCACTCAGCTATTGTGCTGCCACGCCAGTGGCACCACTTTTACAAAGAAAATGTACACACGATAAATACTAAGACGAAAAGATATTGTTCCAGCTTTCATACTGAAAGACACATCAATACAGTGATTATGGTGACAGGCCTACACCTCACAACCTTATCTTGATTTGAGGACAAAATTCAATAAAAAACCCAGGATCATGTAGAGCGGGTTCAAACCAACATTTGAAGGTCAGAATGAGGAGCCTGACAGCAGCAGTTACAGAGAGAGGGGCTACACTTTTTACACAAACTTGAGTTGATGGAGCTGAAGTGCTCCCATGCTCACTTCCTGCTTTGAATGTAGCGGCTAGCGGGTTAGACATGTCCAGAGATATGTACAGGATATGAGCCTGAGGAGCAGTAAAGTGATCGGGCTCGGCTCGTGGGAAAGCCTCAGATAAACCCCAGTGTGAGTGATGGTCTGAGTCTGCAGCTACAGACACATTAACAATGTCCAAAAGATCAGACACTGCTGCTGAGGAGGACAGGCTGTGGAGGAGAAGATCAGACCAAACACATCAAACAGGGGGCAGCTGGAAGAGGAGGAAGAGAGGCTCAGACAGGAGGAGGAGAAGAGAGGCTCAGACAGGAGGAGGAGAAGAGAGGCTCAGACAGGAGGAGGAGAAGAGAGGCTCAGACAGGAGGAGGAGGAGAGGCTCAAACAGGAGGAGGAGAAGAGAGGCTCAGACAGGAGGAGGAGGAGAGGCTCAAACAGGAGGAGGAGAAGAGAGGCTCAGACAGGAGGAGGAGGAGAGGCTCAAACAGGAGGAGGAGAAGAGAGGCTCAGACAGGAGGAGGAGAAGAGAGGCTCAGACAGGAGGAGGAGGAGAGGCTCAAACAGGAGGAGGAGAAGAGAGGCTCAGACAGGAGGAGGAGGAGAGGCTCAAACAGGAGGAGGAGAAGAGAGGCTCAGACAGGAGGAGGAGGAGAGGCTCAAACAGGAGGAGGAGGAGAGGCTCAGATGGGAGGAGAAGGAGAGGCTCAGATGGGAGGAGAAGGAGAGGCTCAGACAGGAGGAGAAGGAGAGGCTCAGATGGGAGGAGGAGGAGAGGCTCAGACAGGAGGAGAAGGAGAGGCTCAGATGGGAGGAGGAGGAGAGGCTCAGACAGGAGGAGAAGGAGAGGCTCAGATGGGAGGAGAAGGAGAGGCTCAGACAGGAGGAGAAGGAGAGGCTCAGATGGGAGGAGGAGGAGAGGCTCAGACAGGAGGAGGAGAGGCTCAGACAAGAGGAGGAGAATTAAAGGCTCAAACAGGAGGAGGAAAAGCTCAGACAGGAGGAGAAGGAGAGACTCAAACGGGAGGAGGAGAAGGAGGAGAGACTCAAACGGGAGGAGGAGGAGAGGCTTAAATATGTCTCCCGCACACCATCTCTACTATGCTGTAGTTGACTAAAAAAATTCTAACTGGATTAAAGACTTATGCTGCTGATCGACTGGTCGACTAAAAAGGGGACGTGGCAAAAATTTCAAAAATTATTTCGTATCTTTGTGTATCTAACCCAAACTGCACTCACAAGACTACACCTGCAGGGGGCGCTCATGCAAGAACTATTATTTATGCAGAAAAAAGGATGAGGAAACCGTGTATTTATACCAAAAATATATATATATAGCCTTCAGCTTCACTCACTCATGCCTCCTTTCTGGTGCTGTCCCATAGAAATCATTATCTGAGAAATAACATGACTAGTTGACTAATACAAATGTTGGTCTGAGAGTCCCATCGATCAATTAATCAACAAAAGGACCACAGCTCTAGTCTCAACATTCATTTATGATGGACTCTGTGGATGCTGATTACTTCATTCAAAACTTTGGCCCTGCACTCATAGACTGTATATATAAATGGACATAGCGTTCCAAACAGGAAGTGAGCATGGGGGCTCTTCCGGCTCCTACTGACCCGCTATGTCCATTTATATATACCGTCTATGGCTTTACTGTGATGACAAAACTCCTCTCTGGTCTCTGAGAGTTGTGAAAAGTGCTTATAAAGTCATGGTGGTGAATAATTAGGATGCTCTGAATGCAGAAGGGAAGTCAGGAAGAAGTTTTGACCACTGCAAACTGTTTAAAATGAACTAGTTCTGTTTTCACGGCTTTTAAACAGAAAAAATTAGGTACGCCTTTAAAATGTGTGCTACTTATGGAAACTGCACACACACACACACACACACACACACACACACACCTCCAGACACTAGTGGTAAAGACAAGACATTTAAATTCACACTGAAGGCTGGATGGAACCAGTCTAAATGTGGACTGAACCAGGACTGAACCAGGACAGTCCGGTCTAAACATGGACTCTGAATGTGTAGGTCTCATAATAACGTCTGGGGTGTGGAGAGTAATTTGGAGGTTTGCTTTGGTCAAACTGGCTCCTGCTCTCCTCGTAAACCATTAGAGAACCGCACAGTCTCCTTTAATTATCCCTATTAACACTCACTCACCAGCGGCACTTTCTCAGCTCGAGTGTTGGAGATGATCAGAGCACAAAAGAGTCTATGCTTAAAGACGAACAGAAACTGTGTTACACCAAAAGTAAAGGGTGACCTCATTTCACCTCCACAGTAAGAACAAGGATGAACCACGGATGAGTGAAGAAAAGAACATAAAGATTTGCTGAAATCCAAGGAGAAATTAAACATTAAAAGTATATTATGGTTTAAAACAATAGCACACCTGTAACTAATACATATCCTTACTAGACCTAAGCTTACTACTTAAGACGTAAGCTATTCTTTTCTAGTGGGGGGGCAGCGCCTGCATGGAGATGTTATCACTTGGGCTGGAATGTTCCTCAGAATGGTATTAAACTTATGTATCCAACATTTATTTTATTCTGAGTGTTTTAATGCTCAAAAATATCTTTTAAATCATTCTGCCTTGCAGTGAGTGGGCTTGCCTCTCCACAGGTCTAACCTCTAACGTGGCTAGACCTAGTTTAATAAGATAAGAAAAGATAATCCTTTATTGTCTTCTATGGGAGAAATATGTCTTTGGAGGGAGGTCACTTTAACACAGAGAAACACAGCCACATAAGCCCAAACAAATATCAACCATTGAACATAAATAAATAACAGACCAAGTATAACCACGAATGATACCAAGGGCCTTTAAGTCAGTCTATACAGGCAAGCCTGTTAATGCCATAAAGTGGAACATTCCATCCAAAGCCATAACCTCCATGTAGACAAGGAGGACAAGTTACAAAGTGCACCTTTAACTCCTCCAGTTAAAGCCAAGACCAAACATGTAGCAGCTAAACACGGTCAAACCCAAAAGCCTAAAACCACAGAAACAGTAAAATCCAAGAGACTAAACCAAAGCCAAACAAATGCGTTTTTGTTTGGAAGATGGTTGTACTTAATGACTTCCAGAAGATTGTGAGGGTTGACTCACCTGGCCACAGTCCCCTGGCTCTGACTCACCTGGCCACAGTCCCCTGGCTCTGCTGTGTGCGTGAGACTGGCTCACCTGGCTGTAGTCTCCCGGTGTGTGTGTGACTGGCTCACCTGGCTGTAGTCTCCCGGTGTGTGTGTGACTGGCTCACCTGGCTGTAGTCTCCCGGTGTGTGTGTGACTGGCTCACCTGGCTGTAGTCTCCCGGTGTGTGTGGGACTGGCTCACCTGGCTGTAGTCTCCTGCCTCAGACTCACCTGGCCGCAGTCCTCTGGCTCTGGTGAGGATGTTGTTGTGCTCTTCTCCTGTCCTCCTCTTGCCCTCTCCTCGTTCACCTCTTCCTCTCCTGTTCTCCTCTCCTCTTCCTCTCCTGTTCTCCTCTCCCTCTCCTGTTCTCCACTCCTCTTCTTCTCCTGTTCTCCGGTGCAGTGTGTAAGAGCAGTGGAGCAGAGGCTCAGAGGTGTGCTCTCCTGGACCATCCTCCTGTTATACGGAGGAGAGTGGGGGGAGGATCACACCTCACTGCCCACAGTCTGAGGGAAAAGACACACTATTAACCAAGTCAACAATCAGTGAGGTACCAGGAGCTCGGGGCCAAGCCATCGCTCTGAAAGAGGGAGCGTTTCTCACACTGAGAGGAGTTAATGAGGTCATTTTTTCCTCAGTTTGTGGCCTGTTCACATTCAGCAGCTGGGAGAGGCTTTTTTGCAGCGTTTGAAAACACTGCTGTGATTGGTCTAAACTTTCTCCTGTACCCTCCTCCTTCATATTCAACACTTTCTGGAATTGTCACAGTGAAGTCTTAAACAATCTCCATGGTAATAGTTCAGTCCAACAGTCAGTGGTCCACTTGCCTGTGAATGTCGGTCAGTTCTTTATCACTGATGTGATAAAGAACCAGTTTGATGAAGAAAATATGAATGACCTGAATGGAGCCCCTAAGACTCAGGTGACAGTTGTAAATACAAAAGTTCCTTTGGTCAGCCCTTGGATCAGCAGCAGGTTCGATTTGAACAGTGTTTTCTTAATGGTCCTGAGTGGTGCACATTAGCCCAGCACCTGCCACAGTGTTCTCCCTGTTTATTTGAAATGTTCATTCTATAGGAATTGTATCATGAAAAGTGCTGTTTCCTCCTCAGCAGCTTCCGTCACTGTGTCGATCTCTGTGTTTCTCAAACTGCTGATACGTGAACAGCTCTTCTTCTTTGTGGGTTTGTCTCATTTAGAGTTAATTTTATCCACTTTCTGTTCTTCTTTGGATCATTTCTTGTTTAGAACTATAGTGGAAACAATTTTGTCCACTTTTAGACATGATTTAATCCAGATTAGACCTGGAATAGTCCTGTTATAGACTTGATGAAGATCTGGTGGGACTCAGTGGTAAAGCTGAGAGCCACTGTTCTATCTCGTCCTCTCGTCTCTTCCTCCTATCTCTCTTTTTCAGTAGAGAAGTGTTTCTTTAGCTGCTTCAGTGACAGTACAGCAGCTTGTCCCTCTCTCCTCTCCTCCTTCTCTCTCTCCTCCCTCTCTCGTGACTTTCTGCCGGGCTCAGAACTGTTTTCAGAGCAAACACATCACAGACTGGTTCTGTTGAATGTTTTGACTCTCTTCAGTGTTCTTATGGAGCTTCTGTTTCTACTATAACAGCGACGCAGAAGCCACTTCCACTTCCCACTTGTTTCGGGAGCGAGGTCAGTGGAGCCGATTGTGTGGGAACCGGACGAAAGTACAACAAGCAGCCGCAGACAAGACCATACATCCACACGTCTCTCCACCTGTGCCTTTCTCTCATTCAGCGCTTTCATTTTACTTCACTCTTTCTTGGAAGCTGCTAGAAAAATATTTCTTCCACAGACAACTCAGGATAACCACTCTGCCACAGTAACGCAGGGAGGACATGCATACTCTGCTCTGATCAGGAGTCTAACCCACAACCTCCTCATTAGGCCTGTCACAATAACACATTTTAAGTATGATATATATGAAGAAAATACAGACGACAGACATTAATACTGAAACCGTAATATATAAATGTATAATATTGTTAAAAACCATGACGTGCAATAAATAAATGAATCAGACACTTTAGTACTGTTTAGAAGTAGTTGTAGCTTCAACATAGTGAGTAATAGAAATTATAGATTTACCTCTATACCTCATTTTGTTGTACAGAAAAGTAACAAAAGTTCCCATCTAGTACACAGAAAAAGCAGTCACAATAAATACTGACTCTTTCATATATTGAATGACAAGTCGATATCGTGACAAGCTTAAGGCTCATTTTGTACGTAAAACGGATCGGTGCGTTTTGAATGTAGAAACCGTCACTGCATTTATACTTCTAAACATTTCTAATGTCAAGATTGTGTTCTGTTAAACCACCACCAGAGGGTGCTAAAGGTCAGTCTGAGAATTGACCAAAACGGACGAAAAAGAGCAACAAACACGGAGGCGCCCACAACAGGTTCCAAATCACATCTGCTGGAAAAGAGTCATGAAAACGAATTGAGAGAAGCATTTGTTTGTTTTGCAGCTGGTTCTAGTCACTTTATTAAGTATAGCTTCCACTGTCGAGCTGTGTTCACTACTGCCTCCAGTGGTCAGCTCATGTACTGCTCCACATGTTCTGAGATGGACAAGATTACAGACAGACCAACAGAGGATGGACAGAATCCTCTAAATTTTTCAATGTGCGTCTAGAATGTAGAGCATAAATGAGGCTTCACTGCTTACGGAGTGGACGTGGTGAGGGTTAGGTCTGCTTCAGAGACTCTCGGAGAATGCGAGGCGTGCAGTGAAAGCTCAGTGCAGCCTTTGTGAGAGCGGCAGATGCAGCAGCAGCTGAAGACAACTGGCCCCTCACTCACATTACAAGGCCCTGTCTCCAGCTCATATCTGACCTGGCACCGAGCCCATACATAAACAAAATTAAATCAGGTTATGATCAAATGTTTCACACTCTACTCATGCAACAACTTCAGTGGAAATCTTCTTGTTTCTTTTCTCTAGGCCTTTGTCTCACAAACGGGTTTCTCAAGGTAAATTATGAACAAAAAGCAAAATAATTATTACAAACATTGTTAATGCAAATATCCTTTCACTTAGTATTTCATGTAATTTTCCTGGTATTTGGTTCAAGCAGTAAATAAATCTGGCTGCCTCCATCTGTGTTAAATATGATTAACCTGTAGAATGTTGTGTTGTCATCTGAAACCCAGTAATTTAAGATTCCTCCTCTGTTCATGTCCAAACATCTTGACACATCACAGTTATTTTGGGTCCTGGTCTTCAGAATGTTGCTCCTCATAGATCCACAGATGACCATGTGGCAGATTCATGCACAGGGCTGGTCCTGGTTCCTCCCTGAAGAGCAGCTGACCACAGAGATCTGGGACATTTAAACTTTAGAGGGCCACTCGGACAGCTGGCTCCAGGCTGGTGCAGACGGTAGCTTCAGTGGACAGAGTCATATATTTATTCATCATTATTTTTAAAAAATTTATATTGGAGTTAAGGGTTGGGGATGGGCGCGTTCATTGCCAAACTGGTGCTGCCCACGGTGAGCAGCCTGGTGTTCCTGCCCACGGCCAGCATCGCAGCCAAACGCGGCTTTCACCTGGAGGCCATGGTCTACTTCTTCACCATGTTCTTCGCCACGGTAAGAGACAGAACACAGGGACCAGACCAGGGCAGGACTGAAACCTGGGACTGTCAAACCTATAGTGTATTGTAGAGCTGCAAGATTAACCAGAATTGAATCAGAATCACAATTTGAATGGATGGAATTAGCAAATCTCAAAGGCTGCAATTTCTGAAGTACCATACTTTCCTCCACAAACAACAAAATCTCCCGTCTTATTCTGCATAAACACTGCTAACCCTGTAGTTTAGAGCTGTACAGACATGTTCTGAAATGTGATTCTTATATTTGTTTGTCGGTTCAGATTTAATTCTCTTTGTCAATTCTTCTGGACGTATTTAAAATATGAACTTTAGACAGAATCCTGTTATTAAAACAGAAATCACAGATCTAATCACAATCACAATGTCAGAAAAATCACAATTTGGTATTTTTCACAAATCTTGAGTCATCAGTTCTATGAAATACACGACACAATGAACAGTGCATCATAAAGTCCACACTCTGTGATCTTGAGCATCAACAGACTGCTCCTGTTTGCACCTGCCACATGACAGGGCCAAGTCTGAATGAAACTTAAGCAGCTCATTTTCATATTTTGTTCCCCCTGTAATATGAAATCATTTTAAAGAACATATTGTGCTTGTGTGTACTCTATAGTTATAATATACAACAATGGTGGATCATTATCCTATAATTTGGACATTTAAAATCACAATATTGATCTAAAATAACTTAATAAAAGAAACAAGTCTGCTGACTTCCATGTTTTGTTGCAAACCAAACTCCTAAATAGGAGAACTGTGAACGCTCCTATTGATCACAACCTCCTGAAAATGTGCTGTTTAAAACATTTTGAAATTTTTCTTGAGTTTTCAGATGATCTTAAAAACGTTTTCTGACAGTGTTTGCCAATGTGTGTGTGTAATACTGATGTGTCTGTCAGATCTTCCACGCCTGTGATGGACCAGGGCTGTCCATCATCTGCTTCATGAGGTACGACATCCTGGAGTACTTCACCGTGTATGGCACCGCCCTCTCCATGTGGGTCACGCTCATCGGTGAGAAAAGCCTCTTATTTAAACTGAATCTGACAGGTTCTCATGTGTTTTAATTCTGACTTAGTTTGGTGGATAGTATCTGTGCTAAATATCAGTTTTACATCCGTTTAGTGACAGTTTGTGGAAAAAAGTTTAAAAGTATAAAAATAGGAAACAGGAAGCTGTAAAACAGAATCCCTCTGCTTATGACAAATGCAGTTTAAGCACAAGGAAGGTAGTGTAAACTTTCATTTAACTAAATAATGGATTTGCGCTTTATTATTAGTCTAATCATAACTACAGTGCAATTTAGTCAGGTTTTGTCCACTGTTTACATTATAGTTGTTAGGTAAGAGTTGGAATTACGTCTACGTGTGTCACATCTGCTGCCCAAACAGGACCAAACTTTATACAACTTAAATATAACATTGACTATGTTTTAGTGAAAAGATCAGTCTAAACAGGCACTTTACTGTGAAAAGAACAACTCTGTCTCCTTGCATGAGTGTGAGAAGCCGCCTCCTTTGGACCTTCTGTTTGATCAGGAAATAAACACAGGAGAAAAGGACTACACAGGACAAGAATTATCCACAAAGTCTGAGCGCTGACAGATTTCCCAGGAGCCTTTGCAGTGGAGCAGTTGGTCAAACACTTGTTCCATCAGTTGCTTCTTCTATTTAAGAGGGTTTAATCACATGACACTTTCAAGTCCTTTGAATAAGTCAGCTGGAACAAGAGGACATCATTTTAATGTTTCTAAGAGGTGGGCTAAGCTTTAGAGCGCCCCCTGATGGAGAGGACAGGGATTGGACAGATTCTGTTGTGTTTCGGAAAAACCTCCATTAAATCTGAGAGGGTCTTCAAGGCCAAACTCCAGGACGGACCATTGAGTCTGTTGTAACTTCGTCTGTTGAGGAAGCAGAGGCTGTGGATCCAGAGGCCAGTTTTACATCACACGAGCTGAGAGCAGGGAGCGAACGTGACCCGTCCTGTGCACCTTTAGTCTGGATGCGGTGGGACTGTCTGACACATCTGGATTGTCCAACAGGGTGAAGGTGCTACAGGAGGTCATGTTCATTCCTCCTCACAGACCATAAGCTCTGCATCTGATTTTAAACCTCAGAACCAAGAGGATCCGGTACTATGGTCTTGGTGTAAGAGCTGTGTGGTCCCTGTGAGACTGGAGCAGGAGCTTGGGTCAGACCTGTTCATGTTTGTTTTCTTTGACAGTTTTGGAACCACAGTGTTTTGGTTCTGCTTTTTGCATGTTACACGGTATGACTAATGACAATCAAAACCCTAAGTCACAGTAAGGTTTTACTTCATTGCAATAAAATGTGAATGTCTAGTAGACCAGACCATTTGATTGTCTATTGTTGTTTCTATGCACTGACCTTTGCCCTGTCAGCTCTGGGGGAGTTCGAGGAGCCGCAGCGTTCCAGTATCACCATGTTTGGAGTCCTGACCATCGCCGTGCGCATTTACCAGGACCGGCTCGGCTACGGCGTCTACTCTGGACCAATTGGATCAGCCGTGTTCATCCTCACTGTCAAATGGGTCAGTGCCACAGGTCTGGGAAACCAAAAACAACACTGAGAATATAAGTGCAATAAACAGCAAAGGTTTCAACAACACAATAAATCACAATAACTGTCCAAGCCTCCACTTCCCTCTGGTTGTGTCAAAGTGCTGTTCTCGTCTTGTGTCTGGTCCTGATATGAAGTCGTGTTTGTTGTGCAGTTGCAGCAGATGAAGCAGAGGCGCTCACTGTACCCTCAGAAGAGTGTCTACACTCAGCAGGTGGGTCCAGGCTGCTGCTTTGGAGCTCTGGCCCTCATGCTGCGCTTCTACTTTGAGGTGAGGAGTTTACTTGTATAAATCATGTTATAAACATGATTTAAACAAGTTGAATGTGTCCTCCTCTTACAGTTTAAAAAGGTTCTACAGTCACATCTGAACAAGTGTCTCCAGAACCCTAACCTGCAGAGAGAGACACATCCAAGTGTGTCTCATTCTCAGTTTATGGACAGGCCTCATGTGAAGCTCAGAACCTCCAGAATTCACTCCCTGAGCTGCAGAAGCTGCACTGATTCACAATTAGCTGCAGGTGCTGGGGTTTAGGTCGTGACTATTCAGATCAGAGAGAGGCATTTTAGGTTTAAACCAGCCAAACGAGAGACTCATCTGAGGCAATTGTCTTGAACCAAAACACCAAATTATAAATAAATGTGACATCATGTCCAATGTGTTTAGTAAACAAGAGAAAATCAGCATTAGGATTGTTATCAGTAAAAGTTATATTTGATTTGAACATAAGGTCAGGCTTATGAAATTTAAAATCTAAACCTCACATACAGTTCCTTTAATAAGTGGACACATGTTGTGTGCAGGAGTGGGACTACGCCTACGTGCACAGTTTCTACCACCTCTGTTTGGCAATTTCCTTTGTGCTGCTGTTACCAAAGAAGAATCGTTTTGCGGTGGAGGGACAGAGTGCCACAAAACTCTCCTGGTGCACGCTCTGCTGCTGCGTAAGACCCATGACCACCTATGAGAAATATGTACATAAAGTGTGAGGTTTACTCTTGGTTATTATTGAAATTACTTATTCAAGTCGTAGTTGCAGTAAAAATAAAACGATTTAAGTGAGAATATAAATACAGTTCAGGCTAGATGGGTTTTTATTTGGCTTTATTACATCAAATTAAATCAGTTGTAGCTGATTTAACCGAAGCCAGAGGTGGTAAAGCAGAGCAGGGCTGGGCAAAGAGGGGAAAAATATAATTTAATCAATTAATAAAAAATAAAAAAACAAGTTAGACATCAAGCTTGGGGTGTTCTATATGTATGGATATGGCAGAATGTTCAGCAGTTACCATGGTGACACAATGCACACATCAGCAACAACTACCAAAAATGTTTTAAGAATGTCTGAAAACTCAAGAAAAAAAATAGAAAATAGACTTAAAGAGTGGATTTTCAGGAGCCTGTCATCAGTGCGAGGGTCCATGGTCCTGTTTAGAAGTTTGATTTTCAACTAAAAGGTGAGAGCGACTCGCTGAAAAACTGCTGGCTAATGCTAATGCTAGATTGTGACTGTAAGGTTATTTGAGAGAGACTTGTTTAACAGCACAAATCACCTCACCTGTTGTAGTTCAGCGAAGTCAGTTCTTTATGGTCAGATTGTGTTAAAATAAAATGTATTAAGTCTAACTTGAGTAACATTAGTGCTTCGAGTTAGCTTCACACCCTCAGGGAATGTTGATGACATCAGCTTCAAAGTATCGTCAGTAATAAACGTCTTCCTCGTCCGTCTGCTCCAAAGCACAGTCTCGTACTCACAGACGATTGACTTTAGCCCTCTCCATTAAAAAGACCAAAGCTGATCACGGTTAGATATTTCAGTTCAAATCTTATTAGTTTCACAGCCCAATAAAAAAGTGTCATATCTGTTTGTTTCATTTGTTTTTTTCAGACTATGTTCCCAGGTTCGACCAAAGAGAAAACCGAGAACATCCAGAAGATGAAGAAAAAGAGCCGAACAGTTTGGACGATTCCTATGAAGAAGAAAGACAGGGACACGCCCACTCTGCCGCTGTTCCAGACCCCTTCCCCTGCTCCTCCCCCCGCCAAAGGAACCAACATCAGCCGCCTCAAGGAGCTCAACGGGTGGAAGTGACGCCACACCTGTCGCACCTGCCCCCGTTCCCGTCTCTGTGAAGGAGTTCTACAAGCAACAAGACCTCATGAGGTGTTATACTGTTCTAGCCTTAAGTGGGCAAAGGTGGATATGGATTTGACAAACAAGAGAAGACAAGGATATGAGCTGTTTTCTGGTGTCACTTCCACATACAGGCAGAAATATACTTATTTATATTATGGTATTATCCTAAGAAATATCCAAAAAGTGAAAATCTAATGAGAAAAAGAAGCTGTGACAGCAGTGGCAAAGTCCATTATCCTGATGTTTAACCAGCCACACAAGAACATCTGCAGATTAGCACAGACATTAAAGCAGCACAGAGCATTCTGCCTTTACTGCAGCTCTGAGGACTAAAGACAGACAGATGACTCTTTGGCCTGAGATGAGGCTGTGTGCGTCTCACGAAGGATTTACGAGTGGCCAGAGTGTTCACCTGTCCAACATCCAATAGGAATAAAACTGCAGAGAGGAGCCCCGGGGGAGCTCTGTCTGTCTGTCTGCTCGGGTCTGATGTGCTCATAAAGGGAGGACAGTCTCAGAGCGGAGAAAGCAGAGCTGTCCTATGTAAATAGTTGTAATGTATTTAAATCACATTTTATTGTAATGGAGATTATTTTTGCCTGAAAAAGGTGAATAAACCATAAACAGTTTATGGCCTCTGAGCTCTGTATTCTGTACATCAACAGTGTATCTGCCTTTAACACTTTAGTGCGTTTTTTCTCCCTGGTGCAAAATGTCAGTGACCAGGGCAATCTAAGGCCCGTCTCTGCATGTCGTAGATGACTGTCTGGGTCAGTCCTACTTCTGACCCCTCAGGAGAATTAACAGGAGAATAAATACATGAAAGACAATAAAACACTGCTATTATTGAATGTTTTCTGTAATACGTTTGGACCAGATGTTCCTCACATGAACAAACCCATGAACAGGTGAGACACATGAAAGAAGAACCAGGTCCAGACAGCGTCGCTTTGCTTCTGTCTGAAGGAAACTCCTATAAAACGTTAGCTCTGAATCCTGTAGGTAAAGCAGCACAGCACAGCTGAGTTTTATGCCATGATTTACGCCACGGCTTTAATGAATGACATCAAACCGCCTGTGCTTCAAGGCCCGAGCAGCGCTAATCCAATTCAGACCTCTCCTCTCCCACTCGTCACCCGACCCAAAGACTACAAACGTCTGGGCTCTTAGACCAAACAGAATGTGCACTCCTGATCCAAGCCACAGGACTCTGTGTCTGATGAAACTCGAGAAGTTTTTACACCCAACACTTCTGAGGCTCTGCCCCGCGCCGGCCCACCCACCGCCATGGACAACCGGAGCTGTTCTGAGCTGCTGCAGCCAGGAACCCTCTCGCTGTGAGGCAGAGGTGTTTAAAGACTGAGTCTGCTCTCAGATAACAGCACCATTCATCTGATTTACGGTGTGATTTAGCGTTAAGTTAGGGCGCTTTCACACCTATGGTTCGATTGTTTTGGTCCGCACTAGTCAGAAAAATGTTCCAATGTAGCAAACAGACGTGGGTACGGTTTGCTTTCACATACGCATAGTTCTAAACGAACCAAAATAGACCGCGAAGACCATCGTCACCGGAACCGGACTAAAAAACACGCCACTTTCGATCACCATGGAGGAACAGCTTTGCCTTGCGCTCCTGGCGCTGATCATCATACATTATTTTGTACGTGTAGGTACCGTATTTTCCGGACTATTGAGCGCACCTGAATATAAGCCGCATCAACTAAATTTTCAAAGAATTTTATTTTTGTACATATATAGGCCGCACCTGTCTATAAGCCGCAGGTGTCCACGTCTTCAAGAAGTTTTCAAGTTCCGAGCATCTGCTTGTATTGCCTCTGAAAGCTTTTGTCGTCTTTTTGCATTGAGTCAGTTCGTCACGCGCGGGAGTCGCTCTGGCGCTCTACTGCGCATGTCTCGAGCAGAAAGAGCCGCTGTTCTGTCTGGGATCATGTCAGTGTCTGGGATCATGTCAGTGTCTTGTATCATGTCAGTGTCTTGTATCATGTCAGTGTCTGGGATCACGTCAGTGTCTTGTAGGATTTCAGCAGATTTCAGGCTCTCCCGGGGGTCGGGGTTAGTTGTATCGATCATGTATGAGTGGATGTCCAGCTACTGAAGTTTGAGACGTTTCGTCTCGTCATTTACGCCTCACCTGCATTTAACACATACGGGTCATTAAGACGTATCCCACTCACTAATGTTCATTTAGCAGCAGAACTTATTTTATCACGCAGCGATAAACTGTTTTAGTGCTGACAACAGCGCTAGCGAGTGTTCTAACTAACCCTAACCCATGTTCACCGCACAGACAGCGGCGCTTTCTGCACTCAAGCTGCGCGCGCATCCGCTGTGTTCATAGACGAATAATCCGCAGGGTTCAAAGTGTGAGAAAAAAGTAGC
This sequence comes from Taenioides sp. WSHXM2023, assembly GCA_029959045.1. Lineage (NCBI taxonomy): Eukaryota > Metazoa > Chordata > Actinopteri > Gobiiformes > Gobiidae > Taenioides > Taenioides sp. WSHXM2023. Next base: position 34,682,292 of record CM057089.1, read on the forward strand.
GGCTTATAGTCCGGAAAATACGGTAATTTTCTGCAATTTCGAATAATTTCGAACATGTTTCGCGACTGCGACTCCAAAGACAACTTATAAGTTATTCGACTCGCCGACGGCGCATTGCACGCCTCTTCAGGGAGAAGAGACGTGCCCTTGCGACCGAGTAAACAGAAACATAATGCATTCCCATAATGCATTCGGTTCCGTCCAATTTGGTTTGGTTGCTTTCACACCAGATGAACCGTACCAAAGTAGGGCAGATAAAGCGATCCGAGACCACCCCTTTTTATCGGTCTCGGACCGGTTGATTTGGTGCGCACCAAAGTACCGAGATTGCATTCACACTAACGAAAACGAACCGAACTAAGAACTTTTGGTTCGAATGGGCCATTTGGTGCGCACCAAATGCTGTCAGTGTGAAAGCACCCTTAGGTACCTTTGGACCTACTCTACTGCAGCTGCAATAGAAACGTGTTTTGTTCATGTGCCATCAACATTAGTGGATTTTGTTAACAGAATATTTAAGATAATTGTGATTTTTACATATTTAGTGTAAAGAGAAGTACCAGCCCAGAGCCCAGGGCCCAGGGCCCAGAGTGCAGAGTCCAGAGTCCAGAGCCCAGGGCCCAGAGCGCAGAGTCCAGAGTTCAGAGCCCAGAGCGCAGAGTCCAGAGCCCAGAGCGCAGAGTCCAGAGTCCAGAGCTCAGAGCCCAGAGTTCAGAGCGCAGAGTCCAGAGCCCAGAGCCCAGAGTCCAGAGCTCAGAGCCCAGAGTTCAGAGCGCAGAGTCCAGAGCCCAGAGCTCAGAGTCCAGAGCTCAGAGTTCAGAGCCCAGAGCGCAGAGTCCAGAGTCCAGAGCTCAGAGCCCAGAGTTCAGAGCGCAGAGTCCAGAGCCCAGAGCTCAGAGTCCAGAGCTCAGAGCCCAGAGCTCAGAGTCCAGAGTCCAGAGCTCAGAGCCCAGAGTTCAGAGCGCAGAGTGCAGAGCCCAGAGCTCAGAGTTCAGAGCCCAGAGCGCAGAGTCCAGAGCTCAGAGCCCAGAGTTCAGAGCGCAGAGTCCAGAGCCCAGAGCTCAGAGTCCAGAGCTCAGAGCCCAGAGCTCAGAGTCCAGAGCCCAGAGCTCAGAGTCCAGAGCTCAGAGTTCAGAGCCCAGAGCGGTCCTGTCTGAGTCAGCTGCTGCACAGCTGCAGGACTGTCACAGCTGATCTCCGCTCTCACAGAGTCTCACAGAGTCTCACAGAGTCTCACAGAGTCTCAACAGTACAGACTGGAGACACAGTCCTTTAGATTTAAATGCTCTGGATCAGATGAATAAAGAAAAACATTCTAATTATGAAAAATATGCTGCATCAGATAACGACTTCCAAATAACAGTTCAGCTGATATCCTGGTTGGACATATAATTTGATGTAAGACGGCCTAGAGAGTCTCAGATTGTTTGAACTTTTATTTATACAAAGCTTTAGTGGAAATAAATGTTCTTTTCAGTCTCTGCACCGGCATCAGTTGATATTGGCTATAAATAGCTATAGCATTGGAATTGGCATTGGAACTGAAAAAGCTGGACCAGTGCGTCCCGAGGAGGACGTGCACAACTCAGGAGTCTAACCCACAATCTCCTCACTGCGAGCAGACAGGATAACCACTCTGCCACAGTCACACAGGGAGCACATGCACACTCCACAGTAGCAGAAATAAAGCAACGAGTGCCTCTGCTGCCCTCTAGTGGACCGCAACAGAATAGAAAACTTTACTCTTTTATTCACTGTTGATGTTTGTTCTGTTTCTTGAGTTAGACCTGAATTGTCCAGTTTTGCTCGCTCCCTTCAGACCACACACTGGATGCAGTCTGGGCATTCTCACTGTAAAAAACAACAAAGAAACATCAAAGTACAAATACATTTTTTTTTACCTAACACAGTGCTTTGAGGGGGAGAAATAAGAAACAGCTAAACTAAATGTGAAAGTGACAGTAAAAGTGAGACGTGACTGAACATGTTTGGGGTCATGTTCAGAACCGTCACATATCAACTGTTATTCTGCTCATACATACAGGCATTTTGTATTTTCAGTCAGTCTATTCTTTTACCTTTTTTTTTTTAATTCATGCCCTTATTTTTAATTTATCATAGCTTATATTTTCTATTATTATACATTGTTTCATGTTGCACCATAACACCAATGCCTAGTTTGTCTCATTCTGATTCTTGTACTTCCTAGCAGCCGAAACATGTCACCCAGGTAAATACAGTGAGGAAAATAAGTATTTGAACACCTGCTGTTTTGCAAGTTCTCCCACTTAGAAATCATGGAGGGTCTGAAATTTTCATTGTAGGTGCATGTCCACTGTGAGAAACAGAATCTGAAAAGAAAAATCCAGAAATCACAATGTATGATTTTTTTAAACTATTTATTTGTACGATACAGCTGCAAATAAGTATTTGAACACCTGAGAAAATCAATGTTAATATTTGGTACAGTCGCCTTTGTTTGCAATTACAGAGGTCAAACGTTTCCTGTAGTTTTTCACCAGGTTTGCACACACTGCAGGAGGGATTTTGGCCCACTCCTCCACACAGATCTTCTCTAGAACAGTCAGGTTTCTGGGCTGTCGCTGAGAAACATGGAGTTTGAGCTCCCTCCAAAGATTTTCTATTGGGTTTAGGTCTGGAGACTGGCTAGGCCATGCCAGAACCTTGATATGCTTCTTACAGAGCCACTCCTTGGTTATCCGGGCTGTGTGCTTTGGGTCATTGTCATGTTGGAAGACCCAGCCTCGACCCATCTTCAATGCTCTAACTGAGGGAAGGAGGTTGTTCCCCAAAATCTCGCAATACATGGCCCCGGTCATCCTCTCCTTAATGCAGTGCAGTCGCCCTGTCCCATGTGCAGAAAAACACCCCCAAAGCTGCTGATGCTGCCACCCCCATGCTTCACAGTAGGGATGGTGTTCTTGGGATGGGACTCATCATTCTTCTTCCTTCAAACACAGTTAGTGGAATTATGACCAAAAAGTTCTATTTTGGTCTCATCTGACCACATGACTTTCTCCCATGACTCCTCTGGCTCATCCAAATGGTCACTGACAAACTTAAGACGGGCCTTGACATGTGCTGGTTTAAGCAGGGGAACCTTCCGTGCTATGCATGATTTCAGACCATGACGTCTTAGTGTATTACCAACAGTAACCTTGGAAACGGTGGTCCCAGCTCTATTCAGGTCATTGACCAGCTCCTCCCGTGTAGTTCTGGGCTGATTCCTCACCTTTCTTAGGATCATTGAGACTCCACGAGGTGAGATCTTGCATGGAGCCCCAGTCCGAGGGAGATTGACAGTCATGTTTAGCTTCTTCCATTTTCTAATGATTGCTCCAACAGTGGACCTTTTTTCACCAAGCTGCTTGGCAATTTCCCCGTAGCCCTTTCCAGCCTTGTGGAGGTGGACAGTTTTGTCTCTGGTGTCTTTGGACAGCTCTTTGGTCTTGGCCATGTTAGTAGTTGGAGTCTTACTGATTGTCTGGGGTGGACAGGTGTCTTTATGCAGCTCACCACCTCAAACAGGTGCATCTGATTTAGGATAATAAATGGAGTGGAGGTGGACTTTTTAAAGGCGACTAACAGGTCTTTGAGGGTCACAATTCTAGCTGATAGACAGGTGTTCAAATACTTATTTGCAGCTGTATCATACAAATAAATAGTTTAAAAAAATCATACATTGTGATTTCTGGATTTTTCTTTTTAGATTATGTCTCTCACAGTGAAAATTTCAGACCCCTCCATGATTTCTAAGTGGGAGAACTTGCAAAATAGCAGGGTGTTCAAATACTTATTTTCCTCACTGTACATCTCTTACTGTCTAACAAAAGAAGCTAAGTCGTAAATGTTAAAAAGACAAACTGAAAGGTTTGTGGAGTCCTGACTGGAGCTGGGTGGAGCTGTGGTCCTGGATGGTCTCCTCCAGTCGCACTCGTACAGACTGAGCCAGAGGAGTGGACAGGACCTCAGACAGACCGTACCCCGGGAACAGACTCATGAGCAGCGCAGACAGCTGCACACAAGAGGTTCACATGTTTATTTACATGTTTACAACTTGTTGATGTAAAAATGTGATGAAGTGCCTCTATTTAATCTTCAAATTCTAACAATAGTTATTTTTACATATTGTGAATATTAAAGGTGCACTGTGTAACTTCTCTGCTAGAGGGCCCGGCAGTTACTTGTCTTTGTGGAGATGTTCTTGCTTTATCTCCAGTATTCCAAAGTATGGCAATAAACTTTTCAGTCACCATAGAAACAAGTAGGAGACGCCAGCAGGCCAATTTACAGATGAGATCTGTGAAGAGGTGACCCCACTCAGAGCAAGAATGTGTGTTTATAAAGGTATTTGTGAGCAATAAAAACACCCATAATTCAATAAATCCATCTTATATAAATTTAATACCATACTGTGGAACATTACAGGCAAAGCAATATCATCTCCATGGTTACAGACCCCCAACCTGAAAAGTTACGCTGTGCAGCTTTAAACAGCAAAAAGGATAAATTGTAAAACCAATTTATGGTGCAGCTTGTTCTTAGAAAACAAGATTAAAGACACATGCACATACACACGCACACACACACACACACACACACAGACACACACACACACACACACACACACATAAGAAAAACAGAAGCCATTCTTATTTTGTCACCCCCTTTAAACCTTGACGTATGCACTCCAAAACATGACCTGTGCTGTTCTCAGTGCCACAGTTATTAACCCATTTCAAAACACACACATAAATACACAGTGACCCCTTTAAATGTGTTTAAAGCTGCTCCAGAGGGTCCTCACCTCACTGCTGTCCGGTTGGAGGAGGAGAGCTCTTATGAAGTCCTCTCTGGCCTGGTCTACACAGCACAGTTTACGATGAGCTTTAGATCTGACCTCATAGACCTGACTCAGAGTGGGGTCGTACTGCAGAGCCTGAGAGAAACTGGACACTGCGTCTTTAAAGCGACTGGAAAACACACAAAGATGGTGAACAGTCATTTCTAATTGTCAATCATATGTTTGGGTCTTTTTAATCAGGGGTTTTGAGGGGGGGAAATATATATGTACGGTATATATTTGTGTTGAATGACAATGATAAAAAGTCTATATTGTTCTGGAAATAAAGACTGAAAAGACTGAAAATAAAATGATCAATGTTTTTGTCGCTCAGCCATAGCCCAAATTCTATTCGGCCGTGTTTCAGATGACGTCACAACATCACCACATAACCACATTCTATAGACCACACTGAACTAATATAACGCTTTAGCAGTTACACCTGAGCCACTGCTGCCCCCTTCAGCTCAGGAGAAGTAATGTGACGACAGAAAAGGGCAGTGAACAGTGTTGTGTCTTTACAGAAAACAAGATGGATGCTAATTTTACAGCAGTTAAAAGTGTGTCTCTCATTAACTAAAAGAAAAAGCTCAGAGCAAGTTCTAGTCGTTCCACACAGACTATAGCTGTCATAAAATACCTCAAAATTCTAGTTTTGTTTTATTTCTAATTAAACTGATGTGCTCTTCTTCCCTCTCAAATCTCTAAAGAGAATCTACAGTCCACATGTGCTGTACTGTAGCATTTTGAATAATTCTCTGTATGAATTATGCTCTACAATAAATTTGTCTTATTATTTTGTGTTTTAAGTTTTTGTGGCTTTGTTGGACATGCGCATCTGTTGACATCACATTTTGTTTGGCTTGGAGTCCCAGATGATGATGATCCTTTGATTTTAGCCTATTTATAACTTAAAGAACTAATATGGCAGCTTAATGAATATTCACTTGTTTATATCGAAGAAGAGAAGACAGACGACTGTCATGAACATGTTTCTACTGCATCTAACGAAGTGTACTCAGCGTGTGTCTGCATTTGCAGACACCTTTCTATAATCCACATGGTCAGGCCCAGCCCTGACAGCCTTGATAACCACAGGCACCGTAAAGTTACTGAGATCAGGAGTGTGGAGAAGCTCAGAGGAGAAAGCAGAGTGTGAGTTCTGACCCTTGGTTGAAGCAGATGAGTCCCACTGTTTTGTGAAGCTCAGACAAACGCTGACGAAGTGTCGGGTCATTGGGTCCCAGCTGCTCCTCGGCCTGTTGGTAATCTGCCAGAGCGTACAGCCAGATCCTCTGCTTAAAGAAGCAGTCTGCAACCCACAAGGCACAGGACATCAGGAGACTAGGGCAAGACTACAATATGATTAAACCAGGACTAACCTAAACAGGACTAAACCTAAACAGGACTAAACAAGGACTAGACTAAGGGTGCTTTTACACTGACAGCATTTGGTGCGCACCAAATGGCCCATTCGAACCAAAAGTTCTTAGTTCGGTTCGTTTTCGTTAGTGTGAATGCAATCTCGGTACTTTGGTGCGCACCAAATCAACCGGTCCGAGACCGATAAAAAGGGGTGGTCTCGGATCGCTTTATCTGCCCTACTTTGGTACGGTTCATCTGGTGTGAAAGCAACCAAACCAAACTGGACGGAACCGAATGCATTATGGGTATCAGATCACTTCCTGTTTCTGTTTACTCGGTCGTGATGAAGGGGCACTCAAACCGCGGAGAAACGTGGACGCACGAAGAAACAAAGTGCCTCATCGACATATGCTTACTATTACATATTGCATACTTGCCGTTTGTATGACGATTTCATAACAAGCCTATGCCTCTCTGTATTCAAAATGTGATGAAAATGTGTGGCTAGACTGTGTTGATAGACCAATGGAATACCTGATGGATCTGCAAGAAGATCGCCAGCTAGCGACCAAATGATAATTCAGGAGGAGGGCACGTCTCTTCTCCCTGAAGAGGCGTGCAATGCGCCGTCGGCGAGTCGAATAACTTATAAGTTGTCTTTGGAGTCGCAGCCGCGAAACATGTTCGAAATTAAGTACGTGCAGAAAATTACCTACACGTACAAAATAATGTATGATGATCAGCGCCAGGAGCGCAAGGCAAAGCTGTTCCTCCATGGTGATCGAAAGTGGCGCGTTTTTTAGTCCGGTTCCGGTGACGATGGTCTTCGCGGTCTATTTTGGTTCGTTTAGAACTATGCATATGTGAAAGCAAACCGTACCCACGTCTGTTTGCTACATTGGAACATTTTTCTGACTAGTGCGGTGTGAAAGCGCCCTGCACCTGTGTGGCTGCTCTCACCTGAACAGGTACAGGTTAGAGTCTTGGGGCAGGTGCTTCAGGGCCAGGTTGATGAGCCTGAGGGCCTGTAGCAGATCTCCACACAGAGCTCTGTCCACTGCAGCCTGTCTCGCCCTCTCTGCCACCTGCTTCAGCTGCTGCAACAGAGCGCCCCCTTCAGGACAGGATGGGTTCAGCTCCAGAGCACACTTCACATCTTGGAAACACTGAGGAGTCTGGGTAAAGAGAGAGATGACTATGTTTCTACAAAAGAGGAAAACAATTCCCTGTACCCTATATTCCTTGTGGTGCCATTTTCAGCGTTTAAAATACAGATATGAAAGGTGTTGAAACCTTGTTAAGCCGTTGGTGCAGTCTGGCTCTAAGCACATACAGATCTGCTGTGGCTCCGTCCTGTTCCATCCACTCAGTGACAAACTTCAGACAGTCAGAGAAGTGTCCTAACGCTGACAGACACGCCACACTGGGGGAGAGGACACCTTTACTGGAATACAATGTAATACAATCAATATGTGCCTTCAAAATAAATGTATTTTTTATTTCTAATGATTTTCTTTGTGTATTTTTTATTGGTCCATAAAGTATACCACATTGTAATCTTTCTCACTGGGCAGCAGTGGCTCAGTTGGAAGAACAGTCAGAGCAGAAATTCAATTCCAGCTTCCGCAGATGACTGCTACTGTTCCTGTCCTTGAGCAACACACATTATTACGCCCCCTCCCACCCCTCTAGTGTCTGCGTACACTAATGTATGAATGTGTATAAATGGGTGAGTAGTTCCTTGATGTAAAAGCTGCACTATAAATGTGACCATTTATCAATGACAATGATGCCACTGTCAACCGCATACATTATTTAATTATTTATTTTTATATACATTAATTAAATCTATTTACTACAAAATTCAGTGACACTTGTGAAACTGCAGGAATCACAAATAATACTCTTTAATGACTATGGTTGTTTATAGTGGTTTGTAATTTAACCTGGAGGAGTAAGAGTCCAAACCTGCGGGCGGCGTACACTCTGGATCCAGGCCTGAGCTCAGAGGCTTTTCTGAAAGACTCCAGAGCTTCCTGGAAGAGCCCTCGATCAAACAGACACTGGCCCTAAACAAGAGACACAAGAGCAGTTGCACAGACCTGCACATGTTGTATTCAAGTACAGTTTATGCTTAATGCTCAGAAGCTATCATTTTACCATTATTTATGATGTTTAAAATTTAATTTTTGCAAACTATCAAATTTTGTGTTTTCAGTTTCACTTCACTGCCAAGCTGTACACAATTGAGAAACAGAGAAACCCATGTTAAAGCAGAGCAGTGACCTGTAGGTAGTAGACGAAGACCAGTCTGTGGGTGTGGAGCTCCGGCTGCAGGACACAGGCTCGTCTGTAACTCAGAGCAGCCGAGGAGAAGTCACAGAGCTGCAGATACGCCTCCCCCTGGAGAACCACCCACTCCACCTGAGGAGCAAAGAGTCAAAACACACAACACAAACTAACCTCACCACAACCACAGGAGCACATCTCAGTCACAGAAATGGTGCTTTTCAGATTCTAGAATGTGATGATGTCATACTACCAGACGGGGGCAAGAACCAGATTTCCCTATTGATCACACTGTACTTTGCCATGAAATCTCCAAAAGGTAAATCCACAAATGTTGAACTGGGTCATTTCTATGAGTGACTAGAGCCAAGAGCCACTGTATTACATAACACAAATCTGCATTTGAACAAGGTTCATTTGAGCTGCTCCCATCTATGTTAAATATGAGTGGCCTATAGAGTGTCATGATGTTATCTTAAGTCCAGTGATCATGCTTGTCCAGTCTGCAGGAGGTGGTTGCTGTACCTGATCTGGCTGCAGGAGAATGGCTTTGGAGAAACAGGTCACAGCGAGTTCATATTCACACGTCTCCATCGCCTCTTTGCCTTTTCTGCAGCTGAGAAACAGCATAAAAACACACAAACACACTAGTCAGATTCTCCTTTTCCCCTCATAATCCTGAGGTCCCAGTTTGTATTTGTCCTCTGTCATAAATATCTTCAGCACTTCTCAAACTTTTTGAGGCCAGGGACCACTCATGGGTATGAAAATCTGCCAAGAACTCTTTATCAGTCCCCATAATGGCATTACAATAAAATTCAGAAACCATGTTTATAACCAAATTTGGATGAAAGATTAATTTCTCATAGTATTTACTTAAATTATGTCATTTCTATCAAAACATTTAATGTTTGTATATCATAAGAAATTGTAGTATTCAAGTAATGTTCCATGTTATTAGAATTCACATTTCTTTTCTGTTTGTCAGATACATACAATGTAGTGTATTCATAATTCTAATTGATTACATAATACTGTACTTTTATTATTAATATTAAAAAATGAATGCACAAATGTTGAACCTGTTCATTTCGTTTAGTGACTAGACCCAAGAACTCACTAAATTACAACAGAAATCAGAATTATTGTACCACTATTAATTACAAAAATTACTTAATTTGAGTTTCCCCAAATCTGTATCAAATAATATTATAGACTGTTTTGATGTCATCTGAACCCCAGCACAAACTAATTCATGACAAATCTGCTAAACACAAGTGTTTGTGTGTCGTTTCTCCTGTGGTCTCTGGTCTCACTGCTCCTGTGCTCTGCTCTGGATGAGTTCTCGCGCCTGCAGCTCGGGTCGGGGCTCAGAGCTCTTCTCTTCAAATGTCAGAAAAACTTTACTGGAGCCAAACAGTTGCTTCAGAGTCTGCTTCCTCCTGGCCTCCTGCAGCTCCTCCTCAAGAGCTGTAGGGGGAGACACCTGCTCAGGCCGCTGTAGGACAAACACATTTACAGAGTTGATTTCAGTTCAGTGACTTTTAATTGATGACATTAGAGAGAGCACTTCTGTGTGACGGTAGTTCACAGATTATACTTCTGTGACTTAGATATATATATATACTAAGGCCCAATCTCAATTCTCCCCCTTAGCCCTCTGTCTTAGCCCTACCCCTCTGTTGTGCGCGTTCACGAGAGACAGAGGGGTGTCCCAATACTCTTTTCTGTAAGTGCGAGGGCTAAGGGGAAGGGCTGTTCACCCCTCTTAGCAGAGCTTTTGCAGATGCACCCTTTGTGCAAAGGGGATGGGCGTGGCTTAATGCAAGACGCAGCAGAAAACAACATGGCGCCGAAGGACTCGCACAAATGTAAGTATTTTGCACTCAAGAACCTCATAAAAAGTTGTATAAAACTGTAGTAACTTTTGAAAAGTTGTAGGTATACTCATGGCGCCAGCATTTACACTTTCTGACATATACGGCTTATCGTAACATGCCCGGTTAGAACTATACGCTTGTTACGGTAGAATGTGTAAAGTATTACGAACATGCATGGCCTAAAAGAACTATATACGCATATATGTTAGACTAGAATGTGTCAAATATATCGCTGTATTTCGCCTCGTAACTCGTCTCATGCGCTTTTAGAACTATACACATGTTACGGTAGAATGTGTAAAGTTTTACGAACATGCATGGCCTAAAATATTATTGTTTCGTTTGGCCTTGTAAATTATCCCCTATTTATATTAAAAATGACATGTTATTGTTTCGTGACACAAAATAGGTCCGTGGAGGTAATCACTATTCAATAACAACTCAGAGACCACAAGAGCTAGAATAAATGTGCCGTTTATTCCCCACTCAGTTGTCAAACATTCATCTCTTCACAGGTTAAAGCATACAATATAAGATAATCAAGCTCTTACCGCTGACACTGGGCTGGAGAGCCAACAACCCTCGGTAGAGTGCGCTTTAACCAGCTAGGCGTCCACGCGTGAGACCCGTAGCAGACTCTACCGAAAGGGGGGGCTTCCCCGCCTTTATATGAAAACCCGCACCCATGGGCGCAAAGAGGGCCAGTCTCCGCACTCATGGCTTTGGTGCCCAACCTTTCCCACCGCGAAAGATGTTTTTCGAAACGGGGAAGGCTGTGCCTGGTTCCTATCCCTGTGGCTTATTAGCTTCATAAGATAAACAGGTCTGATCAAAGTGAAACAGTTACATAATACATACCAGAATGATAAGAGGAAGTGAACTCAGGACATCATTATACTCTATCTTTTATCACATTCCATCCCTTGGCCTGAGTTCAATTCATTAAAATTCTCCCCGCGTGCATATCGCTATTATCTGCAGCATGTGAGTAGTGTAGTAGAAATGTATACATGTCCATTCGTGTGTCAAAAGTGAAATTATGAGTCCACCAATTCTGATTAATCCATCCCGTGATGATTAACCGATTTTCAGCAAGATTAGTTCCTTGTACCGTTACAGTGTATATTTCTCGTCCAAACCCTCCTTCAGTGATTTCCAGTGTAATAATATTATATAATGTGCGTGTGAAGTAAGCACGGAGTCGTCTTACTTTAAGCCAAATACAAACATTACAGAGGGTTAGTAAGCAAAGTATCAACATCAAAACGATCAAGGGTGGTACCAATAATTTGCGAGCAAACGGTGATAGTCCTGTAAAAATGTCAAACCAATGAGTCGCAGATTGTTGCTCAACTATTTTCGCCGCTGCGGCAACTTCTCCAGACTGTATGAGGGTGGACACGGCTAACCTAGTCACATTGTGCCTATGGTCAGTGATCATTTGTTTTAGCTCTTTGGACTTGTCCAGGGCGCCTTTGAACCTTTCCAAAGAGAGTCCCAGTGTAGGCTTTGCCAGTAATTGCCATTGTGCTGTGGCGAGCTCATTCGACAGGGAGTAGTTGGTCAATCTATAAGTTTTGTTCCCCCATTCCCATATGTGTACACCTCTCACACAGCCCGAGAAGGGTGCATAAGGAAGCTGGGGATGCGCGCCCAGAGTAGCCACACACAGAGTGTGCGGTCCCACCTGGAACAGCAGATCCCGAGCTGGCTCATGAAACCAATCGCATAACGCAGTAGACTCTTTCAGGCACGGATTAGTATAAGCAGTACGTAATGGGCACACCATCCCTTGGTCGGTTTGGTCACATCCGGTAACATCATATGTCACATTTTTATATGGATCTAGCCATTCACCAGTCACTCTTAATATCCAATATGCATTATGACTTATTACTGGTAGTACATAATATCGACATATCAGATGGGTGTTAGTCACATTATATTGAACATATTTCCCCGTACACACGGTGTCGTTGCATCTGGTTCGGTCAGGATACAGATGCAACCACATAGTACTGGAGATATTCCATTGTCGCCTCCAATCATGATAATTACCTGTCGTTAAGATTCGCTGGAATCGTTCACGTTGCATGATAGCATGTACATGTTGGATAGAACATACGGTCCAGTTTAATAACTGAGTGACATTCACAAATACATCATCAGTAGTACTCCATTTATTCCAATCTACATTAAACATTTCCTCCCATAACTGTACATTTTCTATTTGCCCCTTTAAGGCTGTAGGCATCCATTTAGCTAGGGTAGTTAGGCCTTTAGAGGCTGCTTGTCCGGTGTAATGCAATTTACTAGTTATGATCTGATTATCAATGGTGTTGCTCAGACCTAATAAAGTTCCAGATCCTCCTAAAATAGTATCATACCAGGCCCGTTTCTGTCGTGGGCATGGAGGTATCGGTGGAAAGTACACGGTCCAGTGTACCTTCGTCTTGATTAATCCGGCTGCCAGAGGTTGGCAAGTCCCAGGTATTGGTATTACGTGTGCTGGTTCATGTCGAGGTGTATCCGATAGTATATCGATTTTGTAATAGAAGGCGGTTCGATTAGTTATGGTAGTTGCATTAGTTAGCCATATTTCCAAGTCTGTGTTTGTAGTGACCACTTCCCAGTCAGTTCCATTGACTGCAGAGTCACATCGGTTGCTGGTCCAGTTATGTATACAAAGAGAAACATTACTTCGTGTCTTTAATGAGCATCCTTGGGCAACTACAGGATTCCAATGCCTCCCGCTGGTATAGCGACTGTGGACATAGTGACCATATAAGGTGCAGTTAGATGTCAACTCTGTGGTGAAACAGCGTTGTCCTCCTGGACACGTAAAATTATCTTGGCTCCTTGTTGTCGTAGAATTTTTCCATCCTGCTTTAAAGGAGCCAATCCGATGAAGTGCATATCCTGTTACCTCCCCTTTAACGGATGGGACAATAGCCAGCCCGAGCCAGACACCAAGGACACCCAGGAGCATGACCCAGCAGCCGACAACGCAGCGTCCGTGGAGGTTCATGCCGAGGGGGCGGATCTCCACTATGTCATTGGGATCCAATTAACCATCTCCACACCGACATCCTATGAAAAGAAAGCACTTCAGAACATGTTAGGTTACTGCCTGGGGTAACACTTGTCCCCAGGCACATTAATCCATCGATTTTCACCAGGATACATAATGGTCACTATTTTATCATTGCCTTGCGCAATTAATTCAGCTGCTCTGGGTGGTCCAGAGGGCTGTTTAACCCATACTTTAGCTCCAGCTTTATCTGTTGATCCAAATCCTCCCTGTCCTCTCCCTGTCAGATGGGTGGGGGGAGGAATTTCTGTGGGGTCTGACATGTCGCATGGCTTTATAAGTAACTGAGCGATTTTATCTCCTGCGGTTATGGTAAAAGGCTCCGATTTAATATTTAACAGTACTACAGCTAACTCTCCTTGATAATCACTATCAATGACTCCAGCTAATACAGTGATTCCTTTTAGTGCTAGCCCAGATCGTGGTAATATATGTCCGTATGTGCCTGGTGGGCATTGTAATCCTAATCCTGTCTTTACAATAGTTGGGGTGTTGTTAAGGAGAGTCAACGTTTCTACAGTTACTAAATCTAAACCTGCCGATCCGCTAGTTGCTCGTACTGGTATTTGAGCGTTTGGTGTCATTTTCCAAATTTTAATAGGGGTATCGTCTGGGGTTTCTAAAATCGTGATCATTCGGTTTAAGGGAGTCTGTCCCTCACCTAAGGGTCGGTTGTTAATCACCTTTATGACATCGTATAAATCCTGTCTCCAATTAACCAATGTATTATCAGTAGAATGTTTCTTCAATGTACTTTTTAACAACCCATTCATTCTTTCAATCAACCCAGCCGCTTGGGGGTGATATGGCACATGATAAATCCATTCAACATGGTGCTCTGTAGCCCATTGTTTGACCTTATTACCGGTAAAATGAGTTCCATTGTCTGTTTGGACTTGAAGAGGCAGCCCATAATATTGCTCTATAAGATGTAAACACTTTACAGTAGCATTTTGATTGGCATGTTTACACGGGTGGACTACCAACACTCCTGAATAGGTATCTACCGCCGTCTCAGAACGGGACGGGCAGCGGCACCCGCGGGTTGCACCATGCACTCCTCCTCCTCATCGCTCCAGATATTACCATCCCAACCTCCGGGATCCCACTCGTCCCCTAAGCCAGCTATATAAGCCCGTACCCGAGGGCGAGTGGTGGGGCGCGGAGGCCGTCGGCTGCGCTGCCGTCCCACTCGGCTCAGAGCAGTCACAGCACTTTCAGCTACATTGGACACATGTTTTAATTGCGTCTCTAAATCCCTTATCTGTTGCTGTAAAAGCGCAGCAAGACCAGCCTGCTGCTTCCATGCAGTTGCACAAATCCACATTCTGCGCTGCACCCCAGAAAGGGGCGCCTTTTTCTCGGGTACTACCCCTTCAAGAGTAGTCAAAACATGCTGGGGGTCACCAGTCTGCACACCTGGTCCCCAGTCACCAGGAGTTCCCCCCTGGTTCAATAAACACTTATACACCTCCGCCCAGGGACCCGTCCACCCTGAAGCAGAGTCACTAACAACTAGTTTTTCCTTGCGCTTAAACATAGTTATTAAACAGTGAGTCCTCCTTTAATGATTCTCAGATCCTGCCGACAACGCCAAAATGTTTCGTGACACAAAATAGGTCCGTGGAGGTAATCACTATTCAATAACAACTCAGAGACCACAAGAGCTAGAATAAATGTGCCGTTTATTCCCCACTCAGTTGTCAAACATTCATCTCTTCACAGGTTAAAGCATACAATATAAGATAATCAAGCTCTTACCGCTGACACTGGGCTGGAGAGCCAACAACCCTCGGTAGAGTGCGCTTTAACCAGCTAGGCGTCCACGCGTGAGACCCGTAGCAGACTCTACCGAAAGGGGGGGCTTCCCCGCCTTTATATGAAAACCCGCACCCATGGGCGCAAAGAGGGCCAGTCTCCGCACTCATGGCTTTGGTGCCCAACCTTTCCCACCGCGAAAGATGTTTTTCGAAACGGGGAAGGCTGTGCCTGGTTCCTATCCCTGTGGCTTATTAGCTTCATAAGATAAACAGGTCTGATCAAAGTGAAACAGTTACATAATACATACCAGAATGATAAGAGGAAGTGAACTCAGGACATCATTATACTCTATCTTTTATCACAGTTATTAATCACATTTGTATTTTGTTTAGAAATGTCTTGTAGGAGGCTGGACTTGTTGGAGTTGTGTCAGCCCAACAAGCTTCAAAAAAGTGGGAGAATTTGAAAATAAAATATAAGGTATATTACATTCTATAATATTTGTAGGTACCAGAACACCTATATATGTTTATGACTATGTATTCATTTTGTTTTGTTTTTGTGTGTACCAGGCATCCTCTACAACTCCGTCCACCTCTGCAGCTCCGTCCTCTGCATCCCCATCCTCATCTGCCACCCAGTCCTCACCTGCTGCTCAGTCCTCAGCTGTAGCTGTGGCTGCACCTCCTCCTCAATCTCCCTCTCCCAGAAAGAGGACAAGGAAGTCCAAAAATGTTGTGCTGGACTTCCTCAAAGAAGAGTCCGCAAAGGAGCAGAAAAGACACGAGGAGACTGAGGAGAAAACTGAGCGTTTTTGGGGACTGTTTGAGAAATTAGTTGATAAAATGTAGGTTTTTTTTTGTGTGTGTGTGTGTGTAGTTTTTTGTGTTTGTTTACAGAGTTCAGATTTGCACTGTTTTCTAGTTATTTAATATTTTTTGTACTACTCTTTTTTTTTATTTTTATTCTACCTCTTTTTAAAATTTGCACTCTACCTCTTTGCACATTTTAATTTTGTGTTACAGTTGATTAAAATTTGATTTACATATGTTGTACATTTTAAAAAATTTAAACATTTAAAAAACATTAGACTTTTTGCAAAGTTCATTTAAAACAAACTCAAAAGGAGCACAATACTTCAAAACTTTAAAAATAATGTCATATTGTTGCGACTGCAAAGGGGTGTCCCATTTCTAAGGGTTTAAAACACACCCCTTTGCCTTACCCCTCTGTTTAAAGACAGAGTGTGAGGGCGAGGGCAAAAAGACAGAGGGCTAAGACAAAGACAGAGGGCTAAGACAAAGACAGAGGGCTAAGACAAAGACAGAGGGCTAAGACAAAGACAGAGGGCTAAGACAAAGACAGAGGGCTAAGACAAAGACAGAGGGCTAAGACAAAGACAGAGGGCTAAGACAAAGACAGAGGGCTAAGGGGGAGAATTGATTGGGCCAGTCTATTGAGAATGATTAGACCCACTTTACTGGACAAAAAGGACTGCTTAAATACTAAAGAAAGAAATGCACATTTTACTTGAGAATAAATGTTAATATGTTAATGTTAATAAATAAATGTATTTGTCCATGTCTAAAGCCGGGGGGAGATTTTCGCGCCATTAAATGTATCTACGCACATTCTCTCAAGAAAATGTGTCATAAAACCACTCAAAACGCCACTTTTACCGGTTTTAACAGCTCTTACTGAATAATGGTGGTGGTTAAAACAGAAAACTTTATTTAATTTAGAGCTAATATCAAATTTAAGTCAACTGAACCGCTTTTAGACGCAACTTTGGGCGAATTTACATATTTTACATCATGTTTGACGAACTTATAAAAGAATTCTGAAGTTTACCGTTAGTTCTCGTTGTTCCTCCGTCTCTTCCATGACAGATAAAGCCTTTGACGTGTTTTAGTTCAAGATTTTAGCTGAAAAAGTCGGATTTTTGTCGAGGAAAAAAGAGGAAAATTATCAGGACGGTTGCTCCTGTAAATCTGTCGCTATGGAAACGGGCAGGTCCACGCGCGCGGGTCACACAGGCGCATGCGCAGACTGCAGGACTCTAAACTGGAAAAGAAGTTTAGACCTGTTTAGTGCTGGTTTAGTCCTGGTTTAGTTCTAGCTTAATCCTGGTTTAGTCCTGGTTTAGACCTGGTTTAGTTCTGGTTTAGTCCTGGTTTAGTCCTGGTTTAGACCTGGTTTAGATCTCACTACCTGATTGTTATAGACTATTTAGAAATAATTTAGTCCTGAACTGGTTTAATCCTGTTTATTTTTATATTATTTCCATGTATAATATCTTGTAGTTTATAAATTTTATGGTCAAACTGTGACTGACTCAAATATTCAGATATTTTCACTTTCTCTGTCTGAACTGTAGGGGGCGCTTCAGGACGCAGCTGCACAGTTCAGAGGTCAGAGTTCAGAGGTCAGTCCAACATGGCGCTGATCACAACAGAACAGTCTGGATTCAGCGGTTTTGTGAAATTAAACCGGATTAAACCTCACGTATTTAAGACTTTAAACTAACGCGGATCGACTGCTGTATATTTGCGATTTTAAACTGAATTTATCTCATCAATTTACTTAATTCAGAGTTTAGACCAGTGTCAGTTCTCCTCTGATATATTTAAGCAAAAAGGCCTGTATTTACGCAGAGGAAAAGATTGAAAAATCTGGTTTTCATCTGTAAATATGTAAATGATGAACTGATACTGACGAACCCCGCACAGACTCGAGTTCACCGGACATTGCGTCAGTGATCTTCGTCTTTAGTGCGTTAGTTTTGTCAAATAAACACGTTTATTTGGGTTTATTGTGGCTCGGGCTTGTCGCCGTTTATCGCAGTTGTTGAAGGACTTTTGGTGTTTTTTGTGGTACATTTTCAGAGGATGCGCAGAGTTTGGAGCGGGTTTGTGGCCCGGGTCCAGCTCCGGCCGGAGGCGCAGCTGCACTCGGACGCGCGCAGGAAAATGGTCAGAAATCATTTAATCTGCTTCTTTTATAAACCATATTTATAAATATCATATAATCCCACATTTTTGTACAGTTTGGTCCACAATAATCGTCTGCAACAATGTGAAAATAACTTATAACTGATCCGGTATCGAGTTTGACTTTCGTAGCCCAGTTTTAGTAGTTTTAATGGAAGGTTTGTTTTTTTTGTTTTTTGTTTTTTTTTAAGCAGTTAAATTGTTATGACCTGGTAATTAACCTGCAGTTAGTATAGTTTTTATGGAACCAGGACTAAATCAGGACTAAACCAGGACAAGGCCAGGACTAAAACAGGTCTAAACCAGGACTAAACCAGGTCTAAACCAGGACTAAAGCACTAACCCGCTGTGTTGTGTGCAGGTGGTTGGCCTGGGGAACCCTGGCATGGACGGGACCAGGCACAACGTGGGCCGTGCCGTGCTGGACCGTCTGGCGCTGCGTTTGGGGGCGGCCGGACGCTGGAGAGGAGACGGTCAGATCAACGCCGAACTCATCGTGTGTAACCTGGACCCACACAGAGCGATTCTGATCAAACCCAAACTCCTCATGAACAGGAACGGAGCTGCTGTCGCCAAAGCAGGTGAGAGAGGGAGGAGAGGAGAGAGGGAGGAGAGGAGAGGAGAGAGGGAGGAGAGGAGAGAGGGAGGAGAGGAGAGGAGAGAGGGAGGAGAGGAGAGAGGAGGAGAGGAGAGAGGAGAGGAGGAGAGAGGAGAGAGGGAGGAGAGAGGAGGAGAGAGGGAGGAGAGAGGAGGAGAGGAGAGAGGAGAGGAGAGAGGGAGGAGAGGAGAGGAGAGAGGAGAGGAGAGAGGGAGGAGAGGAGAGAGGAGGAGAGAGGGAGGAGAGAGGAGGAGAGGAGAGAGGAGAGGAGAGAGGGAGGAGAGGAGAGGAGAGAGGGAGGAGAGGAGAGAGGGAGGAGAGAGGGAGGAGAGAGGAGGAGAGGAGAGAGGAGAGGAGAGAGGGAGGAGAGGAGAGAGGAGGAGAGAGGGAGGAGAGAGGAGGAGAGGAGAGAGGAGAGGAGAGAGGGAGGAGAGGAGAGGAGAGAGGGAGGAGAGGAGAGAGGGAGGAGAGAGGGAGGAGAGGAGAGAGGGAGGAGAGAGGGAGGAGAGAGGGAGGAGAGGAGAGGAGAGAGGAGAGGAGAGAGGGAGGAGAGAGGGAGGAGAGAGGGAGGAGAAGAGAGAGGAGAGGAGAGAGGAGAGGAGAGAGGGAGGAGAGAGGGAGGAGAGGAGAGAGGAGAGGAGAGGAGAGATGAGAGGAAGAGGAGAGAGGGAGAGAGGGAGGAGAGGAGAGGGAGGAGAGGAGAGGAGAGAGGGAGGAGAGGAGAGGAGAGAGGGAGGAGAGAGGGAGTAGAGGAGAGGAGAGGAGAGAGGGAGGAGAGAGGGAGGAGAGGAGAGGAGAGAGGGAGGAGGGAGAGGAGAGAGGGAGGAGAGAGGGAGGAGAGAGGAGAGAGAGGGAGGAGAGAGGGAGGGGAGAGAGGAGAGAGGAGAGAGGGAGGAGAGGAGAGAGGGAGGAGAGGAGAGGAGAGGAGAGAGGGAGGAGAGGGAGGAGAGGAGAGAGGGAGGAGAGAGGGAGGAGAGGAGAGGAGAGAGGGAGGAGAGAGAGGAGAGGAGAGAGGGAGGAGAGAGGGAGGAGAGAGGAGAGAGAGGGAGGAGGAGAGGGAGGGGAGAGAGGAGAGAGGGAGGAGAGGAGAGAGGGAGGGGAGGGGAGGGGAGGTGAGTGAGGGAGGAGAGGAGAGAGGGAGGAGAGGAGAGAGGGAGGAGAGGAGAGGAGGAGAGGAGAGAGGGAGGAGAGGAGAGGAGAGGAGGAGAGGAGAGAGGGGAGGAGAGGAGAGGAGAGAGGGAGGAGAGGAGAGAGGAGGAGAGGAGAGAGGGAGGAGAGGAGAGAGGGAGGAGGAGAGGTGGAGGAGAGGAGGAGAGGAGGAGAGGGGAGGGGAGAGAGAGGGTGGAGGGAGAGAGGGAGGAGGAGAGGGAGAGAGGGACGAGAGGAGAGGAGGAGGATGAGAGGGAGGAGAGAGGGAGTAGAGGAGAGGAGAGAGGGAGGAGAGGAGAGTGGAGGTGAGGAGAGAGGGAGGAGAGAGAGGAGAGAGAGGAGAGGAGAGAGGGAGGAGAGAGGATGAGAGAGAGGAGAGGAGAGGGAGGGAGAGAGGGAGGGGGAGAGGAGAGAGGGAGGAGAGGAGGAGAGGGAGGAGAGAGGGAGGGGAGGAGAGAGAGGGAGGAGAGGAGAGAGGGAGGAGAGGAGGAGAGGGAGGATGAGAGGGAGGAGAGGAGAGAGGGAGGAGAGAGGGAGGGGAGGAGGAGAGGGAGGGAGGAGAGAGGGAGGAGAGGAGAGAGTGAGGAGAGAGGAGAGAGGGTGGAGAGAGGGAGGAGAGGTGAGAGTGGAGGAGTTGAGGGAGGAGAGGAGAGAGGGAGGAGAGAGGGAGGAGGAGGAGAGAGGGAGGAGAGAGGGTGGTGAGAGTGGAGAGAGGGGAGAGAGGGAGGAGAGGAGAGAGGGAGGAGAGGAGAGAGGGGTGGAGTTGGGAGGAGAGGAGAGTGGGAGGAGGGAGAGAGGGAGGAGAGAGGGGAGGAGAGGAGAGGAGAGGAGAGAGGAGGAGAGGAGAGAGGGAGGAGGAGAGAGGAGGAGAGAGGGAGGAGAGGAGAGAGGGAGGAGAGGAGAGAGGGAGGAGAGGAGAGAGGGAGGAGAGGAGAGAGGAGGAGAGAGGAGGAGGAGGAGAGAGGAGGAGGAGGAGAGAGGGAGGAGAGGAGAGAGGGAGGAGAGGAGGAGGAGGAGAGGGAGAGAGGAGAGAGAGGAGAGGGAGGAGAGGGAGAGAGGGAGGAGAGAGAGAGGGAGGAGAGGAGGAGGAGGAGGGAGAGAGGAGGTGAGGAGAGAGGGAGGGAGAGAGGGAGAGGAGGGGGAGGAGGAGAGAGGGAGGAGAGGAGAGAGAGGAGGAGAGCGTGGGAGGTGAGGGGAGTGAGGAGTGGAGAGAGGGAGGAGAGGAGAGAGGGAGGAGAGGAGAGGGAGGAGAGGAGAGAGGGAGGAGAGAGGGAGCGAGAGAGGGAGAGCGAGGAGAGGAGAGAGCGAGGAGAGGAGGAGAGGGAGGAGAGGAGCGAGGGAGGGAGGAGAGAGGTGAGAGAGAGGAGAGGAGGAGAGAGGGGAGAGAGGAGCGAGGGAGGAGAGAGGAGCGAGGGAAGAGAGCGAGGGAGGAGAGGAGGAGGAGAGGGGGAGGAGAGAGCGGAGGAGAGAGGGAGGAGAGGAGGAGGAGAGAGGGGAGGAGAGAGGAGCGAGGGAGGAGAGAGGAGAGAGGGAGGAGAGGAGCGAGGAGGGAGGAGGGAGGAGAGAGAGGCGAGGGAGGAGAGGGAGGGAGGAGAGGGAGAGAGGAGGAGAGAGGGAGGAGAGAGAGAGAGGGAGGGAGAGGAGAGAGGGAGGAGAGGATGAGGGAGGAGAGAGGGAGGAGAGAAGGAGGGAGGAGAGAGGGAGGAGAGGAGAGAGAGAGGAGAGAGGGAGAGAGAGGAGGGGGAGGGAGGGAGAGGGAGGGAGAGAGGGAGGAGAGAGGGAGGAGGAGAGGAGGAGATGAGGAGAGGAGGGAGGGAGAGCGAGAGGGGGAGGAGAGGAGAGGGAGGGGAGGGGGAGGTTGAGGAGGGGAGGGGAGAGAGGAGAGAGCGAGGGAGGGAGGTGAGGGAGAGAGGGGGAGGAGAGGAGAGAGAAGAGGGGGGAGGAGAGAGGGAGGAGAGGAGAGAGGGAGGAGAAGGGAGGGAGGAGAGGAGAGAGAAGAGGGGGAGGCGAGAGGGAGGATGAGGGGAGGAGAGGAGAGAGGGAGGAGAAGGAGGGAGGAGAGGGAGAGAAGAGTGGGTAGGAGAGGAGAGGGAGGAGGAGAGAGGGGGGGAGAGGAGAGAGGGAGGAGAGGGAGAAGAGGAGAGAGGGAGGAGAGAGGGAGGAGAGGAGAGAGGGAGGAGAGGATTGAGGGAGGAGTGGAGAGAGAAGAGGGGGAGGAGAGGAGAGAGAAGAGGGGGAGGAGAGAGGGAGGAGAGGAGAGAGAGGGTGAGGAGAGGGAGGAGAGGAGAGAGGGAGGAGAGAGAGAGAGAGGGAGGAGGAGAGAGGAGGGAGGGAGTGGAGGAGAGAGAGAGAGGAGAGAAGGGAGGAGAGGAGAGAGGGAGGAGCGAGGGAGGAGCGAGGGAGGGAGGAGAGGAGAGAGAGAGAGAGGGGGAGGGAGGAGGAGGGAGGGAGGAGAGGAGGAGAGAAAGAGGGGGAGGAAAGAGGGAGGAGAGAAGGAGGATAGAGGGAGGAGGAGGAGGAGGAGAGGAGAGGAGAGGAGGGAGGGAGAGGGGTGAGGAGCAGTGTGAGGAGAGCTGTAGGTTCTCTGCCCTGTACAAATGGAAATATTCACAAGATTTTATCATTTTATGAATTATATTTTGTTAAAAGTATCGAAACCAGATACTCAACAGGTATCGATACTAAAAACACTCACGGCTCCTGAACATTTTGTCGTTTTTTATAAAATAAATAACTGATGTTTGTGACGTTCGTTCATGCTGATCTTTGGTGTTTAATGGGAGCTTTTATTTCACAAACTCATCGTGAGCGAGAGGTCATGTGGAATCAGCCCGTTACACACCTGCCCTTACACCTGCCCGTACACCTGCCCGTACACCTGCCCGTACACCTGCCCTTACACCTGCCCTTACACCTGTCCTGTGTGTGCAGTGCAGAAGTTTGGCGTGAGGCCGGAGGACGTTCTCTTGGTTCATGATGATCTGGACAAACCTCTGGGAAAGATCGCTCTGAAACTGGGAGGAAGTGCCAGGTAACAGCACCTGACGACCAGATAAGGACTGTGACAGGGAACACTCAGCACCTGACGACCAGATAAGGACTGTGGCAGTAAAGTTCCGCAGTGCCTTCTTTATGAATATTCGAGCAGATAAATATCAGATCAAACTCTGACGTGAATCCAAATGATTCATGAAATAAACTGTTTTCATTTGTATTTAAAGCTGCACTAAGTCACTTTTCTGCGGAGGGTCCAGTATTCGTTTGTCTCCATGGAGATGTTATTGCTTCAGGATGGCATGAAACTCGTCCATCTCCCTGGAGACAAGCCGGCCTGGGTCAGATCTGTGAAGAGGCGACCTTGTTTGTTTGTTTGTAGCTGAGGTAATGTGCCAAGGACCCTCCACCTGAAAAGTTCCATAGTGCAGCTTTAGTCACGGCCTGGTCTTTAAAGCCTCTTGAATCTCACCTGTGGATGTTCTTCTGTTTGTCCTTCAGAGGTCACAACGGCGTGCGCTCCTGCGTCCACTGCCTCAACACCGACGTAAGTCCGGCTCATTTTGGACTTTTAAAATCATCTTCATTCACCGGCCGCTGTGGTTAATGTAATTTACCAAAATAAACCGACTGGAGAATAAGACGTGAGGCTCGTTACGTCAGATTCTTCTGCAGATGATTGACAGCTGTAAAGTCGAGTTACGTCATCGTTGATCTCAGAACACAGGCCAGTGTGTCAGATGCCCTCCCATCCTCCTGTCCCCCTGTGTCTTCAGGCCGTCTACAGTTTTTAATATTTAAGAGAAACACACACACACACACAGCTGATTTGACCTTTTGGAGATTTCATGGTAAAGTACTTTTCATGTAGCACACCCCCAGCCTGATGTCCCTGTAGAGTGTCACAGGTGCAGAGTTTCACCTGTCCGTCTGTTGCAGGTGATGCGGCGGGTGCGTGTGGGCATCGGCCGTCCCTCTGGACACACCTCTGTGGACAAACACGTCCTCGGACACTTCAGTCCAGACCAAAGGAAAGTCCTGGACTCAGTCCTGGTCCAGAGCGTGGACCTGCTGCTCAGCCTGCTGTCCCCACCAGGGGGCGCAGCAGACACACCGCAACAGCCTAAACAAAACCCACCACCAGGGGGCGCAGCAGACACACCGCAACAGCCTAAACAAAACCCACCACCAGGGGGCGCAGCAGACACACCGCAACAGCCTAAACAAAACCCACCACCAGGGGGCGCAGCAGACACACCGCAACAGCCTAAACAAAACCCACCACCAGGGGGCGCAGCAGACACACCGCAACAGAAGGAGAAAAACTAAAGGACAAGAGGACAGAGGACGGAGCAGAGACGGCCGCTGCACAGACGTGACGTTACACCTGGAGCCGGTCCAGGGTCTAAACTCTGGTCATGTGGTTTTCCTTTTAGACGACGTGTTTGAGCTGCTGCTGTGAGCGCCCCCTGGAGGCAGAGGTGTGACTCTGCAGAGGCCAGCGGGACACGGGCCGGGGACACGGGGCACTGGGCAGGGTGTGGTTTTACCCAAGAGGATCTGAATATGATGGAAATAAAGTTTATTTTTGTCACAGAAAATATAGAAAACTGAAAAACTCCAGTGTTTGAGTCAAAGTGTGAAATAAAAACAAAATGAGGTTTGAATAACTGATGTGAGCAGTGACTTTTGTCCAAGAGAGAGTCTGTGTCTAACCTGAGCTGAGACAGGGGAGACAGGGGAGTTTCCTGTAAGTGTCAGGTGCAGATGTGTGACCTGGTTTATGGATCAGATCTGTGATTCCTGGAACTCTCCACATGAAACAAAAACTGACCCAAAGTTCAGCCTCTTCTGTCAGGAGAAAGAAAATAAAGGTTCAATACTGGTTCAGTACTGGTTTAGTCCTGGTTCAGTCCTGGTTCAGTACTGGTTTAGTCCTGGTTTAGTCCTGGTTTAGTCCTGGTTCAGTCCTGGTTTAGTCCTGGTTTAGTCCTGGTTTAGTCCTGGTTCAGTCCTGGTTCAGTCCTGGTTCAGTCAGAAAGTGGAGCTGTTACTGAACCTCAAAGTCGTGGGTGTTTCAGGTGAAGAACTTTAAAACCTGAAGGTTCGTGTGACGAGTTTGTGGAGTTTGGTTTTGTTTCGTTTGAGATGAATTTTGTGATTTAAAATGTCTAAATTTAAAATGTCTAAATTAAAAATGTCTAAATTAAAAATTCCACGTCCAGAGCCGCTCAAACCAGTAAAAAGTCTAATATTTGTGATCACGTTTCATTTTGTCGTGTGGTTTCTTTGTGAAGCAGTTGTGACAAATGTGTTTATGTTTTATGGATGAAGAACCCCAGTGCAGACGAGGAGGAGTGTCCAGTCTCATGCTCTGACCCCTGACCCCTGTGACCCCTCTGTGACCTCTGACCCTCAGGACAAAGCGCTGCATAAGTGTGAGACGGTTTGGAGCGCGGTCGATGGGAACCGACCAGAGCACGACATGAGACTATTGTGAAGAGTCTGGGACTTTAACCCCGTGAAAATGAACCACGACAAACGCTCGTCAAAATGATCAAAATCAGATCCTGATCGATACTAAAACGAGAAACTTGATCCTCATTTTCCTCAGGGCTGGATCCTAAAACATTCCCACTGACAGAACAGAGAAGGTCCAAACATCTGACCCTCTGTGCACCTTGTTCCACCTTCTAAAATTCCTCCAAAGTGAAATAAATCCACAGAGAGCGATCCAAGTGCAGGTCCAAACTCTTTCCTGAGGATTCACGTAGAGCTGAGGACACAAACGGACAAACGGGGAATTTTTACAGATAAAGGGTAAAGACTTTCATAAGGAGCCATAGACGCAAAATAATACAGAAAATAAACATTATGTAAACTGTCAACACCAACCAAAATGTCAACCATAAAGGATTACCAAAACGACCAAAAATCATGCATTTTAAATAAATATTAAATCAAACTGAATAGGAATAATGATCTCAGTAACGAAAATATTACAAAAATTATAAAACTGGGTTTAGGCTCCAACAAGAACTTTTCCTGAAGGTGTTTAGACCTGGAGCTGATCAGAACAAGGAGAAGAGACAGAGACGAGTGTACAGCATGGACCAGACCAGGACCAGACCAGGACCAGACCAGGACCAGACCAGGACTAGACCAGGACCAGACCAGGACCAGACCAGGACTAGACCAGGACCAGACCAGGACCAGACCAGGACCAGACCAGGACTAGACCAGACCAGGACCAGACCAGGACCAGACCAGGACTAGACCAGGACCAGACCAGGACCAGACCAGGACCAGACCAGGACTAGACCAGGACCAGACCAGGACCAGACCAGGACCAGACCAGGACTAGACCAGACCAGACCAGGACCAGACCAGACCAGGACTAGACCAGGACCAGACCAGGACCAGACCAGACCAGGACCAGACCAGGACTAGACCAGGACCAGACCAGGACCAGACCAGACCAGGACCAGACCAGGACCAGACCAGGACCAGACCAGGACCAGACCAGACCAGGACTAGACCAGACCAGGACCAGACCAGACCAGGACCAGACCAGGACCAGACCAGGACCAGACCAGGACCAGACCAGGACTAGACCAGGACCAGACCAGGACCAGCCCAGGACCAGACCAGGACCAGACCAGACCAGGACCAGACCAGGACCAGACCAGGACCAGACCAGACCAGGACCAGACCAGGACTAGACCAGGACCAGACCAGGACCAGACCAGACCAGGACCAGACCAGGACCAGACCAGGACCAGACCAGGACCAGACCAGGACCAGACCAGACCAGGACCAGACCAGGACTAGACCAGGACCAGACCAGGACCAGACCAGACCAGGACCAGACCAGGACCAGACCAGGACCAGACCAGGACCAGACCAGGACCAGACCAGACCAGGACCAGACCAGGACTAGACCAGGACCAGACCAGGACCAGACCAGGACTAGACCAGGACCAGACCAGGACCAGACCAGGACCAGACCAGACCAGGACCAGACCAGGACTAGACCAGACCAGGACCAGACCAGGACCAGACCAGGACCAGACCAGGACCAGACCAGACCAGGACTAGACCAGACCAGGACCAGACCAGACCAGGACCAGACCAGGACCAGACCAGGACCAGACCAGGACCAGACCAGGACCAGACCAGACCAGGACCAGACCAGGATCAGACCAGGACCAGACCAGGACTAGACCAGGACCAGACCAGGACCAGACCAGGACCAGACCAGACCAGGACCAGACCAGGACCAGACCAGGACCAGACCAGGACCAGGACCAGACCAGGACCAGACCAGGACCAGACCAGGACCAGACCAGACCAGACCAGACCAGACCAGGACCAGGACCAGACCAGGACCAGACCAGGACCAGACCAGGACCAGACCAGGACCAGACCAGGACTAAACCAGGACCAGACCAGGACTAGACCAGGACCAGACCAGGACCAGACCAGGACCAGACCAGGACTAAACCAGGACCAGACCAGGACCAGACCAGGACCAGACCAGGACTAGACCAGGACCAGACCAGACCAGGACCAGACCAGGACCAGACCAGACCAGGACCAGACCAGGACCAGACCAGGACTAAACCAGGACCAGACCAGGACTAAACCAGGACCAGACCAGGACCAGACCAGGACTAGACCAGGACCAGACCAGGACCAGACCAGGACCAGACCAGGACCAGACCAGGACTAAACCAGGACCAGACCAGGACCAGACCAGGACCAGACCAGGACCAGACCAGACCAGGACCAGACCAGGACCAGACCAGGACCAGACCAGGACTAAACCAGGACCAGACCAGGACTAAACCAGGACCAGACCAGGACCAGACCAGGACTAGACCAGGACTAAACCAGGACCAGACCAGGACCAAACCAGGACTAAACCAGAACCAGACCAGGACCAGACCAGGACCAGACCAGGACCAAACCAGGACTAAACCAGAACCAGACCAGGACCAGACCAGGACCAGACCAGGACCAGACCAGGACTAAACCAGGACCAGACCAGGACCAGACCAGGACCAGACCAGGACCAGGACTAAACCAGGACCAGACCAGGACCAGACCAGGACCAAACCAGGACCAGACCAGGACCAGACCAGGACCAAACCAGGACCAGACCAGGACCAGACCAGGACCAAACCAGGACCAAACCAGGACCAGACCAGGACCAGACCAGGACCAGGACTAAACCAGGACCAGACCAGGACTAAACCAGGACCAGACCAGGACTAAACCAGGACCAGACCAGGACCAGACCAGGACTAAACCAGGACCAGACCAGGACCAGACCAGGACTAAACCAGGACCAGACCAGACCAGGACTAAACCAGGACCAGACCAGGACCAGACCAGGACTAAACCAGGACCAGACCAGGACTAAACCAGGACCAGACCAGGACCAGACCAGGACTAAACCAGGACCAGACCAGGACCAGACCAGGACCAGACCAGGACCAGACCAGGACTAAACCAGGACTAAACCAGGACCAGACCAGGACCAGACCAGGACTAAAACAGGACTAAACCAGGACCAGACTAGGACCAGACCAGGACTAAACCAGGACTAAACCAGGACTAAAACAGGACTGAACCAGGACTGAACCAGGACTAGACCAGGACTAAACCAGGTCTAAACAGGGATTCCACACATCAGGACACATGGGAACAGAAAATAAAGTTCTTCCATTTAATGTGGAAAATCACAGGAGAAAGTTTAAAGAAAAAGGGTTTATTTTCATTGTGGGATCAGAATCGGTATCGAGTATCGAGTCGAGTCTGTTCCTCAGTATCAGAGTTGAGTTTGAAATGTGAGTATTGTGACTCTAGAATCATCTTAAACATGCTCACCTCAGACGTTCTCAGGGGCAGCTCACACAGTGTGGAGTTTGCATGTTCTGCCTGTGTGACTGGGGACGGGGCCAGTGGGGCCCTGAGTGTGTGTGGGGGCCCTAAGTGTGTGTGGGGGCCCTCAGTGTGTGTGGGGGCCCTGAGTGTGTGTGGGGGCCCCGTCCTGCAGTGAGACGAGGAAGGACAAAAACAGAGAACCTCCTAGTGTCACTTTAAAGCTCCTGAATCACACAAACCCTGAGCTTTAACCAGGGCCTGATGTTCTGATGTTCCTCCTCAAAAACACCTGGAGTTGTGTTTGTTTCATTCACATGTTTGAGGAACTCTTTATTATCAGTCTGTCTACATCTCCAAAGCTCCAAACGCTCTGTTCCACCTTGTGATGTCATCAAGTGGTAGTTTTCAAGTGAACAGCTCCTTTTACCTTTAGTTCAGTCGAGATCGGCAATTCCAGGACTGAAATGATCCAAATGATTCTAGTGAAGGTGTGTGGAGTTTAAAAACACAGTGGAGCACTTCCTGTATCACCACATCATGACTTTGTGATCTGTTTGTGATTTAAAGTAAAAGTGTGTGGGTGAAGTGTCCCTGAAGGCCGGGGTCAGACCCAGTCAGAGGTCAGAGGTCACGAGAGGGACGGGCACGAGGACGGAGGAGGCGCGTGCATCCTTCAGAGTCTCGCGCCCGCGCAGTGTGCACGCGCGTGTCTAGACTCCCTCCTCCCCAAAACAGAGAGCCACTTTCACTTTCACCCGCCCTCTGCCCAAGACGGACCTCCACACACCCGGGAGAGGCGCACCTGACCCGGGCACAGCGTTCACCGAGGCCCCAGCAGAATCTTACCCGTGCAGTGCAGGCTCTGGCCCGGCGTCAGGGCGCGCAGGTCCGGTCTTCCCGGTGCTCCGAGACTCTTTTCCGCCCAGATGTTCGTTTGAGATGCCTGGATCCTGGTTCTCCCCTCCGGGCGCTTCTCTCAGGTTTGCCCCGGGAGAGGAGGCTCTGTCCGGGTGAGGGTCACCCGTGGGCCCTGGGGACAGCGCGTGGCGTGGAGCAGGTGCGCGTGCAGTGAGAGCTGTGGTGAGACGCGTGAACCTGCTGTGAGAGGGAGAAGAAGCTCCAGTTTCACAAGAGACTGAACCAGGACTAAACCAGGACTAAACCAGGACTGAAGCTGGTCTAAGATCCGAGCAGTTGTTTCTGATTGTCCAAACGCAATTCTCGTGAGTTTTATTCAGAGCGAGAGTTGAGTTGGACGTCTGTGACCGCTGCTCCAGCTCTGCCCCAGAACCTCAGCCCGGTCTAAAACCGGACCTGCTTTAGTCCTGGTTTAGTTCTGGTTTAGTCCTGCTTTAGTCCTGGTTTAGTCCTGGTTCAGTCCTGGTATAGTCCTGGTCTAGTCCTGGTTCAGTCCTGGTTCAGTCCCAGCTGTGGTCTGTACTTTCCTCAGATGACTGAGTTCTCCAAACGTCTCCGGACATGAAACATGAAACATGAAATCTAAAAGTGTCTAAAGATTGAAGAGGTTGAAAAAAGCACAGTACGGAACATTCCCAGAGGAGGTTCTGAGGAAGTTCTGAGGAGGTTCCTGCAGACTCCTGCTCGGCTCTTTTAATGTTTATGTGAGAAACTCAAGAGTCATCCATCATCTGCTGTCCAGAGACCAGACCGGGACTGAACCAGGACTAAACCAGAACTAGACCTGACCCCAGACCAGGTCTAGACCCAAGTCAGGACCTAGACCCCAGTCCTTTGTCCAGATCTCAGAGTCTGGTCTGAGGGACAATAGACGCCTCTGCCCTCCGGCTTTATTCACACATCCACTTAAAACCGCACTATGGAACTTTTCTGGAGGAGGATCTGCCACCTGCTCATCTCCGTGGAGATGTTACTGCTTTACCAGGCATGTTCCACAGTAAAGCATTAAACTACGAACAAACGAGATAAAAACTCAAGCCTCTAAAGATGAGCCCAGGCTGAGCTGAAGTTCAACTGTCCCAAGTAAAGAATCACTGTGGAACATTTGAGCCTCAGACACAGAGCGCCACACGAGCCTGACGCACAGGCTGTAAATATCACATCTAGAACATCTAGAACATCCAGAACATCTAGAACATCCAGAACATACACACTTCTGTTTACAGTCTGTGGTCTGTAGGTAAGACGTCCTTTTTACCCCGGACAGTTTTGAGCCCTGGATTTAAGATAAAAACACTTAAATCTAAGAGAAAATTATTTAAAAGTCGTGAAATGTTCTGTCCACGCAGCAAGATCCTTTTACTGACAAGTTCTCTTCAAATAAACTCACTCCAGACCAGAATGAAACAGAGTCTGAACTACAAAGTCGATAATAAATCTGAAAACAAGATGAAGAACCTGATAGAAGATTTAAAATCTTGGCCAGATCAGAGAAATTTGCAGTTTGTGTCTCTGGTCCCTGCAGATTTATCCAAAACCATTTATTTGTCCCGGGTAATGTCCTGGGTAATGTCCCGCGTAATGTCCCGCGTAATGTCCCGGGTAATGTCCCGCGTAATGTCCCGGGTAATGTCCCGGGTAATGTCCCGCGTAATGTCCCGCGTAATGTCCCGGGTAATGTCCCGCGTAATGTCCCGGGTAATGTCCCGGGTAATGTCCCGGGTAATGTCCCGGGTAATGTCCCGCGTAATGTCCCGCGTAATGTCCCGGGTAATGTCCCGGGTAATGTCCCGCGTAATGTCCCGGGTAATGTCCCGGGTGTCCCTATTTTGGACCAGTCTGATCCCTGCCCACAGTAAAGAGACAAACTGTCATTTGTTTGGGTAAAATACAGAAAAGCTTCTTAAAAACGACAAACCCAAAGAAAATGTGACTAAACTCACACGTTGGTCAGTGTGGGGAAGCTGGCCAAAGTGGTCTTAAGTAGGAGGCAGACTCTGAAAATTTTCTGTTGTCCCAAAATTTATTCACAAAATTCACCGTGGTCTCGTGGCAAATACAACAAAAAATTACATATTTACAAAAAAAAACTAGAAAAGCACTCAGAGAGCGCAGACCTCCGCCAAGCAGCTCAGTTTTCAAAGTGATCCAGAATCCAGGATTTCTTCTGGATCATCACCAAAATCTAATCATCTGTTGGATTTACCATTAGGAACATTTCCTGAAAATTTCATCAAGATCCGTCCATAACTTTTTGAGTTATCTTGCTAACTAACAAACAAACAAACAGACAGACAAACAGACAAACAGACAAACAAACAAACAAACAAACAAACAAACAAACAAACAAACAAACAAACTCAGGTGAAAACATAACCTCCTTGGCGGAGGTAATAACTGTGCTCAAACTTAGGCAAAAGCAACAGAAACTAATGAAACTCAGGAAAAGCCCACGTGTACCCGGCTACACTGATGTCTCCCCGAGAGGCTAAGCTGACCTGCTTTTATAGTCCTCCCCACAGGAAGCTCCTCCCTCCAGCTAATGCCATTTTCAACACTAGTTTCATGTAGCGTTTCCTCTTGCTCTGCCACATGGGCCTAAGTCCCTTTATTTTAAAGTGTTCAACATAACCTACAAACACTAAAACAATCAAATCAAACATACAAAACCCAACAAACAAAAAGGAACTGAAACCAATTCTCCTCCACATGGTCTGGCCCAAAACCTCCCCCAAAGGCTTTAAATATGGCCGAGCTAGGGCACGCCCCGTCTTTTGTCTCCAGACCAGGTGGAGCAACAGGTAAGTGACACGTTTAACCAAATTAAATAGATCTAACCAAATAAAAGACATTTAAATTAACTTGAGTGTGTTGTGTTATATTAAAGGAACTAAACTAAATAGAACAAACCCAGGATAGTTTTATCAGCAATGCAGTTGACTATGGAGAAATTAACAAATATGAAATGAAATTAAGGTGAGTTTACAGGGACAAAGGCCCACACAGTCAGGAACAGGCCCAGGGCAGAACAGTTTTTCTTTAGTTCCAGCGCCACAAACCGGAGAGTCCCAGTTTTGGATTTTGAAAACCTGGTCACTCTAATCTGTAGTGAGGAGTTTTAATCTGAAAATCCCTGAACTCTGCTGCATCACCTGTGAAGAAAAGAACCGACTGTGATTCTTTTGATGCTTTTATTTTGAAAAGTGTCGAACCTTTTGACACAAAACCCCAAACGTCTTTGTCCAAACACATTTAACACAAACAAACTGTCAAATAAATAAAACACGGCCCTTCTGAGTCTGGAACATTTATGACACCTGTTACACCTGTCGCTCCTGGCACCTGTCTGAGGTAAGAGTTTATCTGAAAAGACAGTCCACATACAGTACAAAACAGAACAGCGCCACCTGCTGGACACAAGAGGAAATGTTTAAGACTTAAATGCAAAAGTCAAAGTCGCTTTTTCCTGTTTAAATCCACTGAAGAATTTAAACAGTGAGACTAAAAACATTTGGGCCTTTAACATCAGGCCGTAAATCTGAGAAATACAGAAATCCAGAGATTCAGGCTGGGATCACCGTTTAGAGGTTAAACGTCCCATGATCCTCTGCTCTGTCCTAATGTCATTTCCTCATTTCACACCTGGAGTTTGTTTTGTTTCATTCACATGTTTAACACAAACCTGCAGATTTAACACGAGTTCTTCTCTCAAACTGAAAACACTCTGTTCCACCTTGTGATGTCATCATGTGGTGGTACAGGAAGTGCTCCACTGTGTTTTTAAACTCCACACACCTTCACTAGAATCATTTGGATCATTTCAGTCCTGGAATTGCCGATCTCGACTGAACTAAAGGTAAAAGGAGCTGTTCACTTGAAAACTACCACTTGATGACATCACAAGGTGGAACAGAGCGTTTGGAGCTTTGGAGACGTAGACAGACTAATAATAAAGAGTTCCTCAAACATGTGAATGAAACAAAACACAACTCCAGCTCTGTTTTCGAGGAGGAACATCAGAACATCAGAACCTGGTTAAATCTCACAGGAGCAGGAGACCTGGTGCTCATTTGTTCTAATGTGACTTTAGTTTAGTTTGAAATCTTTAAAAAGCACCAAATACAAAACAAAAACACTATTTTATATAGAAATCTGATGTTTCTACAGTGGAACCGCGTTTTCAGATCATTTCATTAGAATATTCAACTTAAACAGTCCCTTTACAAACATACAAACAAAATAACACTAAGTCGCTCCCCCTTCAGAGCGTTACCCCAACACACTCATGACGCTTCCCACTAATGAACCTCACAGACTCAAGATCCTCCTCCACAAACCTGCTCCACACTCCTCACCTGCTCCAAGAGTTTCACTTTTATTTTGGCAGGGTCACAGGCAGAGGTTTAACTGTGAGGGCTTTTATTGTGGCGGGGTTATAGAGAGTGAAGCTGAAGATTTGGTATTTTTGGCATTTCTCTGGAAAAAGTCATGATCTACACCTTTAATCTGTCGTATATAAATCCACTGTTTCCTCGTCCTTTTTTCTGCAGAAATGGTAGTTTCAGATGAGCGCCCCCTGCAGGTGGAGTCTGTGAGTGCAGTTTTTATTCGACCAGTCGATCGGCAGCACGTGACTTTAGTCTTATTGTGAAGGGCGTCGCAGGTGGAGTCTTATTGTGGAGGGTCATAGGTAGAGGTTTATTTTGGCGGGCACGGCCTTACATCCTGTGGAGGAAAAATAGTGTCCCTGTTTGGGGGTGTAGCTCATGGCGCCCCCCACAGCCTGCACCACGTCACTGCGCTCACACTGACCCCGCTGACACAGCTGAGCGCGCACACACCTCTCCACGTGCACGCGCGCCAGGGGCAGGAAGGGCACGAAGACCGTCACCAGGCTCTGAGCGAGAATCCTCGACCGCCAAAAACCACCTGGACAAAACACAAGACACACAAGCAGGTCTCAGAGTGGAGGAGATATGTCGTAATAAAGCACAGACTAGAGACAGAAGAATATAAACATAAACGGGTGGCAACAACTGAGATTTCAAAAGAGTTACATGCAACCCGAAGGCAAATTAATAGCCTTTTATCTGATAAAATTGAAGGTAACCTAAGATTTACAAATCCAAGGTACTATGAAGATGGAAATAGGGCCAGCAAATTACTAGCGTTCAGACTAAGGAAGCAGCAGTCGTCAAACATTGTCCATAAAATCAAATATCGGTCAAATTATGTCACAAAACCAAAAGATATATCAATGGCATGTGCAGAGTTTTATGAATCACTGTATAAAAACTCTGACACCTGCTCAAATGAAAATGCTATTGCAGAATATTTAAATTATATAAATGTGTCGGAGTTGACAAACCAATCAGCAGAAGAATTGGACAAACCTATATCAGAAACTGAAATTAAGCAGGTTATTTCCTCTCTTAAAAATAACAAGAGCCCAGGTCCTGATGGTTATGTCAATGAATTTTATAAGACTTTTAAAGATTTACTAACACCCTTACTACTGAAAGCATATGCATATGCATTAGAAAAACAAATATTGGCACCATCATGGACCGAGGCCACAGTAATTGTAATTCATAAAGAGGGTAAGGATCCCACAGATTGCCAGTCTTATAGGCCCATATCCCTGCTGAATACTGATTTACGTATATTAAAATAATATCCCAAATTATACACCCTGACCAGACCGGGTTTATTACTGGCAGGTATTATGGGGATAATATTCGGCGTCTGTTAAATATAATCTCTCATTTGAAGGATGGAAATTTGGAATCTCTGATCGTAGCTCTGGATGCACAGAAAGCTTTTGATAATGTCATGGCAATATCTAATACAAACATTAAAACGATTTAAATTTGGTCCGAACTTTATAAACTGGGTGAAAACTCTTTACTCATCTCCACAGGCAGCAGTTAGGGTCAATGGCTATAGGTCAGGGAGATTTGCTTTAGAACGGGGGTGTAGGCAGGGCTGCTCACTGTCTCCCCTACTGTTCACCATTAGTATTGAACCATTGGCCCAACTTATCAGAGACGACCATAATATTAAAGGGGTTACAATAAATGCAGAACAACATAAAATATCATTGTATGCAGATGATGTTCTGCTGTATCTCACTGAACCTGCATCAACAGTCCCTTATTTGAAACATGTCATTGGTCAGTATGGATATTATTCTGGATATAAAGTGAACACTGATAAAACTGACGTCATGGATGTAAATAATCTGGTCTCTGATCAAGTTAAACATCAAAGTGAATTTAGATGGCCAAAAGATGGTTTTAAATATCTTGGCATTTTTATTCCTTCTTCTCTAAGTCAACTATATCAATTCAATTACAATAAAATAATTAAGAATATTGGCAGTGATTTAGAGCGGTGGTCCTCTCTCCCTCTCTCTTTGCTGGGCTGAGTTGAAAGTGTACGTGTGAATGTTTTGCCCCGACTTCTCTACTTATTTCAGATGTTACCGGTGGAGATTTCAAAACAAACATTTGACCACATTGACAAATTAATATCTGCGTTTATATTGAAGACTCTACAGCTAGCTAAAACATCTGGTGGACTTAAACTCCCGAATTTTAAATTTTATTATTGGGCTGCTCAAATGAAGCCAATGATTTCCTGGATCAAAAATGATACAGCAACTCGCTGGCTAAACATTGAAAGTAGCAAGTGTGCTGATCCTTTACAAGATCTGCCCTTTCTGGACACTCATGATAAAGAAATGTCCACTTGGACGAGGATTACACTAAATATTTGGAATAAAGTTCGATCAATGTTTAGATTATCCAAACAAATCTCATCACTGTCAAATATTGGGCTCATGAAAACTTTTCCTCCCAATAGATTGGATACAGCCTTTAGAAAATGGTCAGGCTATAGTTTAACACGTCTTTATCAATTAATTAAAGATGGTAATATTAGGTCTTTTGAGCAACTAAAAGTTGAATTTGGCATACCCAATACAGATTTTTTTAGATATTTACAATTGCGATCATTTCTGACATCTCGTCAAGATTGGGAAAGACTCCTGCATCCTCACCCTATAGAGCAATTCCTCATAAAACAAATAAATAGTGAAGACAAGAAAATAATTGGGAAATTTTATAATATTATTGTCCCTATGTACTAATAATTCTCAATATATTCAACAGAGATGGGAAGCTGAGATGTTAATAAATATACCAGCGAACACTTGGGATGAGATATGTACAGAGTCACATCTGGCTACAAACTCAAACATTTGGCGAGAATTTAAGTGGAAGGTTGTCACCAGATTCTTTAGAACACCTGTTATAACGGCTAAAATGGGACCAATGCATCTGGATTATGTTGGAGAAAATGCGGGTGTGCCCATGCTAACCATACCCATATATTTTGGCAATGTCCAAAATTAGAGTTCTTTTGGAAAGAAGTTTTTGATGCCCTTAAAGTTGTCTTTAAGCA
Source organism: Taenioides sp. WSHXM2023 (assembly GCA_029959045.1). Taxonomy (NCBI): domain Eukaryota; kingdom Metazoa; phylum Chordata; class Actinopteri; order Gobiiformes; family Gobiidae; genus Taenioides; species Taenioides sp. WSHXM2023. Next base: position 34,719,544 of record CM057089.1, read on the forward strand.
GGAAGTACCAATGACCCCTGCAGTGGCAATACTGGGAGCAATACCTGCTGGTATAACTCAACGAGATGAACAGTACCTCCTGAACATACGACTCACAGCTGCTTTAACATGTATAACCATTAGATGGCTCCAACCACACCCACCGTCTTATAATATATGGATCCAGAAAATATGGGATATATATCAAATGGAGCAGATAACGTACTCTTTGAGGTTACAAAAACCTAAATTCACAAAGCGCTGGAAACCTGTGTTGCCTCTGTTAATGCAGTAATATCACGGTTTAAGGATTGGACCTAATATCTGTGTTATTACCCTGTTGTTTGTTTGTTTGTGTGTTTTTGTTGTTGTTTTTTTAAGTGAAAAAAGGGAAGTGTATGCTTTATGCATTGGTGTAAATCATTGTATTATTGCTGAAAAAATAAATAAAAATTCAGTAAAAAAAAAAAAAAAAAAAAGCACAGACTCCAGGATTCACTAAAGAACAGAAGAACAGAGCACACTAACAGTAGCAGTAGCTGTAGTAGTAGTAGCAGTTGTAGTAATCGTTGTAGTAATCGTTGTAGTAATCGTAGTAGTGTAGACCTGTCGGAGCCTCTCAAAGTTCCACTCTGTTATTCTTCAGTCTTTTCTCTCTGAGGTGTTGGAGCCACAGCTGCCCTGGGGCAGACTGATGGAGAGAATCTGCACTATCAGCCCCTCCTCCACCGCTCACACACAAAACACACTCATACTAGGCAGTGTGGGTGAAGTGTCTTGCCTAAGGACACAACGACAGAACTTGGTCTGAGCGGGAATCGATCCTGTGACCTTCAGGTTAGTAACAGACTGTTATTACACTTATTTTTATTGAACTTTTTGACCCAAACTCAGGTTCTAACAGAGACTGAGGCATCTCCACAGAACATCTGTGGACACAGTGTGAGGGCTGAAACCTCCAGAGAGTGGTAAGAAGAAAGGAGGAGGTCTGGCTCTGTTTGTGAATGAGAAGTGGTGCAAAGCTGGTCACTGTACAGTGAAGGAGCAGCTGTGTAACAGAGACATTGAGCTGCTGGCTGTTAGCATGAGGCCATATTATCTGCCCCGGGAGTTCTCACATGTGATTGTGATCGCTGTCTATGTTCCTCCCTCTGCTAATGCTGAGACAGCATGTGACACACTGCACTCCTGTACGAGCACACTCCAAACAAAGCATCCACAGGCTCTCTTCCTGATTTCTGGAGACTTTAACCATGCATCTCCTGCACCTGTTCTGCCTACATACACCCAGTATGTCACCTGCCCCACAAGAGACAATAAAACACTGGATTTATTTTTTGCCAACGCCAAGGAGGCTTATTCTTCATCCCCACTGCCTCCCCTGGGTAGAGCTGACCACAACATTGTCCATCTGCGGCCTGTGTACCAGCCTATTGTGCACAGACAGCCTGTGGTGCCCCGTGTGGTGAAGAAGTGGACTGCTGAGAGTGAGGAGGCTCTGAGAGACTGTTTTGACACCACAGTGTGGACAGAGCTCTGTGACCCACATGGGGAGGACATCAATGCAGTGACAGAGTGCATCACGGACTACATCAACTTTTGTTTTGAAAACATCGTCCCCTCCCAGACGGTGTGGTGTTTTTCAAACAACAAGCCATGGATTAACCCTGACATAAAAGCTCTGCTGAAGGAGAAGAAGAGAGCTTTTAGGTCAGGGACCAAGGAGGAGCTGAAGGCTGCACAGAAGAGGCTGAGGAGGAAAATCAGGACGAGCCAAGCCAGCCAAAAGAGAAGGATGGAGCAACAGCTGCAGCAGAAGAACATCCAGGGGGTGTGGAGAAGCCTCAAGACGATCTCAGGCTTCAAAGCACCTCCTGCCCAGACGGAGGGGGATCTGCGGTGGGTAAACGAGCTCAGTTCTCACGTCCTGAGATTTGATCAATCACCCACCACTCCCCCCACCCAGCTGCCAGCTCTCACCTCCCCAGCTGGACAATGGGGAACTCCTGCACCTCTTCACACCTCTGCCTCTGCTCTTCAGCCCACCACTACACATGGACTCACCCATCCCCCCAGCCTGCCACTGTCATTTTCTACAGCCCAGGTGAGACTGGAGCTCAAGAAGATCAGACCCAGGAAGGCAGCAGGACCAGACGGCATCAGCTCCAGGCTCCTTCAGTCCTGTGCAGACGAACTGTGCGGAGTTATGGAGCATGTCTTCAACATGAGCCTTAAGCTGAGGGTGGTACCACAACTCTGGAAGACCTCCTGCGTGGTACCAGTGCCTAAGACACCGCACGCTAAAGACCCCAGCAGCTTCAGGCCGGTGGCTCTAACATCGCACCTGATGAAGACACTGGAGAGACTGGTCCTTGGCCACCTCCGCTCCACCGTGAGCTCAGCGATGGACCCGCTGCAGTTTGCATACCGGCCTGGCATCGGAGTGGAGGACGCCGTCATCTACCTGCTGCACCGCTCACTGTCTCACCTGGAGAACCCCGGCAGCACTGTGAGGATTCTCTTCTTTGACTTCTCCAGTGCTTTCAACACCATCCAGCCACTGCTCCTGAGGGACAAACTGGAGATCGCCGGTGTGGACTGTGACCTGGCAGACTGGATCCTGGACTACCTCACAAACCGGCCCCAGTTTGTGAGAGCCAAGAACTGCGTGTCTGACCTACTGACCTGCAGTGTGGGGGCGCCCCAGGGCACGGTCCTCGCGCCCTTTCTTTTCACACTTTACACTGCAGACTTCAGACACAACACGGACAGCTGCGTCCTGCAGAAGTTCTCTGATGACTCTGCCATCATTGGCTTCATTAAGGATGATGACGATGTGGAGTACAGAGGACTAGCGCAGGACTTTGTGGACTGGTGTCAGCAGAACCACCTCATCATCAATGCAGGGAAGACCAAGGAGATGGTGGTGGACTTCCGCAGACGCCACTCTACTGTCACCTCAGTGAACATCCAGGGAAGAGACATTGAGAGAGTGGACTCTTACAAGTACCTGGGTGTTCATCTGAACAACAAACTGGACTGGACTCACAACACAGATGCACTGTACAGGAAGGGCCAGAGTCGGCTCTATCTCCTGAGGAGACTCAGGTCCTTTGGAGTGAGAGGGCCACTCCTGAGGACCTTCTATGACTCTGTGGTGGCATCAGCCATCCTGTACGGTGTGGTCTGCTGGAGCAGCAGCGTCACAGAGAGGGAGAGGAAGAAGCTGGACAAGGTCATCAAGAAGTCCAGCTCCGTCCTGGGCTGTCCTCTGGACTCAGTGCAGCAGGTGGGGGACAAGAGGGTCCTGGCTAAGGTCATCTCTATGCTGGACCATGAGTCTCACCCCCTGCAGGACGCCCTGTCTGCTCTGGAGAGCAGCTTCAGTGACAGACTGATTCACCCTCGCTGTGTGAAGGAGAGATTTCACAGGTCTTTCCTTCCTGCTGCTGTCAGACTGTATAATGAACACTGTTAACACTGAACATGTGAACACTGTTAACACTGAACATGTGAACACTGTTAACACTGTACATGTGTCATTCAACTCTATCTATGTGCAATACTGAAGACCTCTGGTACAATTCACTCATGTCACTTACTGATATTTATCCTGTCTGTACATAAACATAGTCATTACTGTAAATAACATAATATACTGAAGTCACTTTACTGAGATTTACTCTGTTCATATGCTGCACTGTTACTTTTATTGTACATAATAGTATTTTTTTTTTTTTGGGTATTTTATATTTTGTATTTTATATTTTTGCTCCACCAAAACAAAATTAGAGTCTATCTTTAAGTCTATTTCTAAATTATTCTTTTTTTAGCCATTATCTATTATCTTGTTTTATTGCATGTTCCATTTTCCCGCTGTTCTTGAACTGTGCGTTGCAACACTGAAATTTCCCCACTGTGGGACTAATAAAGGCATATCTTATCTTATCTTATCTTATCTTATCTTATCTTATATCTTATTCAGAACACTGTTCTCCTCACATCTACTCAGAGTCCTGCAGAGAACATTCAGAACACTGTTCTCCTCACATCTACTCACATGATTCACTGTTGACCCATTTTTACCAGCAGAAGTAGCAGAAATATTAGCAGTATTAGTAGTAGCAAAAGGAGAAATTTAATTTGTCAACTGGTCAGAGTTTATTTGGTTATTTATTCGACCAAATAAACTCTGTCCAGTTGACAAATAAAATTTCTCCTTTTGCCTTGGATTCTACCTGGACGACTGAGGGATTCTAGTCGTACTCACTGTCAGTGGAGTTGAAGGCCTCCTGGGCGATGGCCTCCTGGAGCTCGTCGAGTCTGATCTCGTCTCGGTCTCGTCCTGAGTTACGAGCGTCCAGCGTCGCCATGGAGATGACCCGCTCCCCCACAGTACTGTGAAAGTGCAGACAGGTCTAAACCCGGTCTAAACCCGGTCTAAACCCGGTCTAAACCCGGTCTAAACCCGGTCTAAACCCGGTCTAAACCCGGTCTCACCTGATGAAGACGTAGATGGCTTTGCGGTAGTTGGTGCTGTAGACCACGTGGAAGGGTCCGAGGAAAGGTTCTAGAACATCGATGAGTCCTGGAGGCATGTTCTCCATCTCATCGAAGAGGAACACGGAGCGGGCACACGCCGTCAGGTTCCCCTGCACCCAGTCCTTCAGAGCCACCTGCAGCACACAGAACACATGCAGGAAGGGCATCAGGTTTAGACAGATTTTATTATATTAAACCAGCCCTAAAGTGCCTGTGTGTGTCTATAGTTGTGACCTCTGACCCCTGTACGTCACAGTGGGCGTGTCACAGTGGGAGTGTACTGGGGGCAGATCGACAAAATGGCGTCTTGAAAATAAGAGATTAAAGACTCTCAAACATGAATCACTCCAAATCCAACTTCAGACGGTCAGAGAAGAAACGACTAGAACCTGGAGAAACATCTGAGGAGAACAGTTTGGAGAAACATCTGAGGAGTACAGTTTGGAGAAACATCTGAGGAGTACAGTTTGGAGAAACATCTGAGGAGAACAGTTTGGAGAACAGGTCTGATTTACTCATGAAGAGTGATGGCTCACTTTGGCCACAGGGGGCAGCACTGATGTTGGGGCAGTTTAATGCAGTAGTTTTTATCTCAGTCATAAAAGATGGCCAGAGGCTATGGAATCAGTTTTGAGTCGTAATAGTTCAAAGAACGCTTTTAAAACATCAAGAAAAAAATTATTTAAAAAATACCAACTAAAAAAAAAAATTAAAATCAAACAAGAAATATATATATATAAAATATGTAAGATTTCAGTCAAATTATTTGTGTAATTGTGTAAAACATCTGTCTGTTCCGCGTCTTTCTCAATTTTGTTTGATGCTGGGTTTTGTTGGTTATGATTCCGCTCTGGTCCGCGCTCTCGTCGTCTCGTCCTCTAGTCCGCGCTCTCGTCCTCTCGTCCTCTAGTCCGCGCTCTCGTCGTCTCGTCCTCTAGTCCGCGCTCTCGTCCTCTCGTCCTCTAGTCCGCGCTCTCGTCCTCTCGTCCTCTAGTCCGCGCTCTCGTCCTCTAGTCCGCGCTCTCGTCCTCTAGTCCGCGCTCTCGTCGTCTCGTCCTCTAGTCCGCGCTCTCGTCCTCTCGTCCGCGCTCTCGTCCTCTCGTCCGCGCTCTCGTCCTCTCGTCCGCGCTCTCGTCCTCTCGTCCTCTAGTCCGCGCTCTCGTCCTCTAGTCCGCGCTCTCGTCCTCTCGTCCTCTAGTCCGCGCTCTCGTCCTCTAGTCCGCGCTCTCGTCGTCTCGTCCTCTAGTCCGCGCTCTCGTCCTCTCGTCCGCGCTCTCGTCGTCTCGTCCTCTAGTCCGCGCTCTCATCCTCTAGTCCGCGCTCTCGTCCTCTAGTCTCGTCGTCTCGTCCTCTAGTCCGCGCTCTCGTCGTCTCATCCTCTAGTCCGCGCTCTCGTCGTCTCGTCCGCGCTCTCGTCGTCTCGTCCGCGCTCTCGTCGTCTCGTCCGCGCTCTCGTCCTCTAGTCCGCGCTCTCGTCCTCTAGTCCGCGCTCTCGTCGTCTCGTCCTCTAGTCCGCGCTCTCGTCGTCTCGTCCTCTAGTCCGCGCTCTCGTCGTCTCGTCCTCTAGTCCGCGCTCTCGTCGTCTAGTCCGCGCTCTCGTCGTCTCGTCCTCTAGTCCGCGCTCTCGTCGTCTCGTCCTCTAGTCCGCGCTCTCGTCCTCTAGTCCGCGCTCTCGTCCTCTAGTCCGCGCTCTCGTCCTCTCGTCCGCGCTCTCGTCCGCGCTCTCGTCCGCGCTCTCGTCCTCTCGTCCGCGCTCTCGTCCTCTAGTCCGCGCTCTCGTCCTCTAGTCCGCGCTCTCGCGCTCTCGTCCTCTAGTCCGCGCTCTCGCGCTCTCGTCCTCTAGTCCGCGCTCTCGCGCTCTCGTCCTCTAGTCCGCGCTCTCGTCCTCTAGTCCGCGCTCTCGTCGTCTCGTCCTCTAGTCCGCGCTCTCGTCCTCTAGTCCGCGCTCTCGTCCTCTAGTCCGCGCTCTCGTCCTCTAGTCCGCGCTCTCGTCCTCTAGTCCGCGCTCTCGTCGTCTCGTCCTCTCGTCCGCGCTCTCGTCCTCGCTCTCGTCCTCTCTCTCGTCCTCTAGTCCGCGCTCTCGTCCTCTCGTCCGCTCTCTCGTCCTCTCGTCCGCTCTCTCGTCCTCTCTCTCGTCCTCTAGTCCGCGCTCTCGTCCTCTCGTCCTCTAGTCCGCGCTCTCGTCCTCTCGTCCTCTAGTCCGCGCTCTCGTCCTCTAGTCCGCGCTCTCGTCGTCTCGTCCGCGCTCTCGTCCTCTCGTCCGCGCTCTCGTCCTCTAGTCCGCGCTCTCGTCCTCTAGTCCGCGCTCTCGTCGTCTCGTCCTCTCGTCCGCGCTCTCGTCCTCGCTCTCGTCCTCTCGTCCGCGCTCTCGTCCGCGCTCTCGTCCGCGCTCTCGTCCGCGCTCTCGTCCTCTAGTCCGCGCTCTCGTCCTCTAGTCCGCGCTCTCGTCCGCGCTCTCGTCCGCGCTCTCGTCCTCTAGTCCGCGCTCTCGTCGTCTCGTCCTCTAGTCCGCGCTCTCGTCCTCTAGTCCGCGCTCTCGTCCTCTAGTCCGCGCTCTCGTCCTCTAGTCCGCGCTCTCGTCGTCTCGTCCTCTAGTCCGCGCTCTCGTCGTCTCGTCCTCTAGTCCGCCCTCTCGTCCTCTAGTCCGCGCTCTCGTCCTCTAGTCCGCGCTCTCGTCGTCTCGTCCTCTAGTCCGCGCTCTCGTCGTCTCGTCCTCTAGTCCGCGCTCTCGTCGTCTCGTCCTCTAGTCCGCGCTCTCGTCGTCTCGTCCTCTAGTCCGCGCTCTCGTCCTCTAGTCCGCGCTCTCGTCCTCTAGTCCGCGCTCTCGTCCTCTAGTCTCGTCGTCTAGTCCGCGCTCTCGTCGTCTCATCCTCTAGTCCGCGCTCTCGTCGTCTCGTCCGCGCTCTCGTCCTCTAGTCCGCGCTCTCGTCCTCTAGTCCGCGCTCTCGTCCTCTAGTCCGCGCTCTCGTCGTCTCGTCCTCTAGTCCGCGCTCTCGTCGTCTCGTCCGCGCTCTCGTCGTCTCGTCCGCGCTCTCGTCGTCTCGTCCGCGCTCTCGTCGTCTCGTCCGCGCTCTCGTCGTCTCCGCGCTCTCGTCCTCTCGTCCTCTAGTCCGCGCTCTCGTCCTCTCGTCCTCTAGTCCGCGCTCTCGTCCTCTAGTCCGCGCTCTCGTCCTCTAGTCCGCGCTCTCGTCCTCTCGTCCGCGCTCTCGTCCTCTCGTCCGCGCTCTCGTCCGCGCTCTCGTCCGCGCTCTCGTCCTCTCGTCCGCGCTCTCGTCCTCTAGTCCGCGCTCTCGTCCTCTAGTCCGCGCTCTCGCGCTCTCGTCCTCTAGTCCGCGCTCTCGCGCTCTCGTCCTCTAGTCCGCGCTCTCGCGCTCTCGTCCTCTAGTCCGCGCTCTCGCGCTCTCGTCCTCTAGTCCGCGCTCTCGTCCTCTAGTCCGCGCTCTCGTCGTCTCGTCCTCTAGTCCGCGCTCTCGTCCTCTAGTCCGCGCTCTCGTCCTCTAGTCCGCGCTCTCGTCCTCTAGTCCGCGCTCTCGTCCTCTAGTCCGCGCTCTCGTCCTCTAGTCCGCGCTCTCGTCGTCTCGTCCTCTCGTCCGCGCTCTCGTCCTCGCTCTCGTCCTCTCTCTCGTCCTCTAGTCCGCGCTCTCGTCCTCTCGTCCGCTCTCTCGTCCTCTCGTCCTCTCGTCCGCTCTCTCGTCCTCTCGTCCGCTCTCTCGTCCTCTCTCTCGTCCTCTAGTCCGCGCTCTCGTCCTCTCGTCCTCTAGTCCGCGCTCTCGTCCTCTCGTCCTCTAGTCCGCGCTCTCGTCCTCTAGTCCGCGCTCTCGTCCTCTCGTCCGCGCTCTCGTCCTCTCGTCCGCGCTCTCGTCCTCTCGTCCGCGCTCTCGTCCTCTCGTCCGCGCTCTCGTCCTCTAGTCCGCGCTCTCGTCCTCTAGTCCGCGCTCTCGTCGTCTCGTCCTCTCGTCCGCGCTCTCGTCCTCGCTCTCGTCCTCTCGTCCGCGCTCTCGTCCGCGCTCTCGTCCGCGCTCTCGTCCGCGCTCTCGTCCGCGCTCTCGTCCGCGCTCTCGTCCTCTAGTCCGCGCTCTCGTCCTCTAGTCCGCGCTCTCGTCCGCGCTCTCGTCCGCGCTCTCGTCCTCTAGTCCGCGCTCTCGTCGTCTCGTCCTCTAGTCCGCGCTCTCGTCCTCTAGTCCGCGCTCTCGTCCTCTAGTCCGCGCTCTCGTCCTCTAGTCCGCGCTCTCGTCCTCTAGTCCGCGCTCTCGTCGTCTCGTCCTCTAGTCCGCGCTCTCGTCGTCTCGTCCTCTAGTCCGCGCTCTCGTCCTCTAGTCCGCGCTCTCGTCGTCTCGTCCTCTAGTCCGCGCTCTCGTCGTCTCGTCCTCTAGTCCGCGCTCTCGTCGTCTCGTCCTCTAGTCCGCGCTCTCGTCGTCTCGTCCTCTAGTCCGCGCTCTCGTCGTCTCGTCCTCTAGTCCGCGCTCTCGTCGTCTCGTCCTCTAGTCCGCGCTCTCGTCGTCTCGTCCTCTAGTCCGCGCTCTCGTCCTCTAGTCCGCGCTCTCGTCCTCTAGTCCGCGCTCTCGTCCTCTAGTCTCGTCGTCTAGTCCGCGCTCTCGTCGTCTCATCCTCTAGTCCGCGCTCTCGTCGTCTCGTCCGCGCTCTTGTCGTCTAGTCCGCGCTCTCGTCCTCTAGTCCGCGCTCTCGTCCTCTCGTCCTCTAGTCCGCGCTCTCGTCGTCTCGTCCGCGCTCTCGTCGTCTCGTCCGCGCTCTCGTCGTCTCGTCCGCGCTCTCGTCGTCTCGTCCGCGCTCTCGTCGTCTCGTCCGCGCTCTCGTCGTCTCGTCCGCGCTCTCGTCGTCTCGTCCGCGCTCTCGTCCTCTAGTCCGCGCTCTCGTCCTCTAGTCCGCGCTCTCGTCGTCTCGTCCTCTAGTCCGCGCTCTCGTCGTCTCGTCCTCTAGTCCGCGCTCTCGTCGTCTCGTCCTCTAGTCCGCGCTCTCGTCGTCTCGTCCTCTAGTCCGCGCTCTCGTCGTCTCGTCCTCTAGTCCGCGCTCTCGTCGTCTCGTCCTCTAGTCCGCGCTCTCGTCCTCTAGTCCGCGCTCTCGTCCTCTAGTCCGCGCTCTCGTCCTCTAGTCTCGTCGTCTAGTCCGCGCTCTCGTCGTCTCATCCTCTAGTCCGCGCTCTCGTCGTCTCGTCCGCGCTCTTGTCGTCTAGTCCGCGCTCTCGTCCTCTAGTCCGCGCTCTCGTCGTCTCGTCCTCTAGTCCGCGCTCTCGTCGTCTCGTCCTCTAGTCCGCGCTCTCGTCCTCTCGTCCTCTAGTCCGCGCTCTCGTCGTCTCGTCCTCTAGTCCGCGCTCTCGTCGTCTCGTCCTCTAGTCCGCGCTCTCGTCCTCTAGTCCGCGCTCTCGTCCTCTAGTCCGCGCTCTCGTCCTCTAGTCCGCGCTCTCGTCCTCTAGTCTCGTCGTCTAGTCCGCGCTCTCGTCGTCTCATCCTCTAGTCCGCGCTCTCGTCGTCTCGTCCGCGCTCTTGTCGTCTAGTCCGCGCTCTCGTCCTCTAGTCCGCGCTCTCGTCGTCTCGTCCTCTAGTCCGCGCTCTCGTCGTCTCGTCCTCTAGTCCGCGCTCTCGTCCTCTAGTCCGCGCTCTCGTCCTCTAGTCCGCGCTCTCGTCCTCTAGTCCGCGCTCTCGTCGTCTCGTCCTCTAGTCCGCGCTCTCGTCGTCTCGTCCTCTAGTCCGCGCTCTCGTCGTCTCGTCCTCTAGTCCGCGCTCTCGTCGTCTCGTCCTCTAGTCCGCGCTCTCGTCCTCTAGTCCGCGCTCTCGTCCTCTAGTCCGCGCTCTCGTCCTCTAGTCTCGTCGTCTAGTCCGCGCTCTCGTCGTCTCATCCTCTAGTCCGCGCTCTCGTCGTCTCGTCCGCGCTCTTGTCGTCTAGTCCGCGCTCTCGTCCTCTAGTCCGCGCTCTCGTCGTCTCGTCCTCTAGTCCGCGCTCTCGTCGTCTCGTCCTCTAGTCCGCGCTCTCGTCCTCTCGTCCTCTAGTCCGCGCTCTCGTCGTCTCGTCCTCTAGTCCGCGCTCTCGTCGTCTCGTCCTCTAGTCCGCGCTCTCGTCCTCTAGTCCGCGCTCTCGTCCTCTAGTCCGCGCTCTCGTCCTCTAGTGTCGTCGTCTAGTCCGCGCTCTCGTCGTCTCATCCTCTAGTCCGCGCTCTCGTCGTCTCGTCCGCGCTCTTGTCGTCTAGTCCGCGCTCTCGTCCTCTAGTCCGCGCTCTCGTCGTCTCGTCCTCTAGTCCGCGCTCTCGTCGTCTCGTCCTCTAGTCCGCGCTCTCGTCCTCTCGTCCGCGCTCTCGTCCTCTCGTCCGCGCTCTCGTCCTCTCGTCCGCGCTCTCGTCCTCTCGTCCGCGCTCTCGTCCTCTCGTCCGCGCTCTCGTCCTCTAGTCCGCGCTCTCGTCCTCTCGTCCGCGCTCTCGTCCTCTAGTCCGCGCTCTCGTCCTCTAGTCCGCGCTCTCGTCCTCTAGTCCGCGCTCTCGTCGTCTCGTCCTCTCGTCCGCGCTCTCGTCCTCGCTCTCGTCCTCTCTCTCGTCCTCTAGTCCGCGCTCTCGTCCTCTCGTCCGCGCTCTCGTCCTCTCGTCCGCGCTCTCGTCCGCGCTCTCGTCCTCTAGTCCGCGTTCTCGTCCTCTAGTCCGCGCTCTCGACGTCTCGTCCTCTAGTCCGCGCTCTCGTCCTCTAGTCCGCGCTCTCGTCCTCTAGTCCGCGCTCTCGTCGTCTCGTCCTCTAGTCCGCGCTCTCGTCGTCTCGTCCTCTAGTCCGCGCTCTCGTCGTCTCGTCCTCTAGTCCGCGCTCTCGTCGTCTCGTCCTCTAGTCCGCGCTCTCGTCGTCTCGTCCTCTAGTCCGCGCTCTCGTCCTCTAGTCCGCGCTCTCGTCCTCTAGTCCGCGCTCTCGTCCTCTAGTCCGCGCTCTCGTCCTCTAGTCCGCGCTCTCGTCCTCTAGTCCGCGCTCTCGTCCTCTAGTCCGCGCTCTCGTCCTCTAGTCTCGTCGTCTCGTCCTCTAGTCCGCGCTCTCGTCGTCTCGTCCTCTAGTCCGCGCTCTCGTCGTCTCGTCCTCTAGTCCGCGCTCTCGTCGTCTCGTCCTCTAGTCCGCGCTCTCGTCCTCTCGTCCTCTAGTCCGCGCTCTCGTCCTCTCGTCCTCTAGTCCGCGCTCTCGTCCTCTCGTCCTCTAGTCCGCGCTCTCGTCCTCTCGTCCTCTAGTCCGCGCTCTCGTCCTCTCGTCCTCTAGTCCGCGCTCTCGTCCTCTCGTCCTCTAGTCCGCGCTCTCGTCCTCTCGTCCGCGCTCTCGTCCTCTCGTCCGCGCTCTCGTCCTCGCTCTCGTCCGCGCTCTCGTCCTCTCGTCCGCGCTCTCGTCCTCTCGTCCGCGCTCTCGTCCTCTCGTCCGCGCTCTCGTCCTCTAGTCCGCGCTCTCGTCGTCTCGTCCTCTAGTCCGCGCTCTCGTCCTCTAGTCCGCGCTCTCGTCCTCTAGTCCGCGCTCTCGTCCTCTAGTCTCGTCGTCTAGTCCGCGCTCTCGTCGTCTCATCCTCTAGTCCGCGCTCTCGTCGTCTCGTCCGCGCTCTTGTCGTCTAGTCCGCGCTCTCGTCCTCTAGTCCGCGCTCTCGTCCTCTCGTCGTCTCGTCCGCGCTCTCGTCGTCTCGTCCGCGCTCTCGTCGTCTCGTCCGCGCTCTCGTCCTCTAGTCCGCGCTCTCGTCCTCTAGTCCGCGCTCTCGTCGTCTCGTCCTCTAGTCCGCGCTCTCGTCGTCTCGTCCTCTAGTCCGCGCTCTCGTCGTCTCGTCCTCTAGTCCGCGCTCTCGTCGTCTCGTCCTCTAGTCCGCGCTCTCGTCGTCTCGTCCTCTAGTCCGCGCTCTCGTCCTCTAGTCCGCGCTCTCGTCCTCTAGTCCGCGCTCTCGTCCTCTAGTCCGCGCTCTCGTCCTCTAGTCCGCGCTCTCGTCCTCTCGTCCGCGCTCTCGTCCGCGCTCTCGTCCTCTCGTCCGCGCTCTCGTCCTCTAGTCCGCGCTCTCGTCCTCTAGTCCGCGCTCTCGCGCTCTCGTCCTCTAGTCCGCGCTCTCGCGCTCTCGTCCTCTAGTCCGCGCTCTCGCGCTCTCGTCCTCTAGTCCGCGCTCTCGCGCTCTCGTCCTCTAGTCCGCGCTCTCGTCCTCTAGTCCGCGCTCTCGTCCTCTAGTCCGCGCTCTCGTCCTCTAGTCCGCGCTCTCGTCCTCTAGTCCGCGCTCTCGTCCTCTAGTCCGCGCTCTCGTCGTCTCGTCCTCTCGTCCGCGCTCTCGTCCTCGCTCTCGTCCTCTCTCTCGTCCTCTAGTCCGCGCTCTCGTCCTCTCGTCCGCTCTCTCGTCCTCTCGTCCGCTCTCTCGTCCTCTCTCTCGTCCTCTAGTCCGCGCTCTCGTCCTCTCGTCCTCTAGTCCGCGCTCTCGTCCTCTAGTCCGCGCTCTCGTCCTCTCGTCCGCGCTCTCGTCCTCTCGTCCGCGCTCTCGTCCTCTCGTCCGCGCTCTCGTCCTCTCGTCCGCGCTCTCGTCCTCTAGTCCGCGCTCTCGTCCTCTAGTCCGCGCTCTCGTCGTCTCGTCCTCTCGTCCGCGCTCTCGTCCTCGCTCTCGTCCTCTCGTCCGCGCTCTCGTCCGCGCTCTCGTCCGCGCTCTCGTCCGCGCTCTCGTCCTCTAGTCCGCGCTCTCGTCCTCTAGTCCGCGCTCTCGTCCGCGCTCTCGTCCGCGCTCTCGTCCTCTAGTCCGCGCTCTCGTCGTCTCGTCCTCTAGTCCGCGCTCTCGTCCTCTAGTCCGCGCTCTCGTCCTCTAGTCCGCGCTCTCGTCCTCTAGTCCGCGCTCTCGTCGTCTCGTCCTCTAGTCCGCGCTCTCGTCGTCTCGTCCTCTAGTCCGCCCTCTCGTCCTCTAGTCCGCGCTCTCGTCCTCTAGTCCGCGCTCTCGTCGTCTCGTCCTCTAGTCCGCGCTCTCGTCGTCTCGTCCTCTAGTCCGCGCTCTCGTCGTCTCGTCCTCTAGTCCGCGCTCTCGTCGTCTCGTCCTCTAGTCCGCGCTCTCGTCGTCTCGTCCTCTAGTCCGCGCTCTCGTCCTCTAGTCCGCGCTCTCGTCCTCTAGTCCGCGCTCTCGTCCTCTAGTCTCGTCGTCTAGTCCGCGCTCTCGTCGTCTCATCCTCTAGTCCGCGCTCTCGTCGTCTCGTCCGCGCTCTTGTCGTCTAGTCCGCGCTCTCGTCCTCTAGTCCGCGCTCTCGTCGTCTCGTCCTCTAGTCCGCGCTCTCGTCGTCTCGTCCTCTAGTCCGCGCTCTCGTCCTCTCGTCCTCTAGTCCGCGCTCTCGTCGTCTCGTCCTCTAGTCCGCGCTCTCGTCGTCTCGTCCTCTAGTCCGCGCTCTCGTCCTCTAGTCCGCGCTCTCGTCCTCTAGTCCGCGCTCTCGTCCTCTAGTCCGCGCTCTCGTCCTCTAGTCTCGTCGTCTAGTCCGCGCTCTCGTCGTCTCATCCTCTAGTCCGCGCTCTCGTCGTCTCGTCCGCGCTCTTGTCGTCTAGTCCGCGCTCTCGTCCTCTAGTCCGCGCTCTCGTCGTCTCGTCCTCTAGTCCGCGCTCTCGTCGTCTCGTCCTCTAGTCCGCGCTCTCGTCCTCTAGTCCGCGCTCTCGTCCTCTAGTCCGCGCTCTCGTCCTCTAGTCCGCGCTCTCGTCGTCTCGTCCTCTAGTCCGCGCTCTCGTCGCCTCGTCCTCTAGTCCGCGCTCTCGTCGTCTCGTCCTCTAGTCCGCGCTCTCGTCGTCTCGTCCTCTAGTCCGCGCTCTCGTCGTCTCGTCCTCTAGTCCGCGCTCTCGTCCTCTAGTCCGCGCTCTCGTCCTCTAGTCCGCGCTCTCGTCCTCTAGTCTCGTCGTCTAGTCCGCGCTCTCGTCGTCTCATCCTCTAGTCCGCGCTCTCGTCGTCTCGTCCGCGCTCTTGTCGTCTAGTCCGCGCTCTCGTCCTCTAGTCCGCGCTCTCGTCGTCTCGTCCTCTAGTCCGCGCTCTCGTCGTCTCGTCCTCTAGTCCGCGCTCTCGTCCTCTCGTCCTCTAGTCCGCGCTCTCGTCGTCTCGTCCTCTAGTCCGCGCTCTCGTCGTCTCGTCCTCTAGTCCGCGCTCTCGTCCTCTAGTCCGCGCTCTCGTCCTCTAGTCCGCGCTCTCGTCCTCTAGTCTCGTCGTCTAGTCCGCGCTCTCGTCGTCTCATCCTCTAGTCCGCGCTCTCGTCGTCTCGTCCGCGCTCTTGTCGTCTAGTCCGCGCTCTCGTCCTCTAGTCCGCGCTCTCGTCGTCTCGTCCTCTAGTCCGCGCTCTCGTCGTCTCGTCCTCTAGTCCGCGCTCTCGTCCTCTCGTCCGCGCTCTCGTCCTCTCGTCCGCGCTCTCGTCCTCTCGTCCGCGCTCTCGTCCTCTCGTCCGCGCTCTCGTCCTCTCGTCCGCGCTCTCGTCCTCTAGTCCGCGCTCTCGTCCTCTAGTCCGCGCTCTCGTCCTCTAGTCCGCGCTCTCGTCCTCTAGTCCGCGCTCTCGTCGTCTCGTCCTCTCGTCCGCGCTCTCGTCCTCGCTCTCGTCCTCTCTCTCGTCCTCTAGTCCGCGCTCTCGTCCTCTCGTCCGCGCTCTCGTCCTCTCGTCCGCGCTCTCGTCCGCGCTCTCGTCCGCGCTCTCGTCCTCTAGTCCGCGTTCTCGTCCTCTAGTCCGCGCTCTCGACGTCTCGTCCTCTAGTCCGCGCTCTCGTCCTCTAGTCCGCGCTCTCGTCCTCTAGTCCGCGCTCTCGTCGTCTCGTCCTCTAGTCCGCGCTCTCGTCGTCTCGTCCTCTAGTCCGCGCTCTCGTCGTCTCGTCCTCTAGTCCGCGCTCTCGTCGTCTCGTCCGCGCTCTCGTCCTCTAGTCCGCGCTCTCGTCCTCTAGTCCGCGCTCTCGTCCTCTAGTCCGCGCTCTCGTCCTCTAGTCCGCGCTCTCGTCCTCTAGTCCGCGCTCTCGTCCTCTAGTCCGCGCTCTCGTCCTCTAGTCCGCGCTCTCGTCCTCTAGTCTCGTCGTCTCGTCCTCTAGTCCGCGCTCTCGTCGTCTCGTCCTCTAGTCCGCGCTCTCGTCGTCTCGTCCTCTAGTCCGCGCTCTCGTCGTCTCGTCCTCTAGTCCGCGCTCTCGTCGTCTCGTCCTCTAGTCCGCGCTCTCGTCCTCTCGTCCTCTAGTCCGCGCTCTCGTCCTCTCGTCCTCTAGTCCGCGCTCTCGTCCTCTCGTCCTCTAGTCCGCGCTCTCGTCCTCTCGTCCTCTAGTCCGCGCTCTCGTCCTCTCGTCCGCGCTCTCGTCCTCTCGTCCGCGCTCTCGTCCTCGCTCTCGTCCGCGCTCTCGTCCTCTCGTCCGCGCTCTCGTCCTCTCGTCCGCGCTCTCGTCCTCTAGTCCTCTCGTCCGCGCTCTCGTCCTCTAGTCCGCGCTCTCGTCGTCTCGTCCTCTAGTCCGCGCTCTCGTCGTCTCGTCCTCTAGTCCGCCCTCTCGTCGTCTCGTCCTCTAGTCCGCCCTCTCGTCCTCTAGTCCGCGCTCTCGTCCTCTAGTCCGCGCTCTCGTCGTCTCGTCCTCTAGTCCGCGCTCTCGTCGTCTCGTCCTCTCGTCCGCGCTCTCGTCCTCTCGTCCGCGCTCTCGTCCTCTCGTCCGCGCTCTCGTCCTCTAGTCCGCGCTCTCGTCCTCTAGTCCGCGCTCTCGTCGTCTCGTCCTCTCGTCCGCGCTCTCGTCCTCGCTCTCGTCCTCTCGTCCGCGCTCTCGTCCGCGCTCTCGTCCGCGCTCTCGTCCTCTAGTCCGCGCTCTCGTCCTCTAGTCCGCGCTCTCGTCCGCGCTCTCGTCCGCGCTCTCGTCCTCTAGTCCGCGCTCTCGTCCTCTAGTCCGCGCTCTCGTCGTCTCGTCCTCTAGTCCGCGCTCTCGTCCTCTAGTCCGCGCTCTCGTCCTCTAGTCCGCGCTCTCGTCCTCTAGTCCGCGCTCTCGTCGTCTCGTCCTCTAGTCCGCGCTCTCGTCGTCTCGTCCTCTAGTCCGCCCTCTCGTCCTCTAGTCCGCGCTCTCGTCCTCTAGTCCGCGCTCTCGTCGTCTCGTCCTCTAGTCCGCGCTCTCGTCGTCTCGTCCTCTAGTCCGCGCTCTCGTCGTCTCGTCCTCTAGTCCGCGCTCTCGTCGTCTCGTCCTCTAGTCCGCGCTCTCGTCGTCTCGTCCTCTAGTCCGCGCTCTCGTCGTCTCGTCCTCTAGTCCGCGCTCTCGTCCTCTAGTCCGCGCTCTCGTCCTCTAGTCCGCGCTCTCGTCCTCTAGTCTCGTCGTCTAGTCCGCGCTCTCGTCGTCTCATCCTCTAGTCCGCGCTCTCGTCGTCTCGTCCGCGCTCTCGTCCTCTAGTCCGCGCTCTCGTCCTCTAGTCCGCGCTCTCGTCCTCTAGTCCGCGCTCTCGTCCTCTAGTCCGCGCTCTCGTCGTCTCGTCCTCTAGTCCGCGCTCTCGTCGTCTCGTCCGCGCTCTCGTCGTCTCGTCCGCGCTCTCGTCGTCTCGTCCGCGCTCTCGTCGTCTCGTCCGCGCTCTCGTCGTCTCGTCCGCGCTCTCGTCGTCTCGTCCGCGCTCTCGTCCTCTAGTCCGCGCTCTCGTCCTCTAGTCCGCGCTCTCGTCGTCTCGTCCTCTAGTCCGCGCTCTCGTCGTCTCGTCCTCTAGTCCGCGCTCTCGTCGTCTCGTCCTCTAGTCCGCGCTCTCGTCGTCTCGTCCTCTAGTCCGCGCTCTCGTCCTCTAGTCCGCGCTCTCGTCCTCTAGTCCGCGCTCTCGTCCTCTAGTCCGCGCTCTCGTCCTCTCGTCCGCGCTCTCGTCCGCGCTCTCGTCCGCGCTCTCGTCCTCTCGTCCGCGCTCTCGTCCTCTAGTCCGCGCTCTCGTCCTCTAGTCCGCGCTCTCGCGCTCTCGTCCTCTAGTCCGCGCTCTCGCGCTCTCGTCCTCTAGTCCGCGCTCTCGTCCTCTAGTCCGCGCTCTCGTCCTCTAGTCCGCGCTCTCGTCCTCTAGTCCGCGCTCTCGTCCTCTAGTCCGCGCTCTCGTCCTCTAGTCCGCGCTCTCGTCCTCTAGTCCGCGCTCTCGTCGTCTCGTCCTCTCGTCCGCGCTCTCGTCCTCGCTCTCGTCCTCTCTCTCGTCCTCTAGTCCGCGCTCTCGTCCTCTCGTCCGCTCTCTCGTCCTCTCGTCCGCTCTCTCGTCCTCTCTCTCGTCCTCTAGTCCGCGCTCTCGTCCTCTCGTCCTCTAGTCCGCGCTCTCGTCCTCTAGTCCGCGCTCTCGTCCTCTCGTCCGCGCTCTCGTCCTCTCGTCCGCGCTCTCGTCCTCTCGTCCGCGCTCTCGTCCTCTAGTCCGCGCTCGCGTCCTCTAGTCCGCGCTCTCGTCGTCTCGTCCTCTCGTCCGCGCTCTCGTCCTCGCTCTCGTCCTCTCGTCCGCGCTCTCGTCCGCGCTCTCGTCCGCGCTCTCGTCCGCGCTCTCGTCCGCGCTCTCGTCCTCTAGTCCGCGCTCTCGTCCTCTAGTCCGCGCTCTCGTCCTCTAGTCCGCGCTCTCGTCCTCTAGTCCGCGCTCTCGTCCTCTAGTCCGCGCTCTCGTCCTCTAGTCCGCGCTCTCGTCGTCTCGTCCTCTCGTCCGCGCTCTCGTCCTCGCTCTCGTCCTCTCTCTCGTCCTCTAGTCCGCGCTCTCGTCCTCTCGTCCGCTCTCTCGTCCTCTCGTCCGCTCTCTCGTCCTCTCTCTCGTCCTCTAGTCCGCGCTCTCGTCCTCTCGTCCTCTAGTCCGCGCTCTCGTCCTCTAGTCCGCGCTCTCGTCCTCTCGTCCGCGCTCTCGTCCTCTCGTCCGCGCTCTCGTCCTCTCGTCCGCGCTCTCGTCCTCTAGTCCGCGCTCTCGTCCTCTAGTCCGCGCTCTCGTCGTCTCGTCCTCTCGTCCGCGCTCTCGTCCTCGCTCTCGTCCTCTCGTCCGCGCTCTCGTCCGCGCTCTCGTCCGCGCTCTCGTCCGCGCTCTCGTCCGCGCTCTCGTCCTCTAGTCCGCGCTCTCGTCCTCTAGTCCGCGCTCTCGTCCGCGCTCTCGTCCGCGCTCTCGTCCTCTAGTCCGCGCTCTCGTCGTCTCGTCCTCTAGTCCGCGCTCTCGTCCTCTAGTCCGCGCTCTCGTCCTCTAGTCCGCGCTCTCGTCGTCTCGTCCTCTAGTCCGCGCTCTCGTCGTCTCGTCCTCTAGTCCGCCCTCTCGTCCTCTAGTCCGCGCTCTCGTCCTCTAGTCCGCGCTCTCGTCGTCTCGTCCTCTAGTCCGCGCTCTCGTCGTCTCGTCCTCTAGTCCGCGCTCTCGTCGTCTCGTCCTCTAGTCCGCGCTCTCGTCGTCTCGTCCTCTAGTCCGCGCTCTCGTCGTCTCGTCCTCTAGTCCGCGCTCTCGTCGTCTCGTCCTCTAGTCCGCGCTCTCGTCCTCTAGTCCGCGCTCTCGTCCTCTAGTCCGCGCTCTCGTCCTCTAGTCTCGTCGTCTAGTCCGCGCTCTCGTCGTCTCATCCTCTAGTCCGCGCTCTCGTCGTCTCGTCCGCGCTCTCGTCGTCTAGTCCGCGCTCTCGTCCTCTAGTCCGCGCTCTCGTCGTCTCGTCCTCTAGTCCGCGCTCTCGTCGTCTCGTCCTCTAGTCCGCGCTCTCGTCCTCTCGTCCTCTAGTCCGCGCTCTCGTCGTCTCGTCCTCTAGTCCGCGCTCTCGTCGTCTCGTCCTCTAGTCCGCGCTCTCGTCCTCTAGTCCGCGCTCTCGTCCTCTAGTCCGCGCTCTCGTCCTCTAGTCCGCGCTCTCGTCCTCTAGTCCGCGCTCTCGTCCTCTAGTCTCGTCGTCTAGTCCGCGCTCTCGTCGTCTCATCCTCTAGTCCGCGCTCTCGTCGTCTCGTCCGCGCTCTTGTCGTCTAGTCCGCGCTCTCGTCCTCTAGTCCGCGCTCTCGTCGTCTCGTCCTCTAGTCCGCGCTCTCGTCGTCTCGTCCTCTAGTCCGCGCTCTCGTCCTCTAGTCCGCGCTCTCGTCGTCTCGTCCTCTAGTCCGCGCTCTCGTCGTCTCGTCCTCTAGTCCGCGCTCTCGTCGTCTCGTCCTCTAGTCCGCGCTCTCGTCGTCTCGTCCTCTAGTCCGCGCTCTCGTCCTCTAGTCCGCGCTCTCGTCCTCTAGTCCGCGCTCTCGTCCTCTAGTCCGCGCTCTCGTCCTCTAGTCTCGTCGTCTAGTCCGCGCTCTCGTCGTCTCATCCTCTAGTCCGCGCTCTCGTCGTCTCGTCCGCGCTCTTGTCGTCTAGTCCGCGCTCTCGTCCTCTAGTCCGCGCTCTCGTCGTCTCGTCCTCTAGTCCGCGCTCTCGTCGTCTCGTCCTCTAGTCCGCGCTCTCGTCCTCTCGTCCTCTAGTCCGCGCTCTCGTCCTCTAGTCCGCGCTCTCGTCCTCTAGTCCGCGCTCTCGTCCTCTCGTCCGCGCTCTCGTCCTCTCGTCCGCGCTCTCGTCCGCGCTCTCGTCCGCGCTCTCGTCCTCTCGTCCGCGCTCTCGTCCTCTAGTCCGCGCTCTCGTCCTCTAGTCCGCGCTCTCGCGCTCTCGTCCTCTAGTCCGCGCTCTCGCGCTCTCGTCCTCTAGTCCGCGCTCTCGCGCTCTCGTCCTCTAGTCCGCGCTCTCGCGCTCTCGTCCTCTAGTCCGCGCTCTCGTCCTCTAGTCCGCGCTCTCGTCGTCTCGTCCTCTAGTCCGCGCTCTCGTCCTCTAGTCCGCGCTCTCGTCCTCTAGTCCGCGCTCTCGTCCTCTAGTCCGCGCTCTCGTCCTCTAGTCCGCGCTCTCGTCCTCTAGTCCGCGCTCTCGTCCTCTAGTCCGCGCTCTCGTCCTCTAGTCCGCGCTCTCGTCGTCTCGTCCTCTCGTCCGCGCTCTCGTCCTCGCTCTCGTCCGCTCTCTCGTCCTCTCGTCCGCTCTCTCGTCCTCTCTCTCGTCCTCTAGTCCGCGCTCTCGTCCTCTCGTCCTCTAGTCCGCGCTCTCGTCCTCTCGTCCTCTAGTCCGCGCTCTCGTCCTCTCGTCCGCGCTCTCGTCCTCTCGTCCGCGCTCTCGTCCTCTCGTCCGCGCTCTCGTCCTCTCGTCCGCGCTCTCGTCCTCTAGTCCGCGCTCTCGTCCTCTAGTCCGCGCTCTCGTCGTCTCGTCCTCTCGTCCGCGCTCTCGTCCTCGCTCTCGTCCTCTCGTCCGCGTTCTCGTCCGCGCTCTCGTCCGCGCTCTCGTCCGCGCTCTCGTCCGCGCTCTCGTCCTCTAGTCCGCGCTCTCGTCCTCTAGTCCGCGCTCTCGTCCGCGCTCTCGTCCTCTAGTCCGCGCTCTCGTCGTCTCGTCCTCTAGTCCGCGCTCTCGTCCTCTAGTCCGCGCTCTCGTCCTCTAGTCCGCGCTCTCGTCCTCTAGTCCGCGCTCTCGTCGTCTCGTCCTCTAGTCCGCGCTCTCGTCGTCTCGTCCTCTAGTCCGCCCTCTCGTCCTCTAGTCCGCGCTCTCGTCCTCTAGTCCGCGCTCTCGTCGTCTCGTCCTCTAGTCCGCGCTCTCGTCGTCTCGTCCTCTAGTCCGCGCTCTCGTCGTCTCGTCCTCTAGTCCGCGCTCTCGTCGTCTCGTCCTCTAGTCCGCGCTCTCGTCGTCTCGTCCTCTAGTCCGCGCTCTCGTCGTCTCGTCCTCTAGTCCGCGCTCTCGTCCTCTAGTCCGCGCTCTCGTCCTCTAGTCCGCGCTCTCGTCCTCTAGTCTCGTCGTCTAGTCCGCGCTCTCGTCGTCTCATCCTCTAGTCCGCGCTCTCGTCGTCTCGTCCGCGCTCTTGTCGTCTAGTCCGCGCTCTCGTCCTCTAGTCCGCGCTCTCGTCGTCTCGTCCTCTAGTCCGCGCTCTCGTCGTCTCGTCCGCGCTCTCGTCGTCTCGTCCGCGCTCTCGTCGTCTCGTCCGCGCTCTCGTCGTCTCGTCCGCGCTCTCGTCGTCTCGTCCGCGCTCTCGTCGTCTCGTCCGCGCTCTCGTCCTCTAGTCCGCGCTCTCGTCCTCTAGTCCGCGCTCTCGTCGTCTCGTCCTCTAGTCCGCGCTCTCGTCGTCTCGTCCTCTAGTCCGCGCTCTCGTCGTCTCGTCCTCTAGTCCGCGCTCTCGTCGTCTCGTCCTCTAGTCCGCGCTCTCGTCCTCTAGTCCGCGCTCTCGTCCTCTAGTCCGCGCTCTCGTCCTCTAGTCCGCGCTCTCGTCCTCTAGTCCGCGCTCTCGTCCTCTAGTCCGCGCTCTCGTCCTCTCGTCCGCGCTCTCGTCCGCGCTCTCGTCCGCGCTCTCGTCCTCTCGTCCGCGCTCTCGTCCTCTAGTCCGCGCTCTCGTCCTCTAGTCCGCGCTCTCGCGCTCTCGTCCTCTAGTCCGCGCTCTCGCGCTCTCGTCCTCTAGTCCGCGCTCTCGCGCTCTCGTCCTCTAGTCCGCGCTCTCGTCCTCTAGTCCGCGCTCTCGTCCTCTAGTCCACGCTCTCGTCCTCTAGTCCGCGCTCTCGTCCTCTAGTCCGCGCTCTCGTCCTCTAGTCCGCGCTCTCGTCGTCTCGTCCTCTCGTCCGCGCTCTCGTCCTCGCTCTCGTCCTCTCTCTCGTCCTCTAGTCCGCGCTCTCGTCCTCTCGTCCGCTCTCTCGTCCTCTCGTCCGCTCTCTCGTCCTCTCTCTCGTCCTCTAGTCCGCGCTCTCGTCCTCTCGTCCTCTAGTCCGCGCTCTCGTCCTCTAGTCCGCGCTCTCGTCCTCTCGTCCGCGCTCTCGTCCTCTCGTCCGCGCTCTCGTCCTCTCGTCCGCGCTCTCGTCCGCGCTCTCGTCCTCTAGTCCGCGCTCTCGTCCTCTAGTCCGCGCTCTCGTCGTCTCGTCCTCTCGTCCGCGCTCTCGTCCTCTCGTCCGCGCTCTCGTCCGCGCTCTCGTCCGCGCTCTCGTCCGCGCTCTCGTCCGCGCTCTCGTCCGCGCTCTCGTCCTCTAGTCCGCGCTCTCGTCCTCTAGTCCGCGCTCTCGTCCGCGCTCTCGTCCGCGCTCTCGTCCTCTAGTCCGCGCTCTCGTCGTCTCGTCCTCTAGTCCGCGCTCTCGTCCTCTAGTCCGCGCTCTCGTCCTCTAGTCCGCGCTCTCGTCCTCTAGTCCGCGCTCTCGTCCTCTAGTCCGCGCTCTCGTCGTCTCGTCCTCTAGTCCGCGCTCTCGTCGTCTCGTCCTCTAGTCCGCCCTCTCGTCCTCTAGTCCGCGCTCTCGTCCTCTAGTCCGCGCTCTCGTCGTCTCGTCCTCTAGTCCGCGCTCTCGTCGTCTCGTCCTCTAGTCCGCGCTCTCGTCGTCTCGTCCTCTAGTCCGCGCTCTCGTCGTCTCGTCCTCTAGTCCGCGCTCTCGTCGTCTCGTCCTCTAGTCCGCGCTCTCGTCGTCTCGTCCTCTAGTCCGCGCTCTCGTCCTCTAGTCCGCGCTCTTGTCCTCTAGTCCGCGCTCTCGTCCTCTAGTCTCGTCGTCTAGTCCGCGCTCTCGTCGTCTCATCCTCTAGTCCGCGCTCTCGTCGTCTCGTCCGCGCTCTTGTCGTCTAGTCCGCGCTCTCGTCCTCTAGTCCGCGCTCTCGTCGTCTCGTCCTCTAGTCCGCGCTCTCGTCGTCTCGTCCTCTAGTCCGCGCTCTCGTCCTCTCGTCCTCTAGTCCGCGCTCTCGTCGTCTCGTCCTCTAGTCCGCGCTCTCGTCGTCTCGTCCTCTAGTCCGCGCTCTCGTCCTCTAGTCCGCGCTCTCGTCCTCTAGTCCGCGCTCTCGTCCTCTAGTCCGCGCTCTCGTCCTCTAGTCTCGTCGTCTAGTCCGCGCTCTCGTCGTCTCATCCTCTAGTCCGCGCTCTCGTCGTCTCGTCCGCGCTCTTGTCGTCTAGTCCGCGCTCTCGTCCTCTAGTCCGCGCTCTCGTCGTCTCGTCCTCTAGTCCGCGCTCTCGTCGTCTCGTCCTCTAGTCCGCGCTCTCGTCCTCTAGTCCGCGCTCTCGTCCTCTAGTCCGCGCTCTCGTCCTCTAGTCCGCGCTCTCGTCGTCTCGTCCTCTAGTCCGCGCTCTCGTCGTCTCGTCCTCTAGTCCGCGCTCTCGTCGTCTCGTCCTCTAGTCCGCGCTCTCGTCGTCTCGTCCTCTAGTCCGCGCTCTCGTCCTCTAGTCCGCGCTCTCGTCCTCTAGTCCGCGCTCTCGTCCTCTAGTCTCGTCGTCTAGTCCGCGCTCTCGTCGTCTCATCCTCTAGTCCGCGCTCTCGTCGTCTCGTCCGCGCTCTTGTCGTCTAGTCCGCGCTCTCGTCCTCTAGTCCGCGCTCTCGTCGTCTCGTCCTCTAGTCCGCGCTCTCGTCGTCTCGTCCTCTAGTCCGCGCTCTCGTCCTCTCGTCCTCTAGTCCGCGCTCTCGTCGTCTCGTCCTCTAGTCCGCGCTCTCGTCGTCTCGTCCTCTAGTCCGCGCTCTCGTCCTCTAGTCCGCGCTCTCGTCCTCTAGTCCGCGCTCTCGTCCTCTAGTCTCGTCGTCTAGTCCGCGCTCTCGTCGTCTCATCCTCTAGTCCGCGCTCTCGTCGTCTCGTCCGCGCTCTTGTCGTCTAGTCCGCGCTCTCGTCCTCTAGTCCGCGCTCTCGTCGTCTCGTCCTCTAGTCCGCGCTCTCGTCGTCTCGTCCTCTAGTCCGCGCTCTCGTCGTCTCGTCCTCTCGTCCGCGCTCTCGTCCTCTCGTCCGCGCTCTCGTCCTCTCGTCCGCGCTCTCGTCCTCTCGTCCGCGCTCTCGTCCTCTCGTCCGCGCTCTCGTCCTCTCGTCCGCGCTCTCGTCCTCTAGTCCGCGCTCTCGTCCTCTCGTCCGCGCTCTCGTCCTCTAGTCCGCGCTCTCGTCCTCTAGTCCGCGCTCTCGTCCTCTAGTCCGCGCTCTCGTCGTCTCGTCCTCTCGTCCGCGCTCTCGTCCTCGCTCTCGTCCTCTCTCTCGTCCTCTAGTCCGCGCTCTCGTCCTCTCGTCCGCGCTCTCGTCCTCTCGTCCGCGCTCTCGTCCGCGCTCTCGTCCTCTAGTCCGCGTTCTCGTCCTCTAGTCCGCGCTCTCGACGTCTCGTCCTCTAGTCCGCGCTCTCGTCCTCTAGTCCGCGCTCTCGTCCTCTAGTCCGCGCTCTCGTCCTCTAGTCCGCGCTCTCGTCGTCTCGTCCTCTAGTCCGCGCTCTCGTCGTCTCGTCCTCTAGTCCGCGCTCTCGTCGTCTCGTCCTCTAGTCCGCGCTCTCGTCGTCTCGTCCTCTAGTCCGCGCTCTCGTCCTCTAGTCCGCGCTCTCGTCCTCTAGTCCGCGCTCTCGTCCTCTAGTCCGCGCTCTCGTCCTCTAGTCCGCGCTCTCGTCCTCTAGTCCGCGCTCTCGTCCTCTAGTCCGCGCTCTCGTCCTCTAGTCCGCGCTCTCGTCCTCTAGTCTCGTCGTCTCGTCCTCTAGTCCGCGCTCTCGTCGTCTCGTCCTCTAGTCCGCGCTCTCGTCGTCTCGTCCTCTAGTCCGCGCTCTCGTCGTCTCGTCCTCTAGTCCGCGCTCTCGTCGTCTCGTCCTCTAGTCCGCGCTCTCGTCCTCTCGTCCTCTAGTCCGCGCTCTCGTCCTCTCGTCCTCTAGTCCGCGCTCTCGTCCTCTCGTCCTCTAGTCCGCGCTCTCGTCCTCTCGTCCTCTAGTCCTCTAGTCCGCGCTCTCGTCCTCTCGTCCGCGCTCTCGTCCTCTCGTCCGCGCTCTCGTCCTCGCTCTCGTCCGCGCTCTCGTCCTCTCGTCCGCGCTCTCGTCCTCTCGTCCGCGCTCTCGTCCTCTCGTCCGCGCTCTCGTCCTCTCGTCCGCGCTCTCGTCCTCTAGTCCGCGCTCTCGTCGTCTCGTCCTCTAGTCCGCGCTCTCGTCGTCTCGTCCTCTAGTCCGCCCTCTCGTCGTCTCGTCCTCTAGTCCGCCCTCTCGTCCTCTAGTCCGCGCTCTCGTCCTCTAGTCCGCGCTCTCGTCGTCTCGTCCTCTAGTCCGCGCTCTCGTCGTCTCGTCCTCTAGTCCGCGCTCTCGTCGTCTCGTCCTCTAGTCCGCGCTCTCGTCCTCTAGTCTCGTCGGCGCTCTCGTCCTCTAGTCCGCACTCTCGTCGTCTCGTCCGCGCTCTCGTCCTCTAGTCCGCGCTCTCGTCCTCTAGTCCGCGCTCTCGTCCTCTAGTCCGCGCTCTCGTCCTCTAGTCCGCGCTCTCGTCGTCTCGTCCTCTAGTCCGCGCTCTCGTCGTCTCGTCCTCTAGTCCGCGCTCTCGTCGTCTCGTCCTCTAGTCCGCGCTCTCGTCGTCTCGTCCTCTAGTCCGCGCTCTCGTCGTCTCGTCCTCTAGTCCGCGCTCTCGTCGTCTCGTCCTCTAGTCCGCGCTCTCGTCCTCTAGTCCGCCCTCTCGTCCTCTAGTCCGCGCTCTCGTCCTCTAGTCCGCGCTCTCGTCGTCTCGTCCTCTAGTCCGCGCTCTCGTCGTCTCGTCCTCTAGTCCGCGCTCTCGTCGTCTCGTCCTCTAGTCCGCGCTCTCGTCGTCTCGTCCTCTAGTTCGCGCTCTCGTCGTCTCGTCCTCTAGTCCGCGCTCTCGTCGTCTCGTCCTCTAGTCCGCGCTCTCGTCGTCTCGTCCTCTAGTCCGCGCTCTCGTCCTCTAGTCCGCGCTCTCGTCCTCTAGTCCGCGCTCTCGTCCTCTAGTCCGCGCTCTCGTCGTCTCGTCCTCTAGTCCGCGCTCTCGTCGTCTCGTCCTCTAGTCCGCGCTCTCGTCGTCTCGTCCTCTAGTCCGCGCTCTCGTCGTCTCGTCCTCTAGTTCGCGCTCTCGTCGTCTCGTCCTCTAGTCCGCGCTCTCGTCGTCTCGTCCTCTAGTCCGCGCTCTCGTCGTCTCGTCCTCTAGTCCGCGCTCTCGTCCTCTAGTCCGCGCTCTCGTCCTCTAGTCCGCGCTCTCGTCCTCTAGTCTCGTCGTCTCGTCCTGTAGTCCGCGCTCTCGTCGTCTCATCCTCTAGTCCGCGCTCTCGTCGTCTCATCCTCTAGTCCGCGCTCTCGTCGTCTCATCCTCTAGTCCGCGCTCTCGTCGTCTCGTCCGCGCTCTCGTCGTCTCGTCCGCGCTCTCGTCCTCTAGTCCGCGCTCTCGTCCTCTAGTCCGCGCTCTCGTCCTCTAGTCCGCGCTCTCGTCGTCTCGTCCTCTAGTCCGCGCTCTCGTCGTCTCGTCCTCTAGTCCGCGCTCTCGTCGTCTCGTCCTCTAGTCCGCGCTCTCGTCGTCTCGTCCTCTAGTCCGCGCTCTCGTCGTCTCGTCCTCTAGTCCGCGCTCTCGTCGTCTCGTCCGCGCTCTCGTCCTCTCGTCCGCGCTCTCGTCCTCTAGTCTCGTCGTCTCGTCCTCTAGTCCGCGCTCTCGTCGTCTCGTCCTCTAGTCCGCGCTCTCGTCGTCTCGTCCTCTAGTCCGCGCTCTCGTCGTCTCGTCCTCTAGTCCGCGCTCTCGTCGTCTCGTCCTCTAGTCCGCGCTCTCGTCGTCTCGTCCTCTAGTCCGCGCTCTCGTCGTCTCGTCCTCTAGTCCGCGCTCTCGTCGTCTCGTCGCCTAGTCCGCGCTCTCGTCGTCTCGTCCTCTAGTCCGCGCTCTCGTCCTCTAGTCCGCGCTCTCGTCCTCTAGTCCGCGCTCTCGTCCTCTAGTCCGCGCTCTCGTCCTCTAGTCCGCGCTCTCGTCGTCTCGTCCTCTAGTCCGCGCTCTCGCGCTCTCGTCCTCTAGTCCGCGCTCTCGTCCTCTAGTCCGCGCTCTCGTCCTCTAGTCCGCGCTCTCGTCCTCTAGTCCGCGCTCTCGTCCTCTAGTCCGCGCTCTCGTCCTCTAGTCCGCGCTCTCGTCCTCTAGTCCGCGCTCTCGTCCTCTAGTCCGCGCTCTCGTCCTCTAGTCCGCGCTCTCGTCGTCTCGTCCTCTAGTCCGCGCTCTCGTCGTCTCGTCCTCTAGTCCGCGCTCTCGTCGTCTCGTCCTCTAGTCCGCGCTCTCGTCGTCTCGTCCTCTAGTCCGCGCTCTCGTCGTCTCGTCCTCTAGTCCGCGCTCTCGTCGTCTCGTCCTCTAGTCCGCGCTCTCGTCCTCTAGTCCGCGCTCTCGTCCTCTAGTCCGCGCTCTCGTCCTCTAGTTTGCGCTCTCGTCCTCTAGTCCGCGCTCTCGTCCTCTAGTCCGCGCTCTCGTCGTCTCGTCCTGTAGTCCGCGCTCTCGTCGTCTCGTCCTCTAGTCCGCGCTCTCGTCGTCTCGTCCTCTAGTCCGCGCTCTCGTCGTCTCGTCCTCTAGTCCGCGCTCTCGTCGTCTCGTCCTCTAGTCCGCGCTCTCGTCCTCTAGTCCGCGCTCTCGTCCTCTAGTCCGCGCTCTCGTCCTCTAGTCCGCGCTCTCGTCCTCTAGTCCGCGCTCTCGTCCTCTAGTCCGCGCTCTCGTCCTCTAGTCCGCCCTCTAGTCCGCGCTCTCGTCCTCTAGTCCGCGCTCTCGTCCTCTAGTCCGCGCTCTCGTCCTCTAGTCCGCGCTCTCGTCCTCTAGTCCGCGCTCTCGTCCTCTAGTCCGCGCTCTCGTCCTCTAGTCCGCGCTCTCGTCCTCTAGTCCGCGCTCTCGTCCTCTAGTCCGCGCTCTCGTCCTCTAGTCCGCGCTCTCGTCCTCTAGTCCGCGCTCTCGTCCTCTAGTCCGCGCTCTCGTCCTCTAGTCCGCGCTCTCGTCCTCTAGTCCGCGCTCTCGTCCTCTAGTCCGCGCTCTCGTCCTCTCGTCCGCGCTCTCGTCCTCTCGTCCGCGCTCTCGTCCTCTCGTCCGCGCTCTCGTCCTCTCGTCCGCGCTCTCGTCCTCTCGTCCGCGCTCTCGTCCTCTCGTCCGCGCTCTCGTCCTCTCGTCCGCGCTCTCGTCCTCTCGTCCGCGCTCTCGTCCGCGCTCTCGTCCGCGCTCTCGTCCGCGCTCTCGTCCTCTCGTCCGCGCTCTCGTCCGCGCTCTCGCGCGCTCTCGCGCGCTCTCGACCTCGCGCGCTCTCGACCTCGCGCGCTCTCGACCTCGCGCGCTCTCGACCTCGCGCGCTCTCGACCTCGCGCGCTCTCGACCTCGCGCGCTCTCGACCTCGCGCTCGTTTGCGCTCTCTGACTTTTCGGTTGCAGTTTTGGCACAAACGTGGCTGGTGGGTGGGATTTCCATGGGTTCATTCTCATTGACTGATTTATGTTTGACGGACAGCTGAGCTTGGAGCTCCTGAAGCTGTTGTGGACGTTTCTTGCTGAAGTTTTGGTGCTCAAAGCTTTTCTAATATTCAGCGTTCTCTGGTGGACGGTTCTTCTGGAACAGTGTTATTCTGTACGGTGTAAGTTCTGGACAAACCCAAAACTACAGCAGGAAACGGCCACAGCAGCTGCCGGGGCAGGAAGCTGTCGTTTTGTTTGATTTTTCTGTTTGAGTGTTTTTTGAACTTTTTGACTCAAAACTGATTCCATAAAAGGCCAGTGGGTTGAACTCGATCACTCTTCAGTACACTCTTTTTAGTTTGGACATTTTTCTGTAGTTTATTTTAGTGAAGAGGGAAAAAAGTCAAAGAAAAAAAAACAGAATCAAAAACAGAATTTTTGGAGGAAAAAAAAAAATCACAATCAAAATCAAAAGTTTATAGTTACACATTATAAAGGCGTGGACACAGGTGCGTGTGTGGACACAGGTGTGTGTGTGTGGACACAGGTGTGTGTGTGTGGACACAGGTGTGAGGGGACACAGGTGTGATGGGGCACAGGTGTGAGGGGACACAGGTGTGAGGGGACACAGGTGTGAGAGGACACAGGTGTGAGGGGACACAGGTGTGAGGGGACACAGGTGTGAGAGGACACAGCTGTGTGGACAGACTGACCCTGTACTGGTGGACATTCTCCTTTCGGGGGAAGTGCAGCGTGGGGATGAACCTGTGGACATGAGGACTGCCCTCACCTGTCCTGTACAGGTGAGACACTAACATGGAGCTGACCAGCGTCTTCCCCGTCCCCGAGGCTCCGTGCAGAGACAGCACCAGGGGGCGCTCTGGGCTCTTGGTCTGGAGGAACGCAGACACTTCCTGGGACACGGCGTCCTGAGCCAAGGGCTGTCCAAACATGTTTCTGTACAAGTCCCACTCCAGACCTGAGACACACAAGAGACACACAAGAGACACACAAGAGACACACAAGAGACACACAAGAGACACACAAGAGACACACATTAAAGGACCAGGTGACTCTGTTCTGATGTCGTCTCCTCCTCACACACCTGGAGTTGTGTTTTGTTTCATTCACATGTTTAACACACAAACCTGCAGATTTAACACGAGTTCTTCTCTCAGACTGAAAACACTCTGTTCCACCTTGTGATGTCATCATGTGGTGATACAGGAAGTGCTCCACTGTGTTTTTAAACTCCACACACCTTCACTAGAATCATTTGGATCATTTCAGTCCTGGAATTGTCGATCTCGACTGAACTAAAGGGAAAAGGAACTGTTCACTTGAAAACTACCACTTGATGACATCACAAGGTGGAACAGAGCGTTTGGAGCTTTGGAGATGTAGACAGACTAATAATAAAGAGTTCCTCAAACATGTGAATGAAACAAACACGACTCCAGGTGTGTTTGAGAGTCAGTTGTGTGATATAGGACCTTTAAAACAACAGAGTTAAAGGGGCACTGTGGATTGTAGTGACCAGACTATTGTCTCATGAAAACTGTTGCATTGTTTTGCTGGAAATGTTCCAGAGTGGGGCATTAAACGTATCCATTTTGTTCCATTATAGGCACTTGTCTCCATGGAGATTGCCAGGTTTTTTTGGTAAACATCATCATCTCTGTGCAAAAAGGAAAGTTTTTCTTGTCCCAAAGGAAATTCAAGAGACCAAAAAATATCCATGGAAACAATAAAAATACACAGTGCACCTTTAACTGGAGCAATAACAGCAGAACCCCGAGAGCTGACGTCACAGGCAGCACTGAGGCATTATGGGAGCTCAACCAAGACCACGTTTATGAGCTCTGTTTGGACTTCAGTCTTTGGTCCAATCGTCTGTTCATGGACTCTTCTTCTTCTTCTTCCATTTTTTATTCGTTGACTCATTTTATTAGTGACCAGGATGTAAATCAGGGTCTCCAGCCTTTTTCCACCATGAGTGAATTTTACAAAACAAAACTGAGAGAGCTACAAACATTAAACCAGGACTAAACCAGGACTACACCAGGACTACACCAGGACTACACCAGGACTACACCAGGACTAAAACCAGAACTACACCAGGACTAAAACCAGGACTATACCAGGACTACACTAGGACTAAAACCAGGACTATACAAGGACTACACCAGGACTAAAGCAGGACTACACCAGGTTTAACAGCACAGAAGGCCGGGGGTCTTCTCAGGAGTTTGGGGACACTGCACAGTTTAATCTGACTTTTCTACATATGTTCTTTAATAGTTCTTGTCTCTGTACTGTACACAGTGGTTTTTGTGCAGTCATTTGGAGATCTGGTGGTGCCGCGGCCCCTTGTAGCCGAATAACTGACACAGAGTGTGTCTTTAGTGGACACCAGCCCAGTTTAACCAGTTTAAACTGTACAACACTAAATAAGAGTGGACTAACTGTAAAGGTCCAAACAACAGAGACAATCACAAACTGTTCAAGTAATAAATATTATAATAAAAGATGATTACAAAGGTGGAAAAGTTCACCAAACCAAATCTCATCCTCCGTGAGACACTTTTGGACAAACCAGAGGAATGAAAAGTGCGCGAGCGTCTGTGTGTCCAGCTGTTAGCATCTGGAGCAGCACTTTAGCTTAGCACAACATTCACAACCTTCACCAATCCACCCTAAAAGTGGATTAAAGGTGATTCTGTGAACAAAACATCACGAGTGGGGATGCAGCGTCACGGTTCAACCCGCAGACACTTTAAACCGGATGCGCTGGATGGGTTTAGTGCTTTTTAGGTTTTGTTTACAGTTAGCCCGGTTAGCTTTAGCACAGCCCGGCTCTTCCCCGGTCCTCTGCCCGGTTCCCCCCTCTCCCTCCCCGGATCTCCCAGGTTGTCCCAGCTCTCTCCCCGGTTGCCCCTCGGCTCTCTCTCCCCTCTGTCCCTCGGTTGTCCCCCAGTTGTCCCCCGGTTGTCCCCTGGTTGTCCCCGTCTGTCCCCGGCTCACGCACCTCTCATGTCGGGTTTGAAGTCGCACTCGCAGCTGTGGGACAGGGAGCAGTAGAGGTTCTGGAAGACTCCGTGGACCGGGTGGATCCACGGGCCGAGCAGCGGGAGCAGCGCCCACAGGCAGCGCCACATCTTCACCTGGAGCCCGGAGGAGCGTGGGCCGTGGGTCTGCTGGACCGGGCTGGAGGTTTGTAGTTTTCTAAGAGCAGCGCAGAGCGGGAGGAGCGGCGGGGAGGACTACATTTCCCATAAGGCACCTCTGCTGCTACTGTACACGTTGGATGGTAAAGGTCATTGATGGAATTGAGATATAAATAAATAAATAAATAAATGTTCATACATACATAAATAAAAAGAAGGCCCCAAAACAGGAAGTTGTTACAAATAATTCTGACATATAGCGGGAAAATGACTCAAAGTGAATACAGGTAACTCTCATGTTGTTGTGTTGTTGTGTTGTTGCGTTGTTGCGTTGTTGTGTTGTTGTGTGGTTAAACAGTTCTTTTCGTCTCGGGCTGTAGAATAAACTCGGTGTTGTAGTTTGGTTGTGCGGCCACAGGGGGCGCACACAGGCAGCAGTTACAGGAGAGTTTTTGTTCTTCTGGTGTTCTGCTTTTTAAAACCTTTTAGGCCCATGTGGTCAACACGTAAGAGGCGTAGCCACATTTTTAAAATGAGTCAGGGACAATCTCCATCCTAAAAGGAGAAATGTTTTGTTCCAGGCTGTAGCTCTGGAGCGCCTGTCCACCTGTCGGCTCATGTTCATAAAATCAAACATCCAAACAGAATGTTTTTATAACCACCGGAGCGTCACAAACATTCTGGAGCATTTTTCACACTCAAGTCTCTCAGCAGCTTAAAATCATTATCCATCTGCTGTATTTTCGTTACTGAGATCATTATTCCTAATACTTCCGGCGCTGGCGCTGCGCTAGCTGCCCGTCACAACGCTCCCGCACTTTTCGTAACTTTTCTAACTTTTTGCCCTTAAACCGCCTCACTTTTGTAAATATTTTTCGCAACATTGATTGTTAGGCTTGGGCTGCACTCGACGCTGCATTTTTTCCGCACTTTTGGGGGATTATTTACCTGTCTCGGCTTAAGATGTGTACGGGACCCCCTCGTCTACACAATGGATCAGCTGATGGCGCTGCGCAGCGCTGTTGTGTTCCCCCGGGACAGGCATGTCATCCCCGAGGAGATTCTACGGACGACACGCCATGGACGCCGTGCGGGACGTAAACTCCATGAAAAGAAGAGACGCTGCAGACCGGTTCTCCCCTCCGTCGTCACGGGGAACGTGCGCTCCCTCGTTAACAAGACGGACGAGCTCGCGGCGCTCGTTAGATTCCAGCGGGAATACAGGGACGCGAGCATCATTGTTTTTACGGAGACGTGGCTAACACCGCTAATCCCGGACTCTGCCGTCACCGTGGACAACTTTCACCTGCTGCGCGCGGACAGGACGGAGGAGAGCGGGAAGAAGAAGGGAGGAGGACTAGCGCTGTTTGTGAACGAGAAATGGTGCAAATCTAGACACTGTACAGTGAAGGAGCAGATGTGTAATAAAGACATTGAACTGTTTGCTGTTAGCATGAGGCCATTCTACCTGCCCCGGGAGTTTTCACACGTCATCACACTGGCTGTGTATATTCCTCCCAGTGCTAACGCGGAGAATGCTTGTGACACTCTGCTCTCCTGCATCAGCTCTCTTCAGACTCAGCATCCACAGGCCCTCTTCCTCACCACCGGGGACTTCAACCATGCACCTCCCTCATCTGTCCTGCCAACATACACCCAGTATGTGACCTGCTCTACAAGAGACAATAAAACTTTGGACTTATTCTTTGCCAACGTCAAGGAGGCCTACATCTCATCACCCCTCCCCCCCCTGGGAAGAGCAGACCACAACATCATCCATTTGAGGCCTGTGTACGAACCACTTGTGCGCAGGCAGCCTGTGGAGCCCCGAGTGGTGAAGAGGTGGACAGCAGAGAGCGAGGAGGCTCTGAGGGACTGCTTTAGCACCACTGTGTGGACAGAGCTCTGCCAGCCTCATGGGGAGGAGATCAATGCTATCACGGACTGTATTACGGACTACATTAACTTCTGTTTTGAAAACACTGTACCCTCTCGGACGGTGCGGTGTTTTCCAAACAACAAGCCGTGGATTAACTCGGACATCAAAGCTCTGCTGAAGGAGAAGAAGAGAGCTTTCAGGTCCGGGAACAAAGAGGAGCTGAGGACTGTACAGAAGAAGCTGAGGAGGGAAATCAGACAGGCTAGGGCCAACTTCAGGAGGAAGATGGAACAGCAGCTGCAGCAGCGGAATGTCAGGGAGGTGTGGAGAAGTCTGAAGAGTGTCTCTGGTTTCAGTCCTCCGCCCGTCCAGACAAAGGGAGACCAACAGTGGGTGAACGATCTGAAGTCACACTTCCTGAGGTTTGATCAATCACCCACTCCTCCCCCCGCACCGCTGCATGGGCTCACCTTGTCTCCTGCACAAAGGCCCAGACTGTCACCTCTTCACACCTCTGCCTCAGCCCCCCAGCCCCCGAATCCACATCAAGAACTCAGCCAGACCTCCAGCACACACCCCTGCTCTTTGTCTGTCATAACAGCTCAGGTTAGGAGAGAACTGAGCCGGATAAGGAGTAGGAAAGCTGCTGGACCAGACGGGATCAGCCCCAGGCTCCTTAAGTCCTGTGCAGATGAGCTGTGTGGAGTTATGGAGCATGTCTTCAACCTGAGCCTGAAGCTGAAGGTGGTGCCACAGCTCTGGAAGACCTCCTGTGTGGTACCTGTGCCCAAGACACCGCACGCCAAGGACCTCAACAGCTTCAGGCCAGTGGCTCTCACGTCTCATCTGATGAAGACTCTGGAGAGGCTCGTCCTGGGTCACCTCCGCTCCACGGTGAGCTCAGCGATGGACCCGCTGCAGTTCGCGTATCGGCCCGGCATCGGAGTGGAGGACGCCATCATCTCTCTGATGCACCGCTCACTGTCCCACCTGGAGAGGCCCAGCAGCACTGTGAGAATCTTGTTCTTCGACTTCTCCAGTGCTTTCAACACCATCCAGCCGCTGCTCCTGAGGGACAAGCTGGAGTGGGCAGGAGTGGACTGTGACCTGGCTGAGTGGACCCTGGACTACCTCACAAACCGGCCCCAGTTTGTGAGAGCCCAGGACTGTGTGTCTGACCTCATGACCTGCAGTGTGGGGGCGCCCCAGGGCACGGTCCTCGCGCCCTTCCTCTTCACACTCTACACTGCAGACTTCAGACATAACACGGACAGCTGCGTCCTGCAGAAGTTCTCAGATGACTCCGCCATCATTGGCTTCATCAAGAACGATGACGACACGGAGTACAGAGGACTAACGCTGGACTTTGTGGACTGGTGTCACCGGAATCATCTTCTCATCAACGCGGGGAAGACCAAGGAGATGGTGGTGGACTTCCGTAGACGCCACTCTACTGCCCCCCCACCAGTGAACATCCAGGGAAGAGACATTGAGAGAGTGGACTCTTACAAGTACCTGGGTGTGCATCTGAACAATAAACTGGACTGGACTCATAACACAGATGCACTGTACAGGAAGGGCCAGAGTCGGCTCTATCTCCTGAGGAGACTGCGGTCCTTTGGAGTGAGAGGGCCACTCCTGAGGACCTTCTATGACTCTGTGGTGGCATCAGCCATCCTGTACGGTGTGGTCTGCTGGAGCAGCAGCATCACAGAGAGGGAGAAGAAGAAACTGGACAAGATCATCAAGAAGTCCAGTTCAGTCCTGGGCTGTCCTCTGGACTCAGTGCAGCAGGTGGGGGACAAGAGGGTCCTGGCTAAACTCATGTCTATGCTGGACCATGAGGGTCACCCCCTGCAGGATGCCCTGTCTGCTCTGGAGAGCAGCTTCAGTGACAGACTGATGCACCCTCGCTGTGTGAAGGAGAGATTTCGCAGGTCTTTCCTTCCTGCTGCTGTCAGACTGTATAATGATCAATGCTAGTCATGTGTCATCCCCATAGCAACCATGTGTCATCGCCATAGTAATAATAACAATGTGCATTACTATTTAAAGTCACTTTACCTGCTACTTATTTATTTATTTAACCACCACTGTCCATCACTGCACTGTACACAATATTTTGATTGTAAATACTTATTATTATTTATCTTGTTTTTGATGTGTGCTCTTGTTTTCCTACTTTTTCTGAAACTTGCGTTGTGACATTGAAATTTCCCCACTGTGGGACGAATAAAGGATTATCTTATCTTAGTTTAATATTTATTTAAAATGCATGATTTTTGGTCATTTTGGTAATTCTTTATGGTTGACATTTTGGTTGGTGTTGACAGTTTACATAATGTTTATTTTCTGTATTATTTTGCGTCTATGGCTCCTTATGAAAGTCTTTACCCTTTATCTGTAAAAATTCCCCGTTTGTCCGTTTGTGTCCTCAGCTCTACGTGAATCCTCAGGAAAGAGTTTGGACCTGCACTTGGATCGCTCTCTGTGGATTTATTTCACTTTGGAGGAATTTTAGAAGGTGGAACAAGGTGCACAGAGCGTCAGTCTGTAGCTTCACAGATGTTTGGACCTCGGTGTAAAGATGAGGAGTGTTTTTCCCTCTGACTTCAGCGTTTTCTGAACTCGCCCCGAGAAACAAAAGCAGAACAGGAAATGTCCCAACAGCGTCAGCCACCGCCACTGCCACCGCGCCCTCAACAGACCTCAGACCTCAGAGACGTCAGACCTCAGAGACCTCAGACCTCAGAGACCTCACAGACCTCAGAGACGTCAGACCTCAGAGACCTCAGAGACGTCAGACCTCAGAGATCTCACAAACCTCAGAGACCTCAGACCTCAGAGACCTCAGACCTCAGAGACCTCAGACCTCAGAGACCTCACAGACCTCACAGACCTCAGAGACCTCACAGACCTCAGAGACCTCAGACCTCAGAGATCTCACAGACCTCAGAGACCTCAGACCTCAGAGACGTCAGACCTCAGAGACCTCACAGACCTCAGAGACCTCAGACCTCAGAGACTTCAGACCTCAGAGACCTCACAGACCTCAGAGACCTCAGACCTCAGAGATCTCACAGACCTCAGAGACCTCAGACCTCAGAGACGTCAGACCTCAGAGACCTCACAGACCTCAGAGACCTCAGACCTCAGAGACTTCAGACCTCAGAGACCTCAGACTTCAGAGATCTCACAGACCTCAGATCGTGTTTATAGGAGACATTTTGAGCACTTTGCATCATTCTAAAGATGAAGAAGAAGTTGCTATGGCAACAGTCATAAGTTTTTATCTGAACCTCACAGATGAGGTTTGTCTGAACGTTGACAAGACCAAGGAACTGGTGATTGACTTTAGGAGAAAGAGGACACCTGTGGAGCCCATCACCATCCAGGGCCAGGACGTGGAAATAGTGGACTGCTACAAGGACTTTGGTGTACAGGTGAATAACAGACTGGACTGGAGGGACAACTGTAATGCTGTCTACAAGAAGAGCATGAGCAGATCTACTTCCTGAGAAACTCTATGTGTGCAGCAAGTTACTGGAGATCTTCTCCCAGTCTGTGGAGGACATCACTCTGGACTTCTCTGTGGTTCTGCTGGAGGAGCAGCACCAGGAAAAGGGACAATGGACGGATGGACAAACTGATCTGGACACGTGATCGACTGTGAGCTGGAGACATTTGTCACAGTGAGGGACAGGAGGACACTGGACAAACTGCTCTCCATCATGGACACTCCTGCTCACCCACTGCACCAGACTATAAAGGGACAGAGGAGATAATACTCCCTACAACTGTACAACAACTCACCCACTGCACCAGACTATAGAGGGACAGAGGAGATAATACTCCCTACAACTGTACAACAACTCACCCACTGCACCAGACTATAGAGGGACAGAGGAGATAATACTCCCTACAACTGTACAACAACTCACCCACTGCACCAGACTATAGAGGGACAGAGGAGATAATACTCCCTACACTATAGAGGGACAGAGGAGCTCATTCTCCAACAGGCTCCTTCAGCTCCGCTCAAACAGTGAGAGATTCAGGACTACATTCATACCATACGCCATACAGCTGTACAACAACTCACCCTTATGTAACAGATAATACTCCCTACAACTGTACAACAAGTTAATCTCAAGTAACGGATTACCTCATGCCCTGTCAATCAGCATAGTATTTGCACGGTCGTTCTTGTCTCTTGTTTATAGCTGTGACTATATAGTTTATTACTTTATTACTTATATTTCTATTTTATTTTGACTTGTACATATACATTTTATAATTTTGTCTCATTTGACACGTGTCTCTTACTCTTTTTGCTACACCATCTATTTTTGTTACTCTGTTATTATATTATATTGTGATGTCTGAGCTACTGTATCCAAATAATTTCCCTTGTGGATCAATAAAGTTTGTCTAAGTCTAAGTCTCTCCCTGAGCCGAGGGAAAAACACTGATAACACAGAGTAATCAGATAACCCAAATCAGATCACCAGAGTAATCAGATAACCCAATTCAGATCACCAGAGTAATCAGATAACCCAATTCAGATCACCAGAGTAATCAGATAACCCAATTCAGATCACCAGAGTAATCAGATAACCCAATTCAGATCACCAGAGTAATCAGATAACCCGGTGAGTGTAAAGTCACCAGTGGTGGATGAAGCACTCGGGTTTGTTTAGTGTGTGTAGTGTGCGTTTGTGTGTACTGTGTGAGTGTGTGTAGTGTTTGTGCGTTTGTGTGTAGTATTTGTGTGTACTGTGTGAGTGTGTGTAGAGTTTGTGCATTTGTGTGTAGTGTTTGTGTGTATTGTGTGAGGTTATTGCTTCAGAGACAAATGATGACAAAGTATTTCGCAGTACAGGACAGGAAACGGCTCCCAGTACTGCAGTATGTGTGTACCACTGAAGTAACACGTACACATACTGTGTACTGTGAGTAAAACTACTGCGCGGACATGAAGAAACACAGACTGGGTGAGTACTTTAGGAGTATACCATAGTAGTACTGTAGTAAAGTAGATTTTTATTACTCATTTTCCTGTTTTATTTTGTACATTTACATTTATATAATTCTGTCTGTTTCACTCCAGCCTCTTTTTTTTGCTGCTTATTTAGATTTTTTTTATGACATTGATATTTTTTTTTACTCTTTGTTGTTCTGATACAGTGAAGTTTGAGCTTCTGTGTCCAAATCATTTCTCTTGTGGATCAGTCAAGTTTCTTTGAGTCTAAGTCTAAGTTTTAAACCTTTAAACTTCTACTGTTTTTAAGCTTTAAATCCTCCTGAAGTGACTCTCGGACCCTCTGACCAGGACTAAAACAGGACTAAAACAAGACTAAAACAAGACTAAAACAGGACTAAAACAAGACTAAAACAAGACTAAAACAAGACTAAAACAGGACTAAACCAGGACTAAAACAGGACTAAAACAAGACTAAAACAAGACTAAAACAGGACTAAAACAAGACTAAACCAAGACTAAAACAAGACTAAACCAGGACTAAAACAGGACTAAACCAGGACTAAAACAGGACTAAAACAAGACTAAAACAAGACTAAAACAAGACTAAACCAGGACTAAAACAAGACTAAACCAAGACTAAAACAAGACTAAAACAAGACTAAAACAAGACTAAAACAGGACTAAAACAGGACTAAAACAAGACTAAACCAGGACTAAAACAGGACTAAAGCAGGACTAAAGCAGGACTAAAACAGGACTAAACCAGGTCTAAACCAGGACTAAAGCAGGACTAAAGCAGGTCTAAAACAGGA
This sequence comes from Taenioides sp. WSHXM2023, assembly GCA_029959045.1. Taxonomy (NCBI): domain Eukaryota; kingdom Metazoa; phylum Chordata; class Actinopteri; order Gobiiformes; family Gobiidae; genus Taenioides; species Taenioides sp. WSHXM2023. Next base: position 34,758,890 of record CM057089.1, read on the forward strand.
CTAAAACAGGACTAAAACAGGACTAAAACAGGACTAAACCATTTAATTAGTAAAATCACAGGAGATCGTCTAAACAAAGAAGGTTTATGATCAGTGTGAAATCAGAATCAGTATTTCTTAGAATCGAAATCAAGAGTGAAATATTTGTATCGTGACAGTACTACTACTACTACTACTACTACTACTACTACTACTACTGCTACTACTACTACTACTGCTACTACTACTACTACTACTACTACTACTACTGATACTACTACTCCCACTTTCAGGCATCTCCTTCAGTTCACATATTTCACGTTTCGTCTTCCTGTTTCACCTTTGACCTTTTGCTCAAACTGAAACTATTTTTAGAAACAAAAATGTTTTTGTCTCAACTCAGACTCAATAAACCTCCTCTGACCCTCCCCTCTGACCCTCCCCTCCTCTGACCCTCCCCATTGACCCTCCCCTCCTCTGACCCTCCCCTCTGACCTTCCCCTCCTCTGACCCTCTCCTCTGACCCTCCCCTCTGACTCTCCTCTCCTCTGACCCTCCCCTCCTCTGACCCTCTCCTCTGACCCTCCCCTCTGACCCTCCCCTCCTCTGACCCTCCCCTCCTCTGACCCTCTCCTCTGACCCTCTCCTCCTCTGACCCTCCCCTCTGACCCTCTCCTCTGACCCTCCCCTCCTCTGACCCTCCCCTCTGACCCTCCCCTCCTCTGACCCTCCCCTCTGACCCTCCCCTCCTCTGACCCTCCCCTCTGACCCTCCCCTCCTCTGACCCTCTCCTCTGACCCTCCCCTCCTCTGACCCTCCCCTCCTCAGGTCTGAAGTGGTTTGGGAGTCTGTCGAATCTGTCCAAAGACAAACGTGCCCCGGTGCATGATGGGAGAGAGGCGGAGGGGGCGTGGCTTAATGGCGCGGTGGACAGGCCCCGCCCCCTTTGTTACGCGCGCTCGGCCGAGATGCACACGCACGTGGGGACGATCCCGCGAGACAAGAGAGACAGAGGACACGGACAGAGAGACAGGTGAAACAAGGAGTACTACTACTACTACTGCTACTGCTACTACTACTGCTACTAGTACTACTACTACTGCTACTACTACTGCTACTAGTACTACTACTACTGCTACTACTACTGCTACTAGTACTACTACTACTGCTACTACTACTGCTACTCAGGGGGTGACAAACACATGACCCAAGCTCCCGATAAATGAAGGAACACGTCCTTCAAAGTATTTTTCAGAAGGATGAGTTTAAAGCCAGAGTGTGGAACATTTCAGGCAAAGCAGGTGGTGGACTCTACCAGAAAAGTTCCACAGTGCATCTTTACTGTCTTTTGTTTCAGGTCCAAGTCTTCTCTTGAAAACGTGCGGGATTCTCCTCTGCTCGGAGCGCTGCAGACCCTGGCTCCTCCCACCTGTCAACAAGCCCCTCCCACCTCTCACCAAGCCCCTCCCCCTCACTCAGGTGTGCAGGAGGCTCAGGTGAAGCGTCTGAGCGGCGGAGAGGAGGAGGAGGAGGTGAAGGAGGAGGTGAAGGAGGAGGAGGTGAAGGAGGAGGAAGAGGTGAAGGAGGAGGTGAAGGAGGAGGAGTCTGAGGGCGTGTACGTCCTGATGGAGCCAGTGAAGAAAGAGCTCAGAGACAAAGCAAGGAGAGGACAGCAGCTCAGGTCAGACACACTGTTCTACTGAGGAAATGTCCCACAGTGGAGCTTTAACCCTGTTCTACTGAGGAAATGTCCCACAGTGGAGCTTTAACCCTGTTCTACTGAGGAAATGTCCCACAGTGGAGCTTTAACCCTGTTCTACTGAGGAAATGTCCCACAGACACACAGTGTGTGTGTTATGGCCCAGTTCTTGTCCAGACCCTCTGCATCTGCCACATAGTCCTGGTTCAGTCCTGGTTTAGTTCTGGTTTAGTCCTGGTTCAGTCCTGGTTTAGTCCTGGTTCAGTCCTGGTTTAGTCCTGGTTTAGTCCTGGTTTAGTTCTGGTTTAGTCCTGGTCTGGTCCTGGTCTGGTCCTGGTCTGGTCCTGGTTCAGTCCTGGTCTGGTCCTGGGTTAATCAGGTTTTCATTTCATGCTGTTGTTGTGCCCTTGAGCCTGACACTTGTGCTCCTGTGTATCGGTGGTGTCAGAGGCTGTGGGAGCAGAGGCAGGCCGGTGCAGTCAGTCTGCCCCGGGGCGAGTGTGGCTGCGTCTGACCTGAGTCTGTGGTTACAGGGCGGAGGAGGACCGGGGCGGAGACTACGTGAAGGTGAGGGTTCAACGCCGTTCCTCAAAACCACCGCACAATCACATGAGTTTGTTTCAGTTTGTTTAATGTCAAGTTTGTTTTTGTTTCATATTTTTATATTTTCATGTTTTCACGTTTCTGAGTCACTGTGTCCTCCTCAGTTTCGGGGGTTTTGTAGAAGCAGCTCTCCAGGTCAAAATAAGTCTGTGTGAAGTGTTTTATTGTCCTAGTATCAGGAGGTGCGTGTTAGCATGCTGCTGTACTCCACTCTGTCCTCTGACGTTGTGAAAAGTTCTTCTAAACTCACGGTGGTGAATAATGAGGATGTTCTGAATGTAGAAGATAAAAGAGGAAGAACTTTGGACCTCTGCAAACTCTTTACAATCCACTACGTCTCATTTTCATTTTATGACACAAAAAATCAGACTTGAAGGTTCTGGACCCTTCAGATCTGGTCCTGGTCCTGGTCCTGGTCCAGACTCAGGAGCACAGAAAATCCAGGATGCTTCCTGTTTTGTTGCTGGTTTCCATGGAGATTGCAGATGGTGACTGTGATTGGACAGTGTCTCTGCTTTACTGTTTATGAGACTTTACATCACAGACGCACAGTTTCCCACAGAGCGGCCCGGCCCTCACCCCCCGGGGCCCTCACCCCCCGGGGCCCTCACCCCCCCGGGGCCCTCACCCCCCGGGGCCCTCACCCCCCCGGGGCCCTCACTCCCCCGGGGCCCTCACCCCCCCGGGGCCCTCACCCCCCGGGGCCCTCACCCCCCCGGGGCCCTCACTCCCCCGGGGCCCTCACTCCCCCGGGGCCCTCACCCCCCGGGGCCCTCACCCCCCCGGGGCCCTCACCCCCCGGGGCCCTCACCCCCCCGGGGCCCTCACCCCACCGGGGCCCTCACCCCCCCGGGGCCCTCACTCCCCCGGGGCCCTCACTCCCCCGCCCCCCCGGGCCCTTCTGTGTCCCCTCATGACAGAGAAAGAGAAGGAGGGACAGACTAGAGGGACAAAGGCCTTTTACAGTCCAGTGTCCAACTCTGATCTACTGTCCTCTGTGAGAGAGAGAGTGTGTGTCTGTGTGTGTGTGTGTGTCTGTGTGTGTGTGTGTGTGTGTGTGTGTGTGTGTGTGTGTGTGTGTGTCTGTGTGTCTGTGTCTGTGTTTGTGTGTCTGTGTTTGTGTGTCAGCTCTGTGGAGAGAGGAGTGTTTGTCTTCCATAAAACATTGGGGCCCCTCAGTGTCAGATGGGGCCACCCCCCACACACACACTCCTCTCTCTTTCTGTTTTTCTCTCTCTCTCGGAGCTCGTCTCAGATTGTACAGAACACTTCAGTCAGGCTCAGATGTGGAGAAGGGTCCGAAGAGTAGTCCAGAATCGTAACCAGATCTGAGGGTCCAGGAAGGTCCAGGATCGTAACCAGATCTGAGGGTCCAGACCAGAACCTGTTTTCCTCCAGAGAAAGACGAGAGATTTATAACCACTGTTTTTTTATTGTTGCAGTTTTCAAAGACGAACCTCTGTGAAGATCCAGGTCTAGTCCCAGGTCTAGTCCCAGGTCTGGTCTCAGGTCTGGACCAGAGAATGGACCGTTCTCAGGGGCCCCTCCCTCTGCAGGTACAATCTCCTTCTGTGGTCAGTTAAAGGCAGATACAGAGAGACATGTTCTGGCTTTATGTTTTTAGGTTCTTTTTTCAGACCAAGGGTTTGTTTTCAGACCTGACAGTTTGGACTTCTCCCTGCGGTCTCCCTCAGAGTCACGTGATGTTGCTGTGACGTGTCCTCAGCTGATTTAAACAGGTTTTGGCGCTGTTTTCCTACTGGTGGAGGGAGGATGACAGCGCCATCTGCAGTCCCACTTCCTCAGGACAGTCTCAGGTGTGTGAGAGTAAAAAAGCCACTCGTCCCGGACAAACGTCACAGCAACATCACGTGACTCTGAGGGAGACCGCAGGGAGCAGTCCAAACTGTCAGGTCTGAAAACAAACCCTGAAAAAAGAACCTAATAACATAAGCCTTTAACTGTCAGAGTATCAAGGAGTGCACTCTTGGCATGCTATTTGTAGAATCCCTCAGTCGTCCAGGTAGAATCCAGGGCAAAAGGAGAAATTTAATTTGTCAACTGGACATAGTTTATTTGGTTGAATACGTTTCGCAGCTCATCCAAGCTGCTTCTTCAGTTCTGGTCAGATGCTGGCGGACACTGCTTTATATCTGCCTGAAGGGAGGAGCTAATTACAATGAAAATGACTCTGAGACACACATATTTATTTACAGTTTCTGTTAGTCAGGTGAGTCTATTCAATATGGAGTGGAACTAACAGAAACTGTAAATAAATATGTGTTAGTCTCAGAGTAATTTTCATTGTAATTAAGCTCCTCCCTTCAGGCAGATATAAAGCAGTGTCCACCAGCATCTGACCAGAACTGAAGAAGCAGCTTGGATGAGCTGAGGAACGTATCCTTTTGCCACGTCTTAGCATGCTAGTTGTTGATATTTGTTGAAAAGCACTTCTAAACTCATGGTGGTGAATATTTAGGACGTTCTGAAAGCAAAAGGTCAGAGAAGAACTCTGGACCTCTGCAAACTGTTTATAACTAGTTCTGTTTTTTACAACAAAAACTCAGGGACAGACTTTAAAGATGTCATTGTTGAGTTTTCCCACAAGAGGGAGACATAGTTTGGTCCATAATGAGCGGTATTTGTCCTTGTATTGTTTTTGTGTGCAGAGCGGAGAGGAGCGCCCCCTGTGGGCAGTGGAGCAGAGCACGTCTCACAGGTGAGTGTCAAATGTCTTTAATTTGGAGAGAAAAGAATCCTGGAGGTGAACGTGGCTCTTATTACACAACACGGCACCTTTAAACTGTTTAAAGTGTTGTGTTTAAAGGTGCTGTATCACACAAACTGACCCCTGGGAGCTTTAAAGAACACTGTGTAACTTTTTGGTTACAGCTCTACTTTACATTTATTCAATTACAGGTGGTTTTAAAGCTCAAAAATACCTAGAAAAACAGACATTCTGACTGTGAGCGGGGTCGCCTCTCCACAGATCTGACCTGGAACTTGGTCTGGTTTGGTCTCCATGAAGATAGAAACGTTTAATGTCATAGTGTGGAACATTCCAGACACAATACACCTTTAATCCAGGTTCTGATGTTCCTCCTCAAAAACACCTGGAGTTGTGTTTGTTTCAGTCATATGTTTGAGGAACTCTTTATTATTAGTCTGTCTACATCTCCAAAGCTCCAAATCTGTTCCACCTTGTGATGTCATCAAGTGGCAGTTTTCAAGTGAACAGTTCCTTTTACTGCATAATTAAAATGACTAACTTTGATGATTCTGGTGAAATACCGTTGTTTTTGTCTGTTTCTAAGAATAAACTCTGTGAAAGAGTCAAACTTTGAGACGGAAAGAGTTAAAAGAGTGAAATTTAAAAAGGAGCCAAATCGAGTCATATTTGAATAAAAACCTTTGTGTCCTTTTGTCTTTCCACAGATCGACTCTTCCCTCAGAGACAGACGCGTCCTCAGAGTCTCCTCTCAGATCTGAGGAGCCTAAAGTCCCAGAGCCAGACTGTGGCAGGTCCAACCACCTGTCCCCACCCCCCACAGCCCCCACACAGGAGCGCTCTCAAGCTAACGGAGCTAAACATGATAGCGAGGCTAACAAGGCTAACGAGGCTAATGAACTGCTAATCTTACCAGCACCATCTACAGAACAACACATGACCTCTGCGCCAAACCAGGACTTCAGTCAGGACTCAACTCAAGACCGAAACCAGGATCTAAACCAGGATCCAGACCAGAAGATGGACAAACCTCTGGACCTGCAGGATTTAAACCAGTCTAAGGACAAACACCAAGACCAAGAATCAAACCAGGACTTAAACCAGTATCTGTATGAGGACTCAAAACAGGATTCGGACCAGGTTTTGGACCAGGACTCGGACCAGGACATGAGCGGATACACTGAGCTGGTGCCTCAGAGCTACGTGGAGCGTCTGCGCATCAAGGATCAGAGCTCAGAGAAGCTAAAGACTAAAAACGTTAGCTTCAGTGCACCCGAGTCCACTTCCTGCTTCAGTCCCAGGGTGGAGGTCACTTCCTGTTTCCGCCCACTGTTGTACCGGTCGGCGCTGATGCCCCCAGAGAACCGCCCCCTCGAAACCGGCGTCCTGCGGAGGGTCAAGCAGCTCCTGGCTCAGGTCCACCCCAAGAAGGCTGCCCTCCACATCACCAAGGCCGACTGTGAGGTGAGACGCTGGAGACCGACCAAAACTCTGAGCCTTAAGTCATGTTCTGATGTTCCTCCTCAAAAACAGAGCTGGAGTTATGTTTGTTTCATTCACATGTTTGAGGAACACTGCAAATTTCTCTGATCTGGCCAAGATTTTAAATCTTCTATCAGGTTCTTCATCTTGTTTTCAGATTTATTATCGACTTTCTAGTTCTGAGACTGTTTCATTCTGGTCTGGAGGGAGTTTATTTGAAGAGAACTTGTCAGTAAAATGATTTTGCTGCAGGGACAGAACATTTCACGACTTTTAAGTAATTTTCTGATAGATTTAAGTGTTTTTATCTTAAAATTTGGCCACTTTTTTTGCAGTGTGACCCATTATCATTAGTAATACTTTAAACCAGGAGTCTCCAACTACACCAACTACACCAGCTACACCAACAACACCACCGACACTGACACCAACGACACCAACACCAACGACACCAGCTACACCTGCTACACCAACGACACCAACGACACTAACTACACCAGCTACACCAACAACACCACTGACACTGACACCAACGACACCAATGACAGCAGCTACACCTGCTACACCAACGACACCACCGACACTGACACCAACGACACCAACTACACCAGCTACACCAACAACACCACTGACATTGACACCAACGACACCAATGACAGCAGCTACACCTGCTACACCAACGACACCAACAACACCAATGACACCAACTACACCAACGACACCGACACCAACACCGACACGAGCTACACCAATGACACCAACTACACCAACGACACCGACACCAACGACACCGACACGAGCTACACCAATGACACCAACTACACCAATGACACCAACTACACCAACGACACCGACACGAGCTACACCAACGACACCAGCTACACCAATGATACCAACGATACCAGCTAAACCAGCTACACCAACAATACCACCGACACCAACTACACCAATGACACCAGCTACACCAGCTACACCAACTACACCAACGACACCGACACCAGCTACACCAACGACACCAACAACACCAGCTACACCAGCTACACCAACGATACCAACGATGCCAACTACACCAGCTACACCAACGACACCAACAACACCAGCTACACCAACAATACCAACTACACCAATGACACCGACACCAACGACACCGATACCAGCTACGCTAACCTACACCCTGCTTTAAACAATGCATCTGGTTTTATTCAGTGTAATTTCCATATTCAGTAAATAATGTCATTAAAACGTCATCAGTTTGCCGTGGCTAAAATGATATCAATAGAAAATATTATATGTCAACATCTCCAAAGCTGTTCCACCTTGTGATGTCATCAAGTGGTAGTTTTCAAGTGAACAGCTCCTTTTACCTTTAGTTCAGTAGAGATCGGCAATTCCAGGACTGAAATGATCCAAATGATTCTAGTGAAGGTGTGTGGAGTTTAAAAACACAGTGGAGCACTTCCTGTATCACCACATGATGACATCACAAGGTGGAACAGAGTGTTTTCAGTTTGAGAGAAGAACTCGTGTTAAATCTGCAGGTTTGTGTTAAACATGTGAATGAAACAAACACAACTCCAGATGTTTGTGACAAGGAAACGACATTAGAACTCGACTAAAAGCTCCTGGGAGCCCGTTTTCCCGAGTCTGTGTGGAGTCTGCGTGTTCTCCCTGTGTCTGTGGAGTCTGCATGTTCTCCCTGTGTCTGTGTGGAGTCTGCATGTTCTCCCTGTGTCTGTGTGGAGTCTGCATGTTCTCCCTGTGTCTGTGTGGAGTCTGCTTGTTCTCCCTGTGTCTGTGTGGAGTCTGCGTGTTCTCCCTGTGTCTGTGGAGTCTGCATGTTCTCCCTGTGTCTGTGTGGAGTCTGCATGTTCTCCCTGTGTTTGTGTGGAGTCTGCGTGTTCTCCCTGTGTCTGTGTGGTTTGCATGTTCTCCCTGTGTCTGTGTGGAGTCTGCATGTTCTCCCTGTGTCTGTGTGGAGTCTGCGTGTTCTCCCTGTGTCTGTGTGGAGTCTGCATGTTCTCCCTGTGTCTGTGTGGAGTCTGCGTGTTCTCCCTGTGTCTGTGGAGTCTGCATGTTCTCCCTGTGTCTGTGTGGAGTCTGCATGTTCTCCCTGTGTTTGTGTGGAGTCTGCATGTTCTCCCTGTGTCTGTGTGGAGTCTGCATGTTCTCCCTGTGTCTGTGTGGAGTCTGCGTGTTCTCCCTGTGTCTGGGAGCTCAGGTCCTGACCTGGACTAAGATCTGGAGCTGGTCCCACTGCTCCTGCAGGTTTAACCCAGACACACTGAAGGACGGGTCAAATGCAGAGGACACATGTCCCTCTGAGGACAATAATAAAATCAGCCTTTGTCTCGTCAGGTGGGCCGGATCGTGCAGGTGAGTCCACAGCAGCAGAGGATCATGGGAGCTCAGTCTGGGGTGGAGCTGCTCACTCTGCCCCACGGACAACAGCTCAGACTGGACCTGCTTGAGCGGTAGGTCCCGGTGCGGGTTTAGACCTGGATCATGTCCATGTTTAGCTTTTATTAGAGACAGAACAATACTCGACATAACAATACACGACTGCAGTGTGTCCGACCGTCCCAGATACACCAGAAAACATCTCCATAAAGACCTGATGTTGGTTTTAAACGGAGCAGAGATGGAGTCATGGAAGAACATGTTCAATCAAAAGAAACTGAGGCCTAAAATGTAGTGAAATTTGTCTACCCCGGTCCTTCTCATGGTCTAACCCTGGTCCTTTTCTTGGTCCTTCTCGTGGTCTAACCCTGGTCCTTCTCTTGGTCCTTCTGGTGGTCTAACCCTGGTCCTTCTGGTGGTCTAACCCTTCTGGTGGTCTAACCCTGGTCCTTCTGGTGGTCTAACCCTTCTGGTGGTCTAACCCTGGTCCTTCTGGTGGTCTAATCCTGGTTCTTCTCTTGGTCCTTCTGGTGATCTAACCCTGGTCATTCTCTTGGTCCTTCTCATGGTCTAACCCTGGTCCTTCTCGTGCTCTCTCCTCAGGTTGGAGACCCTGGCCCTGGCTCTGGCCGTGCAGGTTCTGGGCTGCACCGGATCCCTGGAGGAGCGAGCGTCTCTGGTGAACAGGCTCATCCTCATGGCCTCAGAGCTCCGCAGCTCCATGGGGAACCTGTTTGGGTTTGGAGCCGTGATGAGAGCACTGCAGCTGCCCCAGGTCAGAACCACTCAGGTCAAAGGTCAGAAACACAAAGGTCACAGGTCAGAAATAGATGATAGCTCCAGGTGCAGCAGATGAGGCAGGTGCAGCAGGAGAGGCAGGTGCAGCAGATGAGGCAGGTGCAGCAGGAGAGGCAGGTGCAGCAGGAGAGGCAGGTGCAGCAGGTGAGGCAGGTGCAGCAGGAGAGGCAGGTGCAGCGGACCAAACGTTTAGTGTGTCTCATCGATCTTCTGCTCGGCTGTAAAGGCGTCTGTGGGTCACACTCCCTCAGGACGCTTCTTTGTCCTCTGTGCTTGTCCCGTTTTTTTTAAATAAATAAACTAAGTTCACCTGTCGTCTCTTCACCTGTCTGTGACAGGTGTCTCGTCTGGATCAGACCTGGGCGACGTTACGTCAGCGACACACAGAGGGCGCTGTTCTATTTGAAAAAACTCTCAGACCCTTTATGAAGAATCTGAACGAGGGACGAGGTGAGTCTAAACCTGGACTGAACCAGGTCTTAACCAGGTGTAAACCAGAACTAAACCAAGACTAAACCAGGACTAAACCAGGACTAAACCAGAACTAAACCAGAACTAAACCAGGTCTAAACCAGGTCTAAACCAGGACTAAACTCTTGTCCCCCTGCAGAGACATGTCCGCTCTCTGGGACCTGTTTCCCCCATGTGCTGCCTCTGCTGGTGCTGATGGAGAGAGGAGCTCCAGGGCTCCAGAGGACAGGGGATGCTCCGGCAGACGTACCCCAGCTCTGGGACTCCGATCTGGGGGTGGACGTGCTCATGTTCCACCTGTCTGCAGCCAGAACCATGGCCCAGCTTGGCAACGTCTACAAGAGCAACGCCACCAGCAAACTACAGGGTCAGAACCAGGACCGGACCAGGACTAAACCAGGACTAAACCAAGACTGAACCAGGACTAAACCAGAACTGGATCAGGACCAGACCAGGACCAGACCAGGACCAGACCGGACCAGGACTAAACCAGGACTAAACCAGGACTAAACCAGGACTAGCCCAGGACTAAACCAGGACTAGCCCAGGACTAAATGTTGAGTACTCTTCTGCTGCCGTGTGTTCAGGTCTGGATCTGGACTCGGGGCTGGAGGAGGTCTTCTCCACAGAGTTCCAGATGCGTCTCCTCTGGGGAAGCACAGGAGCCTCTGCTCCACAACATCTCAGATACCACAAGTTCTACCAAGTCCTGACTGCCCTGTCCCACAGACTAGAGCCTCCAAGAACCAGGACTAAGAACTGAACCAGGACTGAACCAGGACTAAGAACTAAACCAGGACTGAACCAGGACTAAGAACTAAACCAGGACTGAACCAGGACTAAGAACTGAACCAGGACTGAACCAGGACTAAGAACTGAACCAGGACTGAACCAGGCCTAAGAACTGAACCAGGACTAAGAACTGAACCAGGACTGAACCAGGACTAAGAACTGAACCAGGACTGAACCAGGACTAAGAACTGAACCAGGACTGAACCAGGACTAAGAACTGAACCAGGACTGAAGCAGGACTAAGAACTGAACCAGAACTGAACCAGAACTGAACCAGGACTGAAGTAGGACTAAAGCAGGACCTTTTTTTTTTTTTTACTAAAACTAGACTAAAAGTAAAAAATAACCCAAACAAAACCGGGATTAAGTGACAGTTTTAGTGGCTCTTGTTTGAAAGTGTTTAATAAAGACTTATAGTTTTAACTTAATTTATTAAAATTTAACCCTTACATTTGATAAAAATATGAAAATTGTAAATGTTTTCTAAGGCTTTTTAATATTTAATAAAGAGTTTTGTATTTATTTTAGTTCATTTTCTTGTCTCCTCTGGACCGTGTTTATAATCTGAGCCGTCGTCGTTATGGAAACGTATTTACACCAAACACAAAGCTTCTGTCAGACTGAAACTGGACCGAAAGGAAACAGAAGAGAGTCACCTGCTCTGCCCTCTGTTCAAAACACTGTCACATGATCCACAATCTCAGTCTGAATGAAACCAGGACTGAACCAGGACTAAACCAGGACTGGACCAGGACTAGACCAGGACTAGGGTTTGTATTCAGTTAATTATTTACTCTTTCAGAACCTATAATCTTTTTTTGGTGTTTTTGTGTTGCCTCACAGGTTTCCCTATAATGGCCCTAACTGCCTCTGCTCATGTCCAGTCAAGAGACAGAGTGATAAGGCAGCTTCATCTGGAAAAGGCGGTCACTGTGACTGAAAGCCCAAACCGGACCAACATCAGACTTGGACTGATTCCTGTATCAGGACCTCAGCTGGACTGTTTGGACTGGATAGTACAGGAAGTCAAAGGAAAAAGGGACCAGTATGTCCCCTGTTCTCACCTACTGTAGGACTTTTAAAGAAGTTGGACGAGTCTTCTGTTACCTAAAAACCGAACTGGGTGAAGCTTGTTGGGTTTGTAGAGACTCTATGCACCAAGCAGAGGACATGATTTTAGGCATGTTTCATAGCAAAACACTCCCACAAAATAAGAGCAGAGTGCTGTCATCATTGAGTGGAGAAGACAACTGTGAAGTTGTTGTTGCAACTACTGCCCTTGGAATGAGTTTAAATTAAACATATCTCATGTTGTTGTGTCCGGTGTTCCAGAGGATGTGGACGGCGTCGTGCAGGAGATGGGCAGGGCAGGCAGAGGTGGTAAATAATCACATGCAGTTTTTTATTGCATCAAACAGCACAGTCATGGAGCTGCTAAATACAAAACGGCTTTGTACAGTCATTTTGACTTGAGTATACCACAGCAATGACACCAGGTCATCTGTGTTGCACCTACTGTCACACGGTATGCCAGTGTCACCCAGAAGGTTGTCAGGAGACCACCCCAGTGTATGAACTGCCTCAAAGTGGTGTTTCTGCGCATCTTGTCAGAAGAGAGGTGACATATGAAAACAAGTTGCTCTTACAGAACCTCTTGGAGCAATTTCAGAACACATTAGTTTTGGACACATAACAATTGTACACCAGCAAAACACCTTGTACTAGGATTGGCTTTGAACTAATTGTATTTGTTTGTATGACACTAAAAATAAACAGTGTTTTGAGAAATGCCTTTTACAGATTTTTATTAAATAGCACACCAAGGAGGTACTGTAATCAAAGTAAATAATTATTGTCACTGCAACACATTCAATGCATGAATTACATGTTGCTGCTGTAAAACAGTGTGGTAAATGTGTACATATGTCTGTGGAGCGGAGCAACATTTACTCAGAATACTCATGTGGAATGTAATGTACCACAACCCTGGAAAGATGCTTGAAAACCTCAAGAGCATATATAACAATGTCCATGTGGCCTTACATTACTGAGGTGGTTTGTTTCAACATGATCTTCTACAGCAATATGATGAATTCAGTGAAGGGATTTATTGTTTATCAGTGAGGACTGCTGGTGTGCCTTCATGAAGAAGTCCAGATTATCAAATATCATGGAGTATGTGGATGGCGCCTGAAGCTGTATGGAACATTCACATCTGCAGCTTCTGACACAGCAAATGGGCTGAAGATGAAGGAGTCTCTGCTTTCAGGATTGTCATCTGTAGAATAAAGTATGATCAAGCAAATTACAAATTCATTCACATACAAACAATAAAGTAGTATTTGTTTATTTAGTTTTTTGTCATATTTTAGTGAAATAGTATCTCACCTGACAGTGTGAGTCCTCCAGCTTATCATTCACACTGGGCATGTCCTCAGAGAGCCCTCCTGCCCCAGAGGTCAGGTAAAGTTCAGTGGAGACTTGGAGCTCCTGTAGTCTCTCTCCACACGTGGCTACTAACTCCTTTTGTTTGCCGATTGCATGCTGGTCTGATGTTTTGATGGCCATTTTGCTTAACCTCTTAAAGGCAGCCTTTTTAGTGCCTCCATGCTGCAGTAAACTATTTAGATAATAAGCAAAGGCTGACATCCGAGGCTCTCTCCCTCGTAGTGCTGTACAAAGTGCAGTGCAAGCAGCTGGTAGACTTTTGCTGTTGACTGATTGGAAAACGGACAGCAAAAAATGAGACACGTTTTCAAGGTCCACAAGGAGATCCTCTGGTGTAGTTTTCCACAGCATAAATTTATTGTCTGAGTTTGAAAGGCACTCACATTTTTCAATCAAGTGGCTGTTCTGAATGATCCCAGCTTCAGACGGAGAGGAAACCTTGACAACAGTTTTGCTTGTGTTCTCAGTAATGACCTGTGAAATAGAAGACACAATGTTCATAAATGTTAAAGAATATAGGATGTGACTTACAATTAATAACCATTTGTTAAAAAGACCATCTACTGATGCATCAAGGCTGTGGATAGTGGGGGAGAAGATACATCTTTCAACTCAATACCCATATCATCTTAATTTTCTGTTTATTACTATGCAAATTGATCGGGAATGTGTTATAACACGTTGATTAACAGCAATGTATGTGTCAACTTGTAAATGAACGGGCATTTAAAAAAAGCAGACAAACTATAGGTTAATTATTTTAATTGTACAGAGCGATAAATGCCTTGATCTGAAGTAACACATGAGTGAATCGGGTTCTTGCCTCTGCTTACTTGCCTCTAGCCTCTAGACTCGGGAGCTGTGTTCCATTTCAAGGTCTGCAGCCTCTGGACGCTGGTTTTTCGGCCGCATACGCCACTTCCGGCGCGACAAGGCCTGTCCCATTTCATGCAGCCTCTGAGGATGCAGCCTGAAAACTGGCCTCGTTTCCATGGAGATCAGGCCGTGAACGAAGGACGTGAAAATGTATCCTTCGCGGCCTTATATTTCCCAGCATGCACCGCACGCTTCTTCTTCTACGGGAAAAAATGGAGTCCGCGGCTGCGTCCCCTACCAGCTGCAATTTTACTTTTAAATGTAAGTCCTGGTTTACCTCGCCTACAATTAATTCTAAGTGACTCGCTACATGAAACTGTTCATAAACAAGTTCACTTAAGTTGAACTTAAGATGTTAAGTTAAACATATGTATGAAGGTAGTTGTTATGGCTTAGTTTACGGATATTGTTGTATTAGCGGTTAGTAGCGTTATCCCTTACACTTGTTTATTAGCTTAGCTGTTGTAATGTTGGATATTCTCCAGTATGTAAGAATATTTTTGTCTTCAGGGAACAAGGAGCAGACCACCCGACTAACTGAGCTGAGGCAGAACGACCACCTGTTCACCGGGGCTAAATTCTCCGTGAACATGGCTTGGAGGTAAGTATTAAAACAGTGCTATATACTCCTGTTAGATAATATAACATCAGCCATGAAAACTATATCAGCGCTGGCTTTACTGCCATTTGAAAACCTTTTTCATTTGTACATATGTGAGTAGTTGTGAATTAACCTGTGGTTTCCCCATTTATTTCCTATGTTCTCCACAGCCTGTACTTCTGTGATTACTAAATGACGGCCGGGAAGCTGGTGATCTGAAAAGTATACTACACAATGTAGTACTATCATGTGTAGTAATGTAGTAATATCACAATGGAGAACTAAACCTACCTATTAGTCAGTAGACAGTTGTTCACAAATAAGCTGGACTTATTAAGTGTTATTATCCATTATATCTCCCTTACAAAAGCACCATGAAAACTGTAATTAAAAAAGACATAATTAACTACATAAATGAAAGGATAGTGTGTGCTGCACGGTTATTGAACAAATGTTTGCAGTAACACTAGGAGATCTGTAACAGATTTCATATTATATATAATTATAAATGTACTGTATTTATTATTATGTAAACTTGAATGTTTATGTTCTGTTTGACTCAGGACAATACTGGAGAAGTTAGACCTGCAATAATAAGGGCTGCAAATTAATCCTGCTCATATTGAAATCTAAATTGTGAAAATATGTGTGGGATTCCTCTATTAATGAAGATGTTTCGATTTATCTAAACGGCCTTTGGATCTGAATGTATATACACTGAACCAAATGTTCCTGTAATAGTTTTGTAGTTTTCTTAATGTGTGTGTCATTACAGGTTTTCACTCTGCAGGACAGGACTTTGATCAATCAGACATAAGGCCCATTCTGCTCTTCCTCCTCCAGAAGACGAGATACATCACACTGAGTGGTCCAAGTGCACTGGGTCATGTCTCCACTGTCCATGCTGACTGTTGAAGACCTGTGGGGTCTCTGGTTGCATCAGGCCTCCCTCCTGCACGTGCTGCTGCTGTCCCTAATGTGTCCTAACAGTGATGTTTAGGTTTAACTTCTAATTTCCTGCACAAGTAAAATAGTCAAATGGTAGTTTCTTTGCATCTTAGCAGAGGAGCACCTAAACATCTTCATCACTGAGGAAGTGTCCCATGATAAATGTGGCCTTATATGACCTTAACAAGTGTGTGAGACAAAACTGAAAACATCATTTGCTCATATGTTTATTTGAATGTTTTTCAGTCTATACTGACATTTGAATCATGGTGAAATGTGCCACTTATTTGATGTCTCTTTTGATAGTAACTAATTACATGTACTATAAGAATGTACTATTGTACTGCAGTTAAGCAGTGGTAATCCACCTGATCATATTTTACAAAGATAATTTGTTCATTTTGGACTCTCACCTACTTCAGCAAAAAGGGAACAGAATTTGAGAGTTCACTGACATACAGCTGTTTTTACTCACCTATTATTGCATTAAATGTGTGTAATGGGTTCAATGTTTGACTTTTCACATCAAGATAAAGTATTTCCAGAAGTTCCTTTGAATGTTTAATAAACCATCTTTTCTCAAAGGAGAGATGTCTTTCTTTATAAACTGATTTAAATGCATTCCCTGTATAAATGTAATCCTTGGTCAATATAAAAATATTTAATAATGATGATAATAATTAATAATGCATATCTCATCACTGTATTTGAAACTTTAAGGTAATTTAGCCTATTTCAGATCTATCCCAGAAATATAACACTTTTGTTTTGCAAAAGTTAAACATACGTTTTTGTTTCAGCCACAAGATTTGGATGAGAATTATTAGAATAACTTGGTCTGAAAATCCAATAGTTCAATTACCCAGGCGTAATCTTTGTTATTGATCCGTGTGCGTAATCTGCGTGGTGCGTGTTGTTAGCATTAGCGTTAGCATTAGCATTAGCGTTAGCATTAGCGTTAGCATTAGCGTTAGCATTAGCGTTAGCATTAGCGTTAGTGTTAGCATTAGTGTTAGCATTAGCGTTAGCATTAGCATTAGTGTTAGCATTAGCGTTAGCGTTAGCATTAGCGTTAGCAGTGTGTCTTGGTTGCTGGGCGACGGGAGCGGCTCCGTGGGCTGGGCCTGTCCCATTTCGCCAACGGCCATGCTGTCCTCAGAGGCTGGTTCGAAGGCTGCAGCCTTCACAGCCTTCGAGGCACCGGCCTTTGAGGATGCAGACCCCGAAATGGAACACGGCTAGTAAAGCGTTCAGCAGACTCACACTTACCCGTGTGATGCTTCACCTTGTTGCGGACTGTGTGGGGGAAGGACTACGCCGAATCTTCTTCAGTGCTCTTGGACTTTTAGAAGGAGTTGCGCGTTTTCGTTTGTCACCAGATCCAGATGAATCCTCTGTTGTTGTTTCAGTAGTATTTCCTCGTCTTGTTGCCATTTGCGAAATATGGTTAGGTCCCGTTCCAAGACCAGGTTTACACGAGGCTTGCACATTCTAATCGATCTATAGATGATTTGCAGTGACGTCACTCGCAACATGTGCTTTTGTTTATACCGCCATCTTGGACTTATAATTTGAGGAATATTTCTCTTATATTTCAATATTCAGACAAAAAATACAAGTGCATCTCACAACAGCCAACCACAATATCGCCAGTTACATCTTATCATCACAGGATATATAATGAATTCATATACTGAAAATGCTCAGTGTGATATCACAATCATTTATCACAATCATGATGGTGATATCACACCTCGTTGACCAGTGTACTATCTAATTATTACGTAAACTGACTGCTAAAATTGGACACACTGCCTGTCAGGGACAATTACACATTTACACACATGGGCAATATTTTTCACTAACAATTTAAGATGTTTTTTATATATTATTAATTACCGATACCATATAATGATATCCAATACATACAGAATGGCCACTGTAACCAGAAAAAAATACAAGTTATGAATATGTAAGTTCAAAAATATTTAACCATTTCAGGTGAAAGGAGTTTACTGTTGGCGACCAGTCTTTCCTTTTCACAGCAGCAACCCACTTGCTACGTCTCTCCTCGTCAACAAGGAAGTGATAGAAACGGAGTCCAGATTCTTTAGTTTGACGGCTCTTACACCCAAAAGCACAACAATGAAAAACCATTTTGGCCACAATAATAAAAAAAATGTTTGAGAAAGAAATCAATGTAGGCTAGATAAAGTAAAACGTCAAATTATCGATACTTTTTCTCCTGACACTTCGTAAAGTTCGCGGTGTGGGCGTGGGGCACCGTGTTGGATTTTGCCGTCCAATAGGGGGGCGTTCCAAGATGGCCGAGTAAGTAGCTGCTTACTGCCGACCTCAGCAAAGGTAAACTTGGAATACGGTAAAAATACCGCTTCAGCTCGGACTATTTCACGATCTTTCTGGGTTCAACTAAAAAAGGACATAAGCTGTATAGTGTTAAAATGTCAAATCCAGGTTACAAGCGACCTGCGGGCAATGCCCGAACAAAACTACTGCTAGCAGCTGATGCTAACCACGCGGCTGTGGCTATAAACCCACTAATAAACAACTGCCATGATTACACGGGAGTTTCGCTTACTCTTCCAACAACGGAGGAAATGATAGAGGAGTTTCCACCGCTTCCCATCTCACCCAGCCAGTCCCCGGCACCAAAAAAAGCGATGCAATCCAAAGAAGAAAATGTGGATGTTGTCGAAGCCCTGTCGAAACTGATAAACAAGAGAATGGATGATCTTGTGCTGCAGATTGACGGTATAAGAAAAACTGTTGACTTCGCATGTGAGGAGATAAAGGAGGTCAAAGGTAGAGTTGGCACTTTGGAGCAAAAATTCTCCAAAGAGGAGACACGCATGGATACACACCAACAAAGAATCACAGACCTTGAAAGATACTCCCGACGATGGAATCTCAGGCTATTTGGGGTCAAAGAAGTAGAAAACGAAGACGTATGGAAGATTGCTGTAGAAATCTGCCAGGCTGTCCTGCCTGAATACAAAATCCGCCTCCGTGACACCATTGACACCGTGCATCGCGTCGGTCCCAAGCGCCCAAACAGCACCAGACCCAGAGCTATCATCATCCAGTTCATCTCCCGTGTGTCCAGAGATAGCCTGTGGAAAGCAGCGAAGACATCGCCATACCTGAAGGAGAACCACAACCTGAAGTTTGCGGAGGATCTCTCAAAAGAAGACAGAGAACGCCGGAGCAAACTGTGGCCCATTATTGAAAAGGCTCGCAAGGATAATAAAAGGGCCTACTACATCGGATGCCGAGGTTTTGTTAATGGGAAAGAAGTTTTCCCTTCCTCAGAATGAAAAGAATCACAGTAAAATGATAATAGATCCTACTATATGACACAGCCAACTAGACTTGGATTGTTGCCTGCACTGAATATGTATGTTTTGGTTCCTGAAAAATCAGTGCTTATTCGTGTTTGTTTTCTCTTTATCTCAGCACTTTATTTTTATACCTGAGTACCAGAGCTATTTTGAAAAATAAGAACAAAGAATTTTACCAAATTGCAGTTAAGTGTAAATTTGTAAAGGTCGGTCCCTTAACAAGGTTAGTTACCTACTAAGCATTTAAAAATATTCTTGAATTGTTCAAATTCCGTTTGTTCTCAACACTGTCATTTTCCATTGTTTCCCTTAATGCCAGGGGGTTAAGACAAAATTGTAAACGTAAAGCCTTGTTTCTGTTTGCTAAAAAATTTAAAACTGATTTCTGTTTTTTTCAAGAAAGCCATTCTGTGCCTGCTGATGTAAACTTCTGGAAGTCCCAATGGGGTAACGATACTTGGTATTCACATGGTTCGGAGAGGTCAGCTGGGGTCACAACTCTCAAAGGTACTTTTAGGGGTTCTGTTCTACAATCGGATTGTGATTCCTCAGGACATTACATTTGTCTCGTAATTGAATACAATCACTCAATCTTTTTAATTATCAACCTTTATGGTTACAATACCAAATCTGAAAATGAGAATTTAATTGACTTATTAGATACAAAGATCACTTTTTTGCTTTCTAAATATCCCAATTTATTTCTGTTAATAGGAGGAGATTTTAATGTCTCGTTAAATGACACTATTGATAGATGGCCCCCAGCACAGCGATTCAAAGGTAATCTGAAGATGGAAGCATTTATGGATAAATTTGATATAACTGATATTTGGAGAGAGAAATTAACTGATATTTCATTTACCTGGAGTAACCTTTCTGGTTCAAGGAAATCACGAATTGATTATTGGTTGATCTCGAAATGTCTATCCAGGGAGAGCATTACGGTCAATATCCTTATGACACCTCTTACTGACCACAGGGCAATATATATTAGTCTGCAGTTTTCTGAATCTAATGATACTTTTAGATCTTCATATTGGAAATTAAATTGCTCACTCTTGGCTCATACAGCTGTAAGAGATGAAATTAGACGGTTAATAAAGTTTTTTACAAACAAGGCTAGCATTGAGAAATCCTACTGTACAAACTGGGAACTTTTAAAATTTGAAACGGGCAAGTTTTTGAGGCAGTATGGGGCCAAGATATCCAAGTTAAAGGCAGCAGAAGAAGAAAAACTAATTGTTCAAATTTCTTCAATATATCAACTTTCCCCTAATGAAGTCTCAGAGGAGGATAAACTGCAACTAAGAATCTTTCAACTTAAACTTGACGAACTTTATCGCCAAAAAGTGGAAGGAGCCTTTATTCGGTCAAGAAAAAGATGGATAGAAGAGGGAGAGCAGAATTCTGCTTATTTTTTCCGCTTAGAAAAACACAGATCTAATACTAATTCTATTCATCAATTAAACGTAAATGGTAAAGTCACCAACGATACAAAAATCATCTCTCAGTTTTGCTCAAATTTTTACTCAGAATTATATGAATCAAAATTTGATGCAGAAGTTGCTTACTAATTTCTCGACTCTATAAAAAATATTAAAGTGATTAAAAATACAGACAAATTTTACTGTGACAGCCCCTTCACAGAAGAAGAGATACTGAAATCTATTAATTTTCTCAAAAACAACAAATCTCCAGGCACTGATGGCTTGGTAGCCGAATTTTATAAATCATTCTCTTCTGATTTAGCACCATTTCTGTTACAGGTCTATAATGAAAGTATTGAAAAAGGCACTCTCCCCCCAACCCTTACTCAATCACTTATTACGTTAATCCCCAAACCTAAAAAGGACACACTTAATATAGACAATTGGAGACCGATAAGCCTCTTGAATAACGATAATAAAATAATGGCATTATTACTGGCTAGAAGAATTAAAGAAGTTTTAGATGATATTATAGACGAGACACAGTCTGGATTTATGACTAACAGGCATATCTCCAATAACATTAGACTTGTTTTAGACATTTTGGACTACTCAGACCTAATAGTTGAAGACTCTTTTATCCTCTTCTTGGACTTCTACAAAGCCTTTGATTCGATTGAACATGAATTTATTTTTCTTTCACTCAAAAAATTTGGTTTTGGAGATTTCTTCTGCAACACTATCAAGGCTCTATACTCCAATGCAAACAGTTCTATAAGAATGAAACATGGTACAACAGCTCGGTTTTATCTAAAGCGAGGGGTACGCCAGGGATGCCCGATTAGTCCTTATCTTTTCCTGCTTTGTACTCAAATTCTTGCCTCTCACATTACTAATAGTTCTATGAAAGGTATAAATATAGCTGATAGAGAGGTTATAATCAGTCAGTTAGCAGATGATACCACAATCTTTCTTAAAAATGCAAATCAGATACCAATTACCCTACAAATAATTGATACATTTTCTAAAGCTTCGGGTCTGATTTTAAATTTAAATAAATGTCAGTTATTACCTGTCAAAAAATGTAGTGAACGGAGTATCTGTAATATAACTGTTAAAGATAAAGTAACCTATTTAGGCCTGTCCATTTGTAAAGATCAAAAAAGTAGAACTATTTAGAATTTTCCTCCAATTATCAAAAAAACACAATCCAAATTAAATCAGTGGCTACAACGAGATTTGAGTTTAAGAGGAAGAGTACTGCTTTCAAAAGCGGAGGGTTTATCTCGACTAACCTATGCAGCTATTTCCTTGTATGTAGACAATAAAACTTGTAAGGATGTTGATCGAATGCTCTTTAACTTTCTTTGGAAAAACAAAACGCACTATATTAGAAAGAGTGTAGTTATGAATGACTATGAACATGGTGGACTTAACGTATTGGATTTTACTACTCTAAATAACACATTCAAAATTAATTGGGCAAAACATTTTCTTAAAAACCCTGTCTCTATTTGGAACTTTATCCCCCATTATATATTCTCTAGATTTGGTGGTTTCAAATTTGTTTTAAGTTGTGACTACAATGTAGAAAAGCTCCCAGAAAAGCTCTCAAATTTTCACAAACAAGTTCTCTTAGCATGGTCCCTAATATATAAACACAATTTTACACCTCACACATACCTCATTTGGAACAATAAGAACATATTGTATAGGAATAAGTCAATATTTTTTTCTAATTGGGTTGAGAAACGAATTATCCTTGTGAGACAATTGATAAATAAAAATGGGCACCTTATGTCCTTCTCAGAATTCTTAAATGCATATAATTTCACTGCTACTCCAAAAGAATATGCTACACTATTTAATGCAATACCGGCAGGTATCTTAATGTTATTTAGAAGACCTCAAGCAAATGTACCATTTGTCTCTCTCCCCAATCCTATGGATACAAACATAGGGAAAATTTGTCTGACAAACTGTAAAAATAGTAATAGAAATATTCGTGCATTATTTCAAAGAGAATCTATATCTGTTCCACATGTGGTTTTTTACTGGAATACATTTGTCAATGATATTAATTGGAAAAAGGTATGGACAATTCCTAACAAGTTTCTTGTAACAAATAAGGTAAAAGAAGTCTCATTTAAAATCCTTCATAAATTTTACCCTGCAAGTCAGTACATGACAAAGTTCAAAAAGGACATTGATGTGAACTGCTGCTTTTGTGAAAGACACCCTGAGAGCGTACAACACCTCTTCTGGACCTGCTCATACTCTGCAGCCTTCTGGAAAGATTTGAGTAGATTTGTCAATGAAAAGCTCTACTCGGACTTCACGATAAAATGGGAAAATGTCATCTTTTGTTTTTTTAGAAGACAAAAAAAGGAAGATGTATTCTTTATCATAAATTTGTTACTCATCCTAGCTAAATTTTATATCCACAAATGCAAGTACAGTAAACAAAAACCAAACTTTAGACACTTTTATAATGACACACTAGCTTATATAAAATTAATTAGTTCCTCACTAAACAAAAAGGCTACAAAAACAATTTATATTTGTACCACTTACAAATTGTTTGAATGTATGTAATATTATATGTATTCATATATGTATATTTATATATGTTATTTTTTATATACCCCCTGGCACCTGTTATACTATTTTATTATCATATATTGTTGTATGTATACTTTAATACATACTGTATATTGTTAAATATTGTTAAATTAATAAAAAAAAAAAAAAAAAGATTTTGCCGTCCAATATGGCGTCGTGAACAAAAGTCATGTGATGCGTGACGTCACCTGCAAATAATCTATTTAACTAATGCAAGACCCAAGTTCACAAGTCTTTGCAACAACGGTGAGCTTCGTGACTTATAAAAGTTTCCAGTTACACCACGTCTCATGTTTTTACCGCAACAACGACACACGTCATTTACAGCGATCTCTGTAGCGCTGGCCATGTTGAATTAGCTCTTCTTCTTCGCTACTGTTACAACTGTGTTTATTTACTTTCTCACTGAAGATTCTCTTATCACTTTGCCGACGTCACGTCCGCCCTGCTCTGATTGGTTCACTTCGCTGCCCGTTAGCTCTTCTCTGATTGGTTCACTTCGCTGCCCGTTGGCTCTTCTCTGATTGGTTCACTTCGCTGCCCGTTAGCTCTTCTCTGATTGGTTCACTTCGCTGCCCGTTAGCTCTTCTCTGATTGGTTCACTTCGCTGCCCGTTGGCTCTTCTCTGATTGGTTCACTTCGCTGCCCGTTGGCTCTT
Source organism: Taenioides sp. WSHXM2023 (assembly GCA_029959045.1). NCBI lineage: Eukaryota > Metazoa > Chordata > Actinopteri > Gobiiformes > Gobiidae > Taenioides > Taenioides sp. WSHXM2023. Next base: position 34,782,778 of record CM057089.1, read on the forward strand.
CTCTGATTGGTTCACTTCGCTGCCCGTTAGCTCTTCTCTGATTGGTTCACTTCGCTGCCCGTTAGCTCTTCTCTGATTGGTTCACTTCGCTGCCCGTTAGCTCTTCTCTGATTGGTTTACTTTGCTGTCTGCTCGTTGTTGCCCGCCCAGGAAAATTTGCATCAAAATGAAATGAAATATCCACCTGAATTCAATATGGAGACAAAAAGTGACTAAACTCTGATGAAATGTCCCATAAACCTCTGTTCTCTGCTCTGTTCTAAAGTTTCCTCATCACAAAAGACCTGGAGTTGTGTTTTGTTTCATTCACACATGTGTAACCCGCATTAAATAGAGACTTTTATTTTGGCAGGTCCACTTCCTGTTGCGCTGTGTCTGTGGCAAACTTCACTTAAAGTACTAAAACTACGCATTTCACCCAAGCCTCAAGGTGAGCCTTTTGCCGCTATACAAGTAAAAAACATTCAAAATTACACCCGTGTAAACTGTCGCTAAAATGTTTTATTAAGCAAGGGCTTTAATGCCCCTTTCAAATCCCCCCTAGCGCCTCCGTACATATTTACCTGTCGGGCCGTGCGCGGAGTGTAGCTTTAGCCCGTGGAAATCAAGGTAAATACTTTTACAGTACTTATATTTATTTACTATAAAGAAGCCGAATTGTAGGCAACACTTTAATTTAACTGAAAGTTAAATACATGGGACCGTTTGTAATGATTTTTGCCTAGTTTGAATATTTTATTTGGCTAACGCTAAATTGCCTGAGGAGTTCCGTATGCTATCGGAACTAATTAAAATGTAGCTACGTGTTTATTTATTTATGAACTGTGCCTGAGTATTTTGACCAGTATTTGGAATTAACATTTTGATTATTACAAGCAAGTGCACTTGTTTTAAATGATGTGATTGAAGGTTTTTGATTGATATAGTAATTGAGTGTCAATACATGGTTTATTTAACTAATTCAAATGAATTTTTGGTTTAATTCTAGGATGAATAATTATATTAATTATAAATCATTATTCATTTAATTATTCATACCTGGTTAATGGTTAATGCCATGATTATGTATATTTTTCCCTTGTATTTTACACATGCATTGATTTAATTTGTTCATATTGGATTACATTATAATAATAACAATGTGACATATTTTGAATGAAACACTTATTTGTGTTTTTGGCCTTCTAGGTCAGGTTTTTTTTTTTTTTTTTTTTTAATGGATGGAATCCACTTTAAATACTCAACAAACCACCAGATGGCGAGCTAAACAACTGTGCGGTAGGGCAACTCTCAAGTTGGATTATGCCAATTACGATTCTGAAACTGGATTTTACCCTAATGAACTCTTGTGAAAAGAAACTGTTTATTTTTGTTTAACAAAATAAAAAAATGGAACTCGAAGTTTTGTGTTTTTTGTTTATAATTTAATTTGCTTCTCACTTTAATATACATATATAATAATTTGTGTAGAATCCCTCAGTCGTCCAGGTAGAATCCATAGCAAAAGGAGAAATTTAATTTTTTAAGTTTCCGAAAAACTACAGAGGATCTTCAGACAACATGAAATCCCAGTCTATTTCAAACCCACAAACACTTTAAGACAAAAACTGGTCCATCCTAAGGACAAAACACCGAGCCACAAACAAAGCAATGTGGTCTACTCCATTCAGTGTAGTGAAGACTGCAGGGGGCGCTACACTGGAGAAACAAAACAGCCACTTTACAAAAGGATGTATCAACACAGACGGAAAAACCAGGGTGGGCCGCAATCTGCCGTACATCTCCACCTAAAAGGACCTCAGTCTGCCGTACATCTCCACCTAAAAGGACCTCAGTCTGCCGTACATCTCCACCTAAAAGGACCTCAGTCTGCCGTACATCTCCACCTAAAAGGACCTCAGTCTGCCGTACATCTCCACCTAAAAGCCACAGGCCACTCCTTTGAGGACAGTGAGGTCCAGATCTTGGCCAGAGAAAAGAACTGGTTTGAGAGGAGGAGTTAAAGAGGCTATTTTTGTCAAGAAAGAGAATCCTTCCTTGAACAGAAATGGAGGTCTCAGACATCATTTGTCTCCATCTATAACTCTATCCTCAAACCTAAATCAAAACAAACTGGGAAAACAATGGGACTAGCCAGGACATGTCCAGAGGTGTGAAAACACCATCATGGCCCTGAATGGATCTGCTAACTACTCCCCCACTCCCACTGCATATTGAATAGACTCACATGACTAACAGAAACTGTAAATAAATATGTGTTGTCTCAGAGTAATTTTCATTGTAATTAAGCTCCTCCCTTCAGGCAGATATAAAGCAGTGTCCACCAGCATCTGACCAGAACTGAAGAAGCAGCTTGGATGAGCTGAGAAACGTATTCGACCAAATAAACTCTGTCCAGTTGACAAATAAAATTTCTCCTTTTGCTATATATAATAATTACAATATTGTTGTCTGGTTTTCATTCACACCTCGGGCTCCTTCAAAGAACCACTCTTCTGTTCCTACTAATATTCTTATCCACAGTCATATTGCCTTAAAATTAGCGTTACACATAATTAACACACAAACCCTGTAGACTTAGCACGAGTTCTTCTCTCAAACTGAAAACACTCTGTTCCACCTTGTGATGTCATCATGTGGTGATACAGGAAGTGCTCCACTGTGTTTTTAAACTCCACACACCTTCACTAGAATCATTTGGATCATTTCAGTCCTGGAATTGCCGATCTCGACTGAACTAAAGGTAAAAGGAGCTGTTCACTTGAAAACTACCACTTGATGACATCACAAGGTGGAACAGAGCGTTTGGAGCTTTGGAGATGTAGACAGACTAATAATAAAGAGTTCCTCAAACATGTGAATGAAACAAACACAACTCCAGCTCAGTTTGTGACAAGGAACATCAGAACATGACTTGAAGCTCACAGTCAGTCTGTGTGATATTGGATCTTAAACATATTTATCTGTACTTTTGTCAGCTCTGGTCCTCTTTCTGCACATTCTGCTCAAACATCTGCTTTGGGTTCAGTCTGTTTTGGATTTGCTTGTAGAGAACAGCGCCCCCCACAGGACTCTGAGTGTCTTTGTGCAGACATACAGACTCAGAGCAGCTAACGCTAGCAGGAACGCGGCTACGTCCAGGCAGTAGTACTGGAGCTTGGAGAGTTTGTAGGACTCTGAGACCAGATGTTTGGCTCCTCCGTGTCTCATAACAAACTCGATCCAGAACATGGCTCTGTCCAGAGGTTTGAGTGGCTGGTCTCGGTGCAGAGCTGACAGACGCTTCATGTTCTCTCTGTATTTTGGCTCGTACAGAACCTCCTTCAGAGCCTCCAGGAACACCTCTCTGTTCACCGTGGAAATATCTAACACTTTGGCCACTCCTCGCACCTGCATCCTGAAGAAGTTGTCCTGCTGGTCGAACATGAGCGGCAGCCCCACCAGAGGCACGCCGTGGTGGATGGCCTCTTGGAGACCGTTGGTTCCTCCGTGGGCCACGAAGAGCCGGGTCTGCGGATGGGCGAGGAGGTCCGTCTGCGGGAGCCAGTTCACCAGCAGAGTGTTGTTCCCCAGAGTGGAGGGTCTCCTGCCTTTGTGTCTCCAGAGGATCTTCTGAGGCAGCTGAGCGAACGCCGCTGCCACCTCCTCGCTGATGTCATGGGGCAGCTCAGCCACGAGCGTCCCCAACGTCATAATGATGACACCATGTTCTCCGGCGCTCTGCACAAACGCCTCCAGCTCCGGGGACAGGGCTTTGGGCTCTTTACACTGGAACCCCGACATGTAGACCACGTTGGGCATGGTCGGCCGAGGGAACTCAAAGGTGAAGTCGTTCCTCATGAGCCAGATGTCGGCCGACTGGAACAGCTCCATGTAGTGGACCTCAGGCCCGAAGTGTTTGTGCACGAAGGGCTTGTAGTTTGGGTCAGTCACATACCAGATCTGAAAGCGTGTGAAGAAGAACATCAGCATGTTCTGGAGGCGCTGGAGGAAGTTCATGCGGTCGGTGAGTTGGCCCATGGGGATGGGCACATAGGACAGCGGCGAAGGCGCGATGGTGAGGTGCCCCTCCCCCTGCACAGTCCAGCGCACGTTTAGCACCAGCGGCAGCTTTAGCTTGTGTGCTAGCAGCACGCCTCCCCCGATGGCCGGGTCCGTCAGCATCAGGTCATAGCGCGCGTCCCTCAGCTCCTGCATCAGTGTCTGGTTCTCAAACACTTTCTCCAACATCGCCACAATCTGACGGTTCATCTCGTAAAACGACTGTACGATCTCCAGCTCCAGAGCCACGAGTGTCCACATGGAGGCGCCCTCGCGTCGCAGACGCATCAACTTGGCAGCGAAGGGGGCGAACTGTTTCTCGCTGAAGCCGGCGGAGGCATTTATGGTGATGGAGCGATAGAACGGAGCCTTCGCCTTTATGTACCAGGTGTCCAGGGAGCGGAGCACTGTGACCTCATGACCCCGAGCGTGAAGCTCCTCCAGAAGAACCCTCATGTTCACCCAATGAGATCCGTCCAGAGGAAACACCAGCACCTTACCCCCCAAGACAGGACAGGAGCACAGACAGGTGCAAAGCAGCGGCAGGAGCAGCCGGAGGAGCATCGTGACCCTGAGGAAGACACACACAGGAAGTGTTTTACTATTATAGCCACAGCTGCCCTGGGACAGACTGACGCCTCACACCACAGTCACACTGGGTACTGTGGCTGAAGTGTCTTGCTCAAGGACACAATGGCAGGTGAGACTAGTATCGTAACAGGTGTTTTGGTTGTTGGATGCACAATTCCCTCCTCGAGGTGAGGAGGTGTCTTGCCCAATGACACAAAGGTACGGCGGTCACAATCGTGTCCGTTATTGATTTAAAGATTCGGTTTAAACTGTAACTTGGTCTCACTCCTGTGGACTCTGGGTGAACTCTGCTGACCTGGACTATAGCGCCCCCTGTGGACTGAGAGTGAACTGTAAACTCTGGTGACCCTGGACTAGGACTAAACCAGGAGTAGACCAGGACCAGGATTAAACCAGGACTAAACCAAGAACAGGACTGAAGCAGGAACAGGACTAAACCAGGACTGACCCAGGACCATAACCTGGTTTAAAAATGTTCTTTGCATTTTTCAGACAGAATATGTAAAATCTTCTTCAAACCTCAAAAAATGTCAGATTTTTGCTCCAGAACTTCCAAACATTTCCTGGAAACCGCAGTAAACAAACGAGTCTGGTCCACAAACCCTCTGGAGGTTCTGAAAATCCACATCTGGAAGCACTGGACTGGAACCAACCCAGTTACACAACATCTGCAAAGAGTCCTCAAAAAGAAACTGAACCAGGACTGAGCCGGTCTATAAACCAGGATTAAACCACATCTTTATAGGAATTAAACAAGGACTAAACCAGGTCTAAACTAGGACTTAATTAAGCAATAATTATACCTATTAAACAAACCTGCTCTGAAGTACTTACAGTGCGCTGTCTGCAAAGTGAGTGAGGGAGAGGAGGACTGAACCAGGACTGAACCAGGACTGAACCAGGACTAAATAAAGGGATAGAAGAAAGAGGGAGGCAGGTAGAGGGGGAGGGAGTTGTGCGTTCACAGACTTGTGTGTATCTGGTGTGTTTATATAACACTAAACCCTCGTCCTCGGGGAGAGAGGGGAACAAAGAGCAGGAAATGGACCAAAGGACAGGAACTTTAGACCGTAGTTATTAAAATGTATTGCTTACATTTACACACATTGCTTACATTTGATAAAAATATAAACATTGTAAATGTTTTCTAAGACTAAGTTGAAAAAGCTCAGGCACTCAAAAAGTACAAAATAGTGAAAAGCTTTTATCACGCCAGCGTGTTTTGGCCCTTTGGCCTTCATCAGCGCAAACTCGAGATGGTTATCACACTGCACATTTAAAGTCAGAGGTGTAGGTCACATGTTCAGAGTGGGCTGGCCCACAGGCCCCTGGTGCATGATGGGACATGTAGGCAATTCCCAACAACCAATCCATAGAAAAATACAAAAGTGCTACAGATACAGCATGTATAATTTGTATAATATATTAGAGGTCTAATTTTAGACAATTTCATAAAGGCAAAGATGTTAAAAATAGGAACTGATTGCACATTTAAAGCTTGTGGTTTTAAAGGAAGGGGGAGAAATCCAACTCTCCACTGAGTCCTGGACATTGGGAAGCCTTGAGAGTGAAGATCCAGTAGGACTGTCTCTGTAGTAGTTTTGTCAGTCTGTCTCCTCTTATTGATTCGTTTGATTTTGAGGCTTTTACAGCGGCCGTGGTTGGGTTCTTTGTCGGGTTCTTTGTTGGGTTCTTTGTCGTGCAGGGCCAGGGCACACAGGGGGTCTCAGGTCCTTACAGCCTGTTTGTGTTCAGTTTTTAACTTTGCCTTTTGTTCGTCCGATGTAAAAACGACCGCATGGGCGTTTGAGTCAGTGTTAAAATGAATAACTGTCCTGATATCAAAACTTTGAGCTGATGTAATGTCCATGAAAGAGTCCGTCCTCTGTCCGTGTCCACAATAGGGACAGTTCCCACACCTGCAGCAGCCTCAGGGTCCGTGTGTTTTGTGTCAGTGGAGGCAGACGGATGTTCACCAGTTTGTCACTGAGTGTGGGGCTTTTCTGAAGCTGATGGTGGGGTTCTCTGGGAGAGCGTTTCTTAGGGCGCTGTCACTTTTTAATGTTCTCCACTTCTGTTTGATTATTTGTTTGGTTTGGTTTGCTTCAGTGTCATACTCAGTTACTGGATTAGGACTCTTCCTTTGGTTTCAGAGTCAGTAGTTCTTCTCTGTTGAGACTTTTGGCTCGATTGTCGGCTGAAGACACAGTGCATCTGTGTAGCCTCTGTTTTTGAATCTACAGCTCATGTCTTGGGCATTTTTTTCAAAATTAGACCGCCGTGGTCTTTGAAACTGACCAGAAGGGAAATTCTGCAGCGACTATGAGGGGTGAAAGCTGTCTGCTTTTAAAAATGTATTTCCATCAGCTCATTTTCTGAAATTGTACTGTGTAAATCCCCATCAAGGCCTTTATAAATATTTAAATAAAGGAAAAGTATTTCTGATAAGGAGAAGTCCAGACTGAGTTTGATATTGATGTTTGTATTATTCAAATATGAGTCAAACTCTAACAGTTCAGACCCAGACCACAGTAACAGAAAATCATTAATATAATGACGCCACCACAATATTTTATCCCAAAATGTGTTAAGATTTAAAAAGACATAGTTCTCCTCCCAAAAGGAGGACAGGTTAGCGTAATTGGGTGCAAATCATGCTCCCATTGCGGTGCCATTTTGTTGTTTATAGAGTTGTTGCTGAAACAGAAAGATGTTGTTTCTCAATGTCCATTCTGTCAGTTTGAATATACACTGTGTTCCAAATTCTTATGCAAATATTTTTCTCTGATTTTGCAAAATTGTCAATATAAATGACAGCCAACATAATTATCAAGTTGTCAACCTTTAGAACAATTCAAATGTTGAACAAACCTCCCAATGAAAACAGGATTTTATCAAAAATAAAAACTTAAATTCACTGTTCCAAATTATTCTGCACATCAGAGTTTCAAACCATGTTACTGTTGTAAAGAACTGAAAATGTTCATTAGTTTATTTTTCAGTTAGAAGCATTTGCATATTACTGAAATCCAAAGTTCTTTAATCCAAACATCTGAACAGGTCCAGTTCCATTTGAACATTGGACCCTTATTTGACAGGAGCTTCACAATTCTGCATCCACTGAACTTGTGAGTTTGTGGAGAGTTTCTGCTTGAATTTCTTTGCAGGATGTCAGAATATCCTCCCAGAGCTGCTGTTTGGATGTGAACTGCCTCCCGCCCTCATAGATCTTTCACTTGAGGAGCTCCAGAGGTTCTCAATAAGGTTGAAGTCAGGGGAGGATGGGGCCACACCATGAGTTTCTCTTCTTTTATGCCCATAGCAGCCGATGATGCAGAGGTGTTCCTCAGAGCATGAGATGGAGCATTGTCCTGCATGAAGATGATTTTACTACAGAAAACACGGTTCTTCTTTTTGTACCATGGAAGAAAGTGTTCAGTCAGAAGCTCCACATACTTTACAGAGGTCATTTTCACACCTTCAGGGGCCTTAAAGGGCCCGACCAGCTCTCTCCCCATGATTCTGACCCAAAACATGAGTCCACCACCTCCTCGCTGACGTCACAGCCTTGGGACATGGTGTCCGTCCACCAACCGTCCACCACTCCATCCATCTGGACCATCCAGGGTTCACGGCTCTCATCAGTGAACATCTGGGCCCCTGGAGCCGTTTCTGCTTGTGAGCTTTGTTTAAGGGAGGTCCAATAGAAGGTTTATGCAGAACTGCAAACCTCTGGAGGATCCTACACCTTGATGTTCTCTGGACTCCAGAGGCACCAGCAGCTTCAAATACCTGTTTGCTGCTTTGGCATTTTAGCAGCTGCTCTCTTAATCCGATGTGTTTGTCTGGCAGAAACTTTCCTCATTGTGGCTTTATCTGCACGAATCCGTGTGACTCTGAATCAGATACAAATCTCTTAATAGTTCGATGATCAGGCTTAAGTTTTGGTGAAATATCGAAGGTTTTCAAACCTTGTCCAAGGTTCAACTATTTCACTCTTTAAACTTCTTAGGTTCTTTTAAAAGACAATACAGTAACTTGTATTTACCTTGTTGACATGTTTCGGCTGCTGCTGCGAGCCATCTTCACAAATGTATTTCACTCTTTTCAGCACTAGATCCTTTTTCTTTCCCTTGTTTGAAAATGTTGCTCTGCTTAATAATGTGGAACGTCCTTCAGTGTTTTTCCTTTAACTGGACTCAACTGTAAACTCACTGAACCGGGACTGAACCAGGACTAAACCAGGACTGAACCAGGACTGAACCAGGACTAAACCAGGACTGAACCAGGACTAAACCAGGACTGAACCAGGACTAAACCAGGACTAAACCAGGACTAAACCAGGACTGAACCAGGACTAAACCAGGACTAAAACAGGACTAAACCAGGACTGAACCAGGACTGAACCAGGACTAAACCTAAGTCCTTCTTCAGTGGTTTTTCCTTTAATTGGACTCACCTGTAAACTCACTGGCTCAGGTGTTTGAGACACAACAAGACCATCCATGAGTTTCACTGGGAAAACTAAACATTTGACATTTGACACTTAAACACTGTTTGGAGAATTATTTGGAGCACTGTGTAAATCCAGCAGGGGGCATTGTCTCTGGAGTCCTCCTTTTTAGGTACTATTCAAGTGCCATTAGTCCATCTTTATGATCAATGTTAGTGTATAAAGATTCTACATCCATAGTCACGATATCCTTCTCCAATGTTTTGAATCAGTTTCAGTTTATTTAACACTTGAGTGCTGTCTTGGACAAAGGAAGACAAGCTACAGACAAAAGGTTTAATATGAAAATCTATAATATGTATTTGAACAAAGGTTTGGTGAGTGACTCATTCCCACTAATTATGCGTCTCCTTGGTGGGTTTTCTATATTTTTATGAACCTTTGAGAGCATATAAAATGATGGAATATGTGGGTTCTTACAAAGTAGAAAGTCATGGTTCTGTTCTTTAGCATGTGCCATAAGGCTGTGAGTTCAGTTATGAGCTGGTCTAGTGGGTTTGACTTTATGGAAACGTAGTACTCACTGTTAGTTAGCTGTCTCTTGGCTTCTGTGATGTACTGTTCCCTTCCCCACACCACCACAGCTCCACCTTTATCAGCTCGTTTAATGACTATTTTTCCGTTTGTAGATAACCAGTCCAGTGCCTTATATGACAGGTTATAGGAGGGTCTCTTTGTTGAAATGAAGACATTTGGGCAGATGTAAGGGGGGATGCCAGATTCATTTATCACTTATTCGTTCTGCTCCTGGTGTACCGGTACTGGCTTGTACCGGTACACCAGGCTTCTACTGGTACACCTGGTCTTTTGTGTAGGCGCCTCAGTCCGGTTGTCTCTTTTTGGTCTTGAGTCTAAAAAAATACTTGAGAGCTGCTCTTCTACTCCCAAGCACGATTTTCTAAGACCTTTTATTAATATTTAATAGAGAGTTTAGTTTGTTTGGGTTAATGTTCTTGTCTCCACTGAGCCGTGTTTATAATCTGAGCCGTCGTTGTTATGGAAACGTATTTACACCAAACACAAAGCTTCTGTCAGACTGAAACTGGACCAAAAGGAAACTTAGGCCCAATCTCAATTGTCCCCCTTGGCCCTCTGTCTTAGCCCTACCCCTCTGTTGTGCGCGTTCACGAGAGACAGAGGGGTGTCCCAATACTCTTTTCTGTAAGTGCGAGGGCTAAGGGGAAGGGCTGTTCTACCCCTCTGAACAGAGCGTTTTCAGATGCACCCTTTGTGCAAAGGGGGTAGGCGTGGCTTAACGCAAGTCGGAGCAAAAACCAACACGGAAATCGGGAAGTGTCGAGCAATCGGGAAGGAATTGGACAAATGTGAGTATTTGCACTCAAGAACCTCATAAAAAGTTGTATAAAACTGTAGTAACTTTTGAAAAGTTGTAGGTATACTCATGGCGCCTGCATTTACGCTTTCTGACATATACGGCTTATCGTAACATGCCCGGTTAGAACTATACGCTTGTTACGGTAGAATGTGTAAAGTATTACGAACATGCATGGCCTAAAAGAACTATATACGCATATATGTGAGACTAGAATGTGTCAAATATATCGCTGTATTTCGCCTCGTAACTCGTCTCATGCGCTTTTAGAACTATACACATGTTACGGTAGAATGTGTAAAGTATTACGAACATGCATGGCCTAAAATATTATTGTTTCGTTTGGCCTTGTAAATTATCCCCTATTTATATTAAAAATGACATGTTATTAATCACATCTGTATTTTGTTTAGAAATGTCTTGTAGGAGGCTGGACTTGTTGGAGTTGTGTCAGCCCAACAAGCTTCAAAAAAGTGGGAGAATTTGAAAATAAAATATAAGGTATATTACATTCTATAATATTTGTAGGTACCAGAACAACTATATATGTTTATGACTATGTATTAATTTAGTTTTCTTTTTTGTGTGTACCAGGCATCCTCTACAACTCCGTCCACCTCTGCAGCATTTTAATTTTGTGTTACAGTTGATTAAAATTTGATTTACATATGTTGTACAGAGTATAGTAATTTTAACAAATTAAAAAATTAAAAAAACATTTGACTTTTTGCAAAGTTCATTTAAAACAAACTCAAAAGGAGCACAATACTTCAAAACTTTAAAAATAATGTCATATTGTTGCGACTGCAAAGGGGTGTCCCATTTCTAAGGGTTTAAAACACACCCCTTTGCCTTACCCTCTGTTTAAAGACAGAGGGGCAGGGCTAAGGGGTAGGGCTAAGACAAAGACAGAGGGCTAAGGGGGAGAATTGGGATTGGGCCTTAGACTTGGACAAACTTTATTGATCCACAAGGGAAATGATTTGGACATAGTCGCTCAAACATCACAATATAATATAATAACAGAGTAACAAAAATAGATGGTGTAGCAAAAAGAGCAAGAGACACGTGTCAAATGAGACAAAATTATAAAAATAAATGTATATGTACAAATCAAAATAAAATATAAAAATAAGTAATAAAATATAAAATAAACTATAAAATCACAGGTATAAACAAGAGACAAGAACGACAGTGTAAATACTCTGCTGATTGACAGGGCAGAAGGTTATCTGGTACTTAAGATTGAGTTGTTGTACAGTTGTAGGGAGTATTATCTCCTCTGTCCCTCTATAGTCTGGTGCAGTGGGTGAGTTGTTGTAGGGAGTATTATCTCCTCTGTCCCTCTATAGTCTGGTGCAGCGGGTGAGCTGTTGTACAGTTGTAGGGAGTATTATCTCCTCTGTCCCTCTATAGTCTGGTGCAGTGGGTGAGTTGTTGTACAGTTGTAGGGAGTATTATCTCCTCTGTCCCTCTATAGTCTGGTGCAGTGGGTGAGTTGTTGTACAGTTGTAGGGAGTATTATCTCCTCTGTCCCTCTATAGTCTGGTGCAGTGGGTGAGCAGGAGTGTCCATGATGGAGAGCAGTTTGTCCAGTGTCCTCCTGTCCCTCACTGTGACAAATGTCTCCAGCTCACAGCCGATCACGTGTCCAGATCAGTTTGTCCATCCGTCCATTGTCCCTTTTCCTGGTGCTGCTCCTCTAGCAGAGCCACAGAGAAGTCCAGAGTGATGTCCTCCACAGACTGGTAGAAGATCTCCAGTAACTTGCTGCAAACATTGAAAGACCTGAGCTTTCTCAGGAAGTAGAGTCTGCTCATGCTCTTCTTGTACACAGCATTACAGTTGTCCCTCCAGTCCAGCCTGTTGTTCACATGGACGCCAAGGTACTTGTAGCAGTCCACTATTTCCACATCCTGGCCCTGGATGGTAATGGGCTCCACAGGTGTCCTCTTCCTCCTAAAGTCAATCACCAGTTCCTTGGTCTTGTCAACGTTCAGGAGCAGATGGTTTGCCTGGGACATTCCACCAAGTTTGTAATCAGTGTCCTGTACTCCAGCACCGGTCCATCCCTGATACACCCTGCCACTGCAGGGTCATCAGAGAACTTCTGCAGGACCTGGAGCTGTACTGGAAATCAGAGGTGTACAGAGTGAACAGGAATGGCGACAGGACTGTACCCTGGGGGGCTCCTACATTACTGACCACAGTGTCAGACAGGGTGCTCCCTGTCACACGTACTGAGGGCTGCCTGACAGGTAGTCATTAATCCAGGAGACAATGGAGGAGCTGACACCCATCCTGAGCAGCTTCTCACTCATCAGAAAGGGCTGGATAGTGTTAAAAGCACTGGAGAAATCGAAGAACAATATCCTCACAGAGAGAGAACATTATCCAGGTGAGAGTGAGCCGCTGCAGAAGATCGATTAAAACATGAACATTATCCAGGTGAGAGTGAGCCGCTGCAGAAGATCGATTAAAACATGAACATTATCCAGGTGAGAGTGAGCCGCTGCAGAAGATCGATTAAAACATGAACATTATCCAGGTGAGAGTGAGCCGCTGCAGAAGATCCATTAAAACATGAACATTATCCAGGTGAGAGTGAGCCGCCGCAGAAGATCGATTAAAACATGAACATTATCCAGGTGAGAGTGAGCCGCCGCAGAAGATCCATTAAAACATGAACATTATCCAGGTGAGAGTGAGCCGCTGCAGGAGATCGATTACAGCATCATCCACACTAATGTGGGTCTGAGAGGCAAACTGTAGAGGATCCAGGGATGGTGCCACCAGGGGTCTGAGCTGAGCCAGAACAAGTCTCTCAAACACTTTCATGACATGAGATGTCAAAGCCACTGGTCTGAAGTCATTAAGTCCAGATGGAATAGGCTTCTTGGGCACAGGCACAATGCAGGAGGTCAACAGAAACAGAAGAGAGTCACCTGCTCTGCCCTCTGTTCAAAACACTGTCACATGATCCACAATCTCAGTCTCAGTTTGAATGAAACCAGGACTGGACCAGGACTAAACCAGGACTGGACCAGGACTAAACCAGGACTGAACCAGGACTGAACCAGGACTAAACCAGGACTGGACCAGGACTGAACCAGGACTGAACCAGGACTGGACCAGGACTAAACCAGGACTGGACCAGGACTAAACCAGGACTGAACCAGGACTGAACCAGGACTAAACCAGGACTGGACCAGGACTGAACCAGGACTGAACCAGGACTGGACCAGGACTAAACCAGGACTAAACTAAGACTAAACCTTGAGTATTCTCCTGCTGTCGTGTGTTCAGGTCTGGACACAGTGAGACAATCACACAGGCCTCCAGACAAAATCTCCTCTTCTTCTGCATAAAAACTGCTCTCACTGTAGTTTGGATCTGTACAAACATGTTCTGAAATGTCCCTGTGTGTCAGATGCTCTCCCTGTGTGTCAGATGCCCTCCCTGTGTGTCAGATGCTCTCCCCGTGTGTCAGATGCTCTCCCTGTGTGTCAGATGCCCTCCCTGTGTGTCAGATGCTCTCCCTGTGTGTCAGATGCCCTCCCTGTGTGTCAGATGCCCTCCCTGTGTGTCCATGTTCTGAAGTGTGATTCTTGTATTCATTTGTCAGTCTAGATTTCAGTCTTTTGTTGATTCTCTTCGTGTTTCCAATGTGAACTTTGAACAGAATCTTATTTTTAGAACATAAATCTCAAATCTGATCACAATCACAATGTTTGTCAGAAGAATCACAGTTAGAAATGTTTCCCAAACGGTCCAGCCCTGTGTGCTTCTCCTGCTCTGGAGCCACAGCTGCCCTCTGTGCACAAAGCAGGGTGGGAATCAGACCGCTAACCTTCTTGTGACATGTCCACCACTCTGCTGCCACCAGGACGCCCCCTGGTGGCAGTACCAGACCCTCACTCCTGAGTCCATCTTTTTACCCTGTGGCTCAAACACAAACGGTGAAAAAGGTGTGACAGTAAAATCGTTCACTGTGAAGGTAAAAGTCTTTTATCGCTCCATGGGACGAGCTAACGCGCTCCATATTTGGAATAGGAATTTATTTATGGACAAAATGTTGAACTAAAAACCCCAGGATCATGTCAAACCAGTGAATACGAACACTTAAGGTCAGAATGAGGAGCCTGACAGCAGCAGTTACAGAGAGAGGGAACAATTTATCAATATAAAATGAACTGGAGCTAGAGTCCATGGTGCCATATTATGCCCATGCTCACTTCCTGTTTGGAACTCGGTGGTTAGCGGGTTAGCTAAGTCCACATAAACAGTCTGTGGTTACGGAAGGTTGTGTGTTTCTCCGGGAAGATGATGTGTGGTCATTTTCACGGTTTGCTCCAGTGGTTTTTATGTTTTAACCTCAAACCAGAAACAATAGAAATTATATTGTATTATATAATATTGTATTATATTATATTTATATTACGTTTTATATATATTACAATACACACCAAAGGTGCGAAGAGGACCTGCGCGGAAGCTGTCTGTGAAGCTGTGGACTGAAGAGGCCAATGAGAGTTTGAGGGACTGTTTCCAGACCACAGACTGGAACATGTTCAGCAGCTCTTATGGAGATGACATCAATGGCCTGACCCACTGCATCACGGACTACATCAACTTCTGCGTGGAGAGCACTGTGCCAACCCGGAGGGTACGGTGCTTCTCCAACAACCACCCCTGGGTCACCCCTGAGCTCAAAGACCTCCTGAACCAGAAGAAGAGGGCTTTTAACTCAGGGGACAGAGAGGAGCAGAAGAGGGTCCAGCGGGAGCTTCAGTGGAGGATTCGTCGGGCCAAGAAGGATTACGGGAAGAAAATGGAGGAGCAGCTGGCCCAGAACAACGTGCGGGATGTGTGGAGAGGTCTGAAGAACATCTCAGGATTTGGTCAGAACACCAGAGGGACATCTGATGGAGATCAGCGCTGGGCGGATGAACTGAACGTTTATTTCAACCGTTTTGATTGTCCCCCCATCCCCTCTGCCTCTTTCTCGGATCCCCCCTCTCCACACACCCCCAGGCCACTGGACACACCCCCCCTTCCCGGACCGACTGCACCCACCCCCCGCCCCCCACCACCCACGTCTCCAGCTCACTTCACACCGACTGTTCCCAGCACCAGCCCCTCTCTGCCCCCCACCCCCGGCAGTCCACCCCAGTCCCCCCCTTACTCCTCCGTCTACATCACACCGGATCAGGTGAGGAGAGAGCTGAGGCGGCTGAAACAGAGGAAATCTGCAGGACCAGATGGCATCTGCCCCAGGCTGCTGAGGACCTGCGCGGACCAGCTCTGTGAGGTTCTCTGCTACATCTACAACCTGAGCCTCAGCCTGGAGAAGGTCCCTGTCCTGTGGAAGACCTCCTGTGTGGTACCAGTTCCAAAAACAACACATGCCAGGGAACCGACCCACTTCAGACCAGTCGCCTTGACCTCTCACCTCATGAAGACCATGGAGAGGCTGATCCTCAGCTACCTCTGCTCCGTGGTGAGCTCCACTCTGGACCCGCTGCAGTTTGCCTACAAGCCCAACATTGGAGTAGAGGACGCCGTCATCTACCTGCTGCAGCGGGCGCTCACCCACCTGGAGACTGCCGGGAGCGCTGTGAGAGTCATGTTCTTTGACTTCTCCAGCGCCTTCAACACCATCAGGCCGGCACTGCTGCGGGGGAAGCTGGAGGACGCCGGAGTGAACGGACATCTCGCCGCCTGGACCATCGACTACCTCACTGACCGGCCGCAGTATGTGAGGCTGCGCGGCTGTGAGTCAGAGGTGGTTGTCTGCAGCACTGGGGCCCCACAGGGAACTGTCCTTTCACCCTTCCTCTTCTCTATCTACACCTCGGACTTCACCTACAACACGGACACCTGCCATCTCCAGAAGTTCTCTGACGATTCGGCCCTTGTGGGCTGTGTGTCTGAGGGGAATGAGCTGGAGTACCGATCGGTCATCAGGGACTTTGTGGACTGGTGTGAGCACAACCACCTGTGCCTTAACACCAGTAAGACCAAGGAGATGGTGATCGACTTCGGGAGAAGGACACTACTTCCCTCACCGGTGAACATCCAGGGACAGGACATAGAGACAGTGGACAGTTTTAAGTACCTGGGTGTTCACCTCAACAATAAACTGAACTGGTCCCACAACACTGACGCCCTGTACAAGAAGAGCCAAAGTCGCCTCCACCTTCTGATGAGACTGAGTTCTTTTGGAGTGTGCAGGCCCCTGCTCAAGACTTTTTATGACTCTGTGGTGGCCTCTGCTCTCCTCTATGCTGTTGTCTGCTGGGCCCCGAGCAGTACAGAGCGGGACAGGAAAAGACTGAACAAACTCGTCAGGAGGGCCAGCTCTGTCCTGGGCTGTCCTCTGGAGTCTGTGGAGGAGGTGGGTGAGAGGAGGGTGCTGGCCAAACTCACATCCATCATGGCCGACACCTCTCACCCTCTGCACCGGACTGTAGAGGAACTGAGCAGCACCTTCAGCGGCCGACTGAGGCACCCTCAGTGTAAGAAGGAACGCTACCGCAGGTCCTTCATCCCCACTGCTGTCAGACTGTACAACTCCACTGTGTAACACATGCAATAACCTGTGCAATAACCTGTGCAATAACCTGTGCAATAGCCTGTGCAATAACCTGTGCAATAGCCTGTGCAATAACCTGTGCAATAACCTGTGCAATAACCTGTGCAATAACCTGTGCAATAACCTGTGCAATAACCTGTAACCATGTCACCTCAGTAACCGCCTCCACTGTCCTCAGATTATATATTTATATATTTGTATATTTGTATTCTTTTACATATATATATATTATATAAGATATATGTTTTATTATATATTTACATTTCTTTCACTCCCTGTACATAAGAGCTACCTGATGTTGTAAATATGTTAATATTTATTGTGATTTTATTTTTTATTTACTTATTGTTCTGAGTGTTTTGCACAATTTTTCACAACTTTTTGCACTATACTGTCCCCTGACTGTGAGCTTCTGTCACGAGTGAATTTCTCCTCTGTGAGATCAATAAAGTCTTATCTTATCTTATCTTACATTCAGTATATATTGACAGCTGTGTGGTTCATGCTCAAAAACATAGAAACCTTTGGATATTAATTTTGGAGTGTACTGAAAACGTTGAGGATTGTTGTGATTGCGCTCGGACCAGTACAAATGGACGAGTGACCTGCTCTTGAATATTTCTGTTGAAATCGTCAGACTGTAGAAGCGCTGATACGGCTGCCCGGTTAGCCCGCTGCCTAACTGTCTCTAAATATCATGACAACAAAAGCAATGTTCTTTGGAAACCATGAAATAAATCCACAAACGCAAATTAAAATTGATAATGTAACCGTAGAAAGAGTACTTGACCACACATTTCTTGGTGTAACTCTTGATCACAAACTTTGTTGGAAACCCCACACTGATAAAATTAAATCCAAAATTACAAAAGTTATAGCTTGAACAAATCTAAATTGATCCTAAATAAGAAAGCCTTGTATACAATCTACAGTACTCTTATCTTCCTCCATTTAAGTTACTGTGTTGAGGTCTGAGGAAATTCTTATAAAAGTAACACACACTTATTGTTTAAATTACAAAAACAACAATACAAATAGCTCACTTAGTCGGATATAGAGAACATACGAATGCACTTTATTGCCAATTAAAGATACGGAAATTTGGGGACCTGGTAAAATTTAAAACATGCCAAATCTTATTGAAAGCGAAACTCAACCTGCTCCCAGAAAACATTCAAAAACTGTTTTTGCACAAATGAATTCAAATACAACCTGAGAGGTCAAAATGAATTTTAAAAAACAATTTTCTGGAACCACTCTCAAAAGCAGGTGTCTTACCAGACATGGAGCAGACTTATGGAACAGTTTGGACGACCATATCAAAGCTGGTACTTGGTGCATTTCAGAAATACCTAGAAGACGAGATATATTGTCTTCACAAGTCAAACCACGACTATTAACTAAACACATGGTTTTCTTTATCATTACCTTTTATTTTGATACGATCATAAATGATACATTTTGTGCGTGTATGTATGTGTTTATGCATATGTATATGTGTGTATATACATACAGTATGTATTTATATTGAATATATGTACGTGATATTTTAGATGTGTATATATATTTTAAAAAATGTGTTCGTCACCTTCCACGGTGGTTGGTCTCTCTCACCCTCATCAGCTCGGGCCCCCTACCAGAGGCCTGGGAGCTTGAGAGTTCTTCGCAGTATCTTTGCTCTTCCAGTACTGCACTTTTCTGGACTGAGATGTCTGATGTTTCTCCTGGATCTGCTGTAACCTCCTCCAGTTTGGGGGTTACAGCCCCGAGTGCTCCGATCACCACTGATGCCTTCACCTTCCAGGTCTTCTCCAGCTCTTCCTTGAGCCCCTGGTATTTTTCTAGTTTCTCATGTTCCTTTTTCCGGATATTACCATCGCTTGGTATTGCAATGTCCACCACCACGGCTTTGTTCTGTTGCTTATCCAACACCACTATGTCTGGTTGGTTCGTCATCACCATTCTGTCAGTCTGTATCTGGAAGTCCCACAGGATCTTGGTTTGATGTGGCAGATGTTTCTGTACACTATGCCCGCCACTTGGTTATGTCGCTCCATGTGATGCTTTCCCTGCAGCATCTTACACCCTGCAGTTATGTGCTGAACTGTCTCAGGGGCCCCTGTGCTGGACTGTCTCAGGAGCCTCTTTGCACAACCTACACCTTAGGTCTTGTCTGGTGTGGTAGATCTGGGCCTCTATTGCTCGGGTGCTCAAGGCCTGCTCCTGTGCAGCCAGGATGAGGGCCTCTGTGCTGTCCTTCAGACCAGCCCTCTCCAGCCATTGGTAGGATTTCTTGATATCAGCCACTTCAGTTATGTTTCGGTGGTATGCCCCATGTAGGGGCTTGTCCTGCCATGATGGTCCCTCCAGCACCTCTTCCTCTGACCTCCACTGTCTGAGGCATTCCCTGAGCACATCATCTGTTGGGGCCTTATCCTTGATGTACTTATTTGACTGTTTCATCCTGGACAGTGGTTCCCACACACACTAGTCCTCGGCCTCCTTCCTTCCGGCTCGCATACAGTCTCAGGGATTTGGGATGGAACCCTCCATGCATGGTCAGGAACTTTCGTGTCTTAACATCTGTAGTCTGTATCTCCTCCTTTGGCCAGCTTATGATTCCTGCAGGGTATCTGATCACTGGCAGGGCGTAGCTGTTTATTGCCTGTGCCTTATTCTTGCCATTGAGCTGGCTTCTTAGGACTTGCCTTACTCGTTGCAGGTATTTGGCCATAGCCGCTTTCCTTGTTGCCTCTTCAAGGTTGCCATTTGCTTGTGGGATATCAAGGTACTTGTAACTGTCCTCAATGTCTGCTATTGTTCCCTCTGGGAGTGAGACCCCCTCTGTGTGGACTACCTTCCCTCTCTTTGTCACCATCCTACTACATTTCTCGAGCCCGAATGGCATTCCAATATCTGTGCTGTAGATCCTGGTGGTGTGGATCAGTGAGTCGATGTCCCGCTCACTCTTAGCATACAGCTTGATGTCATCCATGTAGAGGAGGTGGCTGATGGTGGCCCCGTTTCTGAGTCAGTATCCATAGCCAGTGCGGTCAATGATTTGGCTGAGGGGGTTCAGACCTATGCAGAACAGCAGTGGGGACAGTGCATCTCCTTGGTATATGCCACATTTGATGGACATTTGTGAGAGTGGCTTGCCATTGGTTTCAAGGGTGGTTTTCCACAACCGCATCCAGTTTGCAATGAACGCCCTTAGAGTCCGATTGATATTATACCACTCCAAGCACTCAGTGATCCATGTGTGTGGCATTGAGTCATAGGCTTTCTTGTAATCAATCCAGGCAGTGCACAGGTTGGTCTGATGGGTTCTGCTGTCAGGGGCGACTGTTCGGTCAACCAGGAGTTGGTGTTTGGCTCCTCTGGTGTTTTTGCCAATGCCCTTCTGTGCTGTGCTCATGTATTGATCCATGTGCCCACTTATCTTAGCCACGATGATGCCTGACATGAGCTTCCATGTTGTGGAGAGACAGGTTATTGGCCGATAGTTGGATGGGACTGTACCCTTTGAGGGATCCTTCAGGATCAGGATCGTACGCCCTTGGGTTAGCCATTCAGGGTGAGTCCCATCCCTTAGCAGCTGGTTCATTTGTGCTGTGTGTGTCTATATATATATATATATAGACACACACACTATATTGCCTCTCCCCTGCCTTGGCTCACAGATGAACTTTAGTCACATCCCGTTCTTAATCCATAGGGTTTAATATGACGTCGGTCCTTTGCAGCTGTAACAGCTTCAACTCTTCTGGGAAGGTCCACAAGGTTTAGGAGTGTGTTTATGGGAATTTTGGACCACTCTTCCAGAAGTGCATTTGTGAGGTCACACACTGATGTTGGACGAGAAGGTCTGGCTCTCAGTCTCCGCTCTAATTCATCCCAAAGGTGTTCTATCGGGTTGAGGTCAGGACTCTGTGCAGGACAGTCAAGTTCATCCACACCAAACTCTCTCATCCAGGTCTTTATGGACGTTGCTTTGTGCACTGGTGCACAGTCATGTTGAAGAGGAAGGGGCCGTCTCCAAACTGTTCCCACAAAGTTTGGATCATGGAATTGTCCAAAATCTCTTGGTGCTGAAGCATTCAGAGTTCCTTTCACTGGAACTAAGGGGCCAAGTCCAGCTCCTGAAAAACAACCTCACACCATAATCCCCCCTCCACCAAACTTTACACTTGGCACAATTCAGTCAGACAAGTACTGTTCTCCTGGCAACCACCAACTTGTCCATCAGATTTCCAGATGGAGAAGCACGATTCTTCACTCCAGAGAACGTGTCTCCACTGCTCTAGAGTCCAGTGGCGGCGCTTTACACCACTGCATCCAACGCTTTGCATTGCACTTGGTGATGTTTGTCCTGGATGCAACTGCTCGGCCATGGAAACCCATTCCATGAAGCTCTACACACTGTTCTTGAGCTAATCTGAAGGACACATGAAGTCTGGAGATCTGTAGAGATTGACTCTGCAGAAAATTGGCGACCTCTGTGCACTGCGCCTTCCACTTCGTGGCTGAGTTGCTGTCGTTCCCAGTCACTTCCACTTTGTTATAATCCCACTGACAGTCGACTGTGGAATATTTAGGAGTGAGGAAACTTCCCGACTGGACTTGTTGCACAGGTTCATCCTGTCACAGCACCACGCTGGAATTCACTGAGCTCCTGAGAGCATTCTTTACAAATGTTTATAGAAACAGTCTGCAGGTCCAGGGGTTTGATTTTATTCACCTGTGACCATGGAAGTGACTGGAACACCTGAGTTTGATTATTTGGATGGTATAACGTGTATTTACCTTGTTGACATGTTTCGGCTGTTAGCTGCGAGCATCTTCAGAACTGTCACTGGTGTTGGTGGTGACGTGTCGTATATCAGCTGTTGTTACTTCCTGTGGGCGTGGTCAGCTGTTGTTACTTCCTGTAGGCGTGGTCAGCTGTTGTTACTTCCTGTGGGCGTGGTCAGCTGTTGTTACTTCCTGTGGGCGTGGTCAGCCTGATGGACCTGGCAGGTCGCTCAGACTGACCACGCCTCCCGTCGCCTGGTGGTCTCTGGAGGAGGGTGTCCCAGGTGTGTGAAAGGAGGAACGCTCCATCATCTCGGTTAATGCTGTCCGTGCCTCGTTTCCTGATTTCAATGGCCTCCCTGATCCAGCGTTTGAACTTGTTGTTTTCCGATCCGATGACCTGTGCCCCGTCCCAATCCATAATGTGGTTATTTCTTTTACAGTGGTCTGATATGGCGGATTTTAGGTTTTCCTGCTCTGCTTTGTCTTTTTGTGTTCTGGAGAGTCTCCTTGATGTTTCCTTTTCAAATTCCTTTTGGTGTTCCTTTTTTCGGATGTGAAAAGCCCGGCCTGTTTCCCCTATGTGTGATTAATGATTTGCATTGGATTTCGTAGATGGCGTTGCATTTTTGTTCTTGTGGGATTTTATCTTTGGAGTGTACTAGCTGTTGGCGGAGTTTTGTGTATGGTTTGACTACAGTGCTTATGTTGTGTTTTTTCATGGCTCTCTGGATGGGTTCAGTTATTCCTCTAATGTATGGTAGTCCGAGGCACGGACAGCATCAACCGTGATGACAGAGTGTTCCTCCTTTCATACACATGGGACACCCTCCTCCAGAGACCACCAGGTGACGGGAAGTGACAACAGCTGACCACGTCTACAGGAAGTGACAACAGCTGACCACGCCTACAGGAAGTGACAACAGCTGACCACGCCTACAGGAAGTAATAACAGCTGGCCACGCCCACAGGAAGTAACAACAGCTGACCACGCCCACAGGAAGTAACAACAGCTGATATACGACACGTCACCACCAACACCGGGGACAATTCTGAAGATGCAGCAGCCGAAACATGTCAACAAGGTAAATACACTTTACTGTATTGTCTTTTAAAAAGAGCCCAAGAAGTTAAAGTACATAAGAAGAACATCTTTGGTTTAATAAAATGTGTGTGTATATGTATACTTACGCATTCCAAAGGTAAAAAAAAAAATAAAAAAATTGTCAACCACCTGTTAATGTAAAAACAGTTGGGGCAGGACACTTTTAAACTTCAAACTACTTCTTTTGAGCACCAGAAATGGTCCCAACATTTGTACAGGTACATATCCTTGTGTTTGTAATGTTCCTTATACAAGCATGTTGCTCAAATAAATAAAAAATAAATGTAATTAAATATATTATATTGTATTATATTCAACAGCATGTTATGTTTTAATTTAAAGAAATCAATATTTACATCCAAATGAAATTAAATATCCACCTTAATTCAATATGGAGATCAAAAGTGACTAAACTCTGATGAAATAATCCTCTGCTCTGTCCACATGTCGTTTCCTCGTCACAAACACCTGGAGTTGTGTTTTGTTTCATTCACATGTTTAACACAAACCTGCAGATTTAACACGAGTTCTTCTCTCAAACTGAAAACACTCTGTTCCACCTTGTGATGTCATCATGTGGTGATACAGGAAGTGCTCCACTGTGTTTTTAAACTCCACACACCTTCACTAGAATCATTTGGATCATTTCAGTCCTGGAATTGCCGATCTCGACTGAACTAAAGGTAAAAGGAGCTGTTCACTTGAAAACTACCACTTGATGACATCACAAGGTGGAACAGAGCATTTGGAGCTTTGGAGATGTAGACAGACTAATAATAAAGAGTTCCTCAAACATGTGAATGAAACAAACACAACTCCAGCTCAGTTTGTGACAAGGAACATCAGAACATGACTTGAAGCTCACAGTCAGTCTGTGTGATATTGGATCTTAAACATATTTATCTGTACTTTTGTCAGCTCTGGTCCTCTTTCTGCACATTCTGCTCAAACATCTGCTTTGGGTTCAGTCTGTTTTGGATTTGCTTGTAGAGAACAGCGCCCCCCACAGGACTCTGAGTGTCTTTGTGCAGACATACAGACTCAGAGCAGCTAACGCTAGCAGGAACGCGGCTACGTCCAGGCAGTAGTACTGGAGCTTGGAGAGTTTGTAGGACTCTGAGACCAGATGTTTGGCTCCTCCGTGTCTCATAACAAACTCGATCCAGAACATGGCTCTGTCCAGAGGTTTGAGTGGCTGGTCTCGGTGCAGAGCTGACAGACGCTTCATGTTCTCTCTGTATTTTGGCTCGTACAGAACCTCCTTCAGAGCCTCCAGGAACACCTCTCTGTTCACCGTGGAAATATCTAACACTTTGGCCACTCCTCGCACCTGCATCCTGAAGAAGTTGTCCTGCTGGTCGAACATGAGCGGCAGCCCCACCAGAGGCACTCCGTGGTGGATGGCCTCTTGGAGACCGTTGGTTCCTCCGTGGGCCACGAAGAGCCGGGTCTGCGGATGGGCGAGGAGGTCCGTCTGCGGGAGCCAGTTCACCAGCAGAGTGTTGTTCCCCAGAGTGGAGGGTCTCCTGCCTTTGTGTCTCCAGAGGATCTTCTGAGGCAGCTGAGCGAACGCCGCTGCCACCTCCTCGCTGATGTCATGGGGCAGCTCAGCCACGAGCGTCCCCAACGTCATAATGATGACACCATGTTCTCCGGCGCTCTGCACAAATGCCTCCAGCTCCGGGGACAGGGCTTTGGGCTCTTTACACTGGAACCCCGACATGTAGACCACGTTGGGCATGGTCGGCCGAGGGAACTCAAAGGTGAAGTCGTTCCTCATGAGCCAGATGTCGGCCGACTGGAGCAGCTCCGTGTAGTGGACCTCAGGCCCGAAGTGTTTGTGCACGAAGGGCTTGTAGTTTGGGTCAGTCACATACCAGATCTGAAAGCGTGTGAAGAAGAACATCAGCATGTTCTGGAGGCGCTGGAGGAAGTTCATGCGGTCAGTGAGTTGGCCCATGGGGATGGGCACATAGGACAGCGGCCAAGGTGCGATGGTGAGGTGCCCCTCCCCCTGCATGGTCCAGCGCACGTTTAGCACCAGCGGCAGCTTTAGCTTGTGTGCTAGCAGCACGCCTCCCCCGATGAACGGGTCCGTCAGCATCAGGTCATAGCGCGCGTCCCTCAGCTCCTGCATTAGCGTCTGGTTCTCAAACACTTTCTCCAACATCGCCACAATCTGACGGTTCATCTCGTAAAACGACTGTACGATCTCCAGCTCCAGAGCCACGAGTGTCCACATGGAGGCGCCCTCGCGTCGCAGACGCATCAACTTGGCAGCAACGGAGCCAAACTGTTTCTCGCTGAAGCCGGCGGAAGCATTTATGGTGATGGAGCGATAGAACGGAGCCTTCGCCTTTATGTACCAGGTGTCCAGGGAGCGGAGCACTGTGACCTCATGACCCCGAGCGTGAAGCTCCTCCAGAAGAACCCTCATGTTCACCCAATGAGATCCGTCCAGAGGAAACACCAGCACCTTACCCCCCAAGACAGGACAGGAGCACAGACAGGTGCAAAGCAGCGGCAGGAGCAGCCGGAGGAGCATCGTGACCCTGAGGAAGACACACACAGGAAGTGTTTTACTATTATAGCCACAGCTGCCCTGGGACAGACTGACGCCTCACACCACAGTCACACTGGGTACTGTGGCTGAAGTGTCTTGCTCAAGGACACAATGGCAGGTGAGACTAGTATCGTAACAGGTGTTTTGGTTGTTGGATGCACAATTCCCTCCTCGAGGTGAGGAGGTGTCTTGCCCAATGACACAAAGGTACGGCGGTCACAATCGTGTCCGTTATTGATTTAAAGATTCGGTTTAAACTGTAACTTGGTCTCACTCCTGTGGACTCTGGGTGAACTCTGCTGACCTGGACTATAGCGCCCCCTGTGGACTGAGAGTGAACTGTAAACTCTGGTGACCCTGGACTAGGACTAAACCAGGAGTAGACCAGGACCAGGATTAAACCAGGACTAAACCAAGAACAGGACTGAAGCAGGAACAGGACTAAACCAGGACTGACCCAGGACCATAACCTGGTTTAAAAATGTTCTTTGCATTTTTCAGACAGAATATGTAAAATCTTCTTCAAACCTCAAAAAATGTCAGATTTTTGCTCCAGAACTTCCAAACATTTCCTGGAAACCGCAGTAAACAAACGAGTCTGGTCCACAAACCCTCTGGAGGTTCTGAAAATCCACATCTGGAAGCACTGGACTGGAACCAACCCAGTTACACAACATCTGCAAAGAGTCCTCAAAAAGAAACTGAACCAGGACTGAGCCGGTCTATAAACCAGGATTAAACCACATCTTTATAGGAATTAAACAAGGACTAAACCAGGTCTAAACTAGGACTTAATTAAGCAATAATTATACCTATTAAACAAACCTGCTCTGAAGTACTTACAGTGCGCTGTCTGCAAAGTGAGTGAGGGAGAGGAGGACTGAACCAGGACTGAACCAGGACTGAACCAGGACTAAATAAAGGGATAGAAGAAAGAGGGAGGCAGGTAGAGGGGGAGGGAGTTGTGCGTTCACAGACTTGTGTGTATCTGGTGTGTTTATATAACACTAAACCCTCGTCCTCAGGGAGAGGAACTGATAACGAAGAGCAGGAAATGGACCAAAGGAGAGAGGGAGGGATAGAGGGATAGAGGGAGGGATAGAGGGAGGGATAGAGGGAGGGAGAGCAGTGTCAGTGTTTCAAGCGGTTCACCTCTGATACTGTAAATCAGTGTAAATGCCACTTCACAGGGAGGTCAGAGATTTAAGCCTGATATTGGTTTAAAACACCTCAAACCTGCAGCTGGAGCATCTGGGTCAGGCCTGACCCAGATAAAAACACAAAGGCATGAAGATGTGGTTCACAGTTTTACTTTTTGTTTTTCAATGGTTTACATAAAGTGCGGGTGCAAAAAGTGCAAAGTGCAATATGGAGGCAGGCAAAAGTTTCCTCTCCAGCAGCAGAACCCAGAATGTAGCAATGGCCGTCTTGAACCAGGCGATTCGACAGTGTCGAAGCCCCAAAGCGCATGGGCTTCAAAACACTGTTCTGCTGCTGGAGAGGAAACGATCTCATGACACTGCTGCTTGAATGACTCCGTTTGAGCCCTAACACGCCACACGTTTTACTTATTTTTTATTATATACAAACCTGTCGTACTTGTTGCTGTGTGCAGATGTTCTGTTTTGTTATGTTTTGTCATGTTTATTGTCATGTCTATAAGATGTTAAATGTGGGCCTAGGGGGCGCTGCAATTTCAAATCCTGTGTGCAACCTGTACATATGGTTTTTGACAATAAAGCTGAACTTTGAACTTTGAACTTTGAAAACACGATTCGAGACCCCTACGTCACATGACTAGTGTTTCATGAACCCTTGTTGTTCCGCAAGTGTTTCACCAGGGGGCGACTGTCAAAACTGGGTTTGATTGACAGAACCATTGAACTGTGCACCTTTCTCAACCGAACTCCCTCTAAGTTTAAAAGAGGTTTTAGCGCTTCTGTCCCTTGTGGATTTTGTGAGAGGAGAGACACAACTGCGATTTTTAATGAACAAAAAGGCTGTAATACAATTCATGGCCGTTGTTTACAGACATTGCACATAAATACGAAAAGTCACATTTACACATACAATCAAACATTAAAATGATGTACAAATCGGGACTTTCGGTGCAGCCTATGGAGTACACAGTCGCTCGGGAAACCTCTCTCCCACCTTAACCTTGAACATTCCCAAAACTCGATAAATCAACATTGAAATCGTGCTGGATAACTGAATGGGATCTTATTCACATACGGCCACGATGAAAAGCTAAAATGCCGAAAGCTCAGCAAGACAAGAACTGCTAAAGCCACCGCTAGCTCACAACCGGAACATGCTAGCGCTAACAACAACCTTACGGCTAACAAGGACTCTGAGGTACTTAAGGCAATAATAGAGCTAAAAGTTGAACTCAAGGAGGACAATAAACAAAGTATGGACAAACTGAGCAGGGAAATAAATGCTAAGTTGGAAGCACTGGGCGAGGAAATTAACGGCAAGCTGGACAACGCAGTGAATAAAATTCAAAACCTGGCAGAGCGAATGGACGAAACGGAAACCTGGACAACTCAGATCGAAACCTGGGCATTAGAGGCGACCGCAGCGATGAGTGCATGCCTTGAACAGCAGAGAAAACTACAGCTCAAAGTGACTGATTTGGAATCACGCTCGCGCAGAAACAATATTCGCATTTTCGGGCTACCGGAGGGAGAGGAGGAGAGCTCCGTGCCCCAGTTCATAGAGAGATTTCTGAATGAACAACTGCAACTACCTGAGAACTCCGACTTGAAAATCCAACGTGCCCATCGCACTCTGACAAGCAAGCCTCCACCTGAAGCTCCACCGCGAGCTATCATCGTCAACTTCTTGGAATATTCCACAAAAGAGATTATCCTAAGAGAAGCGTGGAAAAAGAAAATCCAGGTGCGTTCCAAGCCCATCTACTTTGACCACGACTATCCTCTTGAGATAGTCACAAAAAGTAAGGAATACACTGCTATTAAGAGAATACTCAAAGAACGCGGAATTCGTTTCCAAACCCCGTACACAAACATGAGGATCCACTACACGTGGGCACAGGATGTCTACAGCGAGCTGCGGCGACGCAGATTAAAAGTGATGGTGCCAACTCCTGCTGCCAACGAAATCAGCGCAGCGACGCGACTTCAGGAGCTCCTGGAATGGCAACCCGTGGAAAGCCGCAGTCCTGCAGTGGCTCGGAGAGCAAAGGCAAAGTTGCAGGAATTCCAGAGAGACCCAGCCGAGTAGGACTGCACGGCGCATTGAGTATTAATCTTTTAGTTTGCTGGCCTTTTTATTCATTACACCCGTGGGAGAGAAGGTAACCTTTTGTTTATGTTGGACTAATAGGATGAAAGTGCTTATCCAGATGGGCACATCAGCTATCCTTTTTGGGCCCTCTCATTTTGAGAGGTTTTTCCCTGGACCTTCCAGCAGGGTCTTTGTAGGGGAGCAGGTGTCTCCTCTGCGTCTTGGAAGAGAGTTCTGTGTATGTTTTTTTTAATCTGTTCTTGTTCAGATGTTTTTTATTGGAGCCACTGTTTAAGCTGTAGAAACATAAATTACAACACATCATGTGAATGTCAAACGACCTAAAAATCGCTTCTTTAAATGTAAATGGTTTAAGTAGTCCAGTCAAACGAAAAAGGGTATACAGGTTGCCTTACTACAGGAGACGCACATGTCCAAAATTGAGTATGAAAAATTTAAATATTTTGGTTTTTCTAACTCATTTTATAGCTCTTGTAGAAACAGCAGACAGAGAGGAGTAGTTACTCTCATTTCAAACTCTATAAATTTCGAATTACTTTCTAAGGTGGGGGATAAGGATGGCAGGTTTATAATAGTAAAGGGGAAAATAGACAATGCTCTGGTTACTTTTGTTAACGTATATGTTCCCCCTGAAAGTGATAGAAAATTTCTTAAATCATTATTTGACACAATAATTACTACCGGTGAGGGGATTATAATTTGTGGAGGTGACTGGAATACAATTTTAAATTTTTCACTGGACACAACTAGCTGTAAAAGACAAAAAATGCATAAATCCAAAGACTTGAATGCTTTGATAAAAGAATCAGGTTTGTGTGACATATGGAGAGCACTACACCCTAAAGAAAAAGATTTTACTCACTACTCCCTTACCCATAAAGTTCATTCCAGGCTTGACTTATTTTTATTAAATAACGTGGATAGACATAGGGTCAAACAATGTTCAATTGGAACATCTGATATATCAGACCACAACATTGTATATTTGGCAATGCAGCTGTCTGATATTCCTAGATCAACATTGTGGAGATTGAATTTAAGTATACTAAATAAAGAGAACATTAAACAAGAAATAAGAGGAAATTGCTGAGTGCATTGGAAATAATAACAATGGTCAGGTTAGCCCTACATTAGTCTGGGACACTATTAAGGCTGTAATGAGGGGGAAGCTTATCTCGAGGACAGCTTACTTAAAGAGGGTGAAAAGAGCAGCTTATGATAATCTGGAAAAAGACCTGAGAACTCTAGAACTCAAATTACAACGAAATAATAAAGACAAAACAGTGCATGATCAAATAAAGGCCATTAAAAACAAATTGGATAAAATGACTCAGGAAGAAATAGAAAAGAAATTAAGATTTACCAAACGAACTTTCTATGAATCAGGACCAAAGGCAACAAAAATCTTAGCAAGACGACTTCGTAAACAGGAACTAAAGCATACTGTCCTCGGAATTAGGGACCCTTCCCCTGGTGAACTGACTCAAGATATTATTGAAATTCAAACAATCTTTAAAAACTATTATGAAGAGTTGTACTCAAGCCCTCCTCCAGTACCAGAAAGTGAAATTACCCAATATTTATCCCAACTGAACTTGTCTGCATTAGGAAGAATTCATAATCAAACTTTAACTGCCCCTATCACAAGAAAAGAGTTAGACATTGCTATTGGCCACTTGAAGAACAATAAATCTCCTGGCAGCGATGGGTACACCAATGAATGGTATAAAATCTTTAAAAAAGAACTAGCACCAATTCTCATTGAGTCCTTTAATTGGATTTTAAATAAAGCTGAATTACCGCCGTCTTGGCGAGAGGCAGTGATTTCTCTCATTCATAAAGAGGGCAAGAACAGAGAATACTGTGAATCGTATCGCCCAATTTCGATTTTGAATGTAGATTACAAATTGTTTATCTTTATTATGTCAAAGAGATTGGAGGACTATTTGTCGGAAATGATACATGAGGACCAAACAGGTTTTATCAAAGGTCGGCAAACACACGATAGTATCAGACGGACCCTGCATATTATAGAAGAGGCAAAAAGGCAGAAACTGAGTATGGCTTTGGTAAGCCTCGACGCAGAGAAGGCCTTTGACCGGGTCAGCTGGTCTTTCTTATATAAAGTCTTGGAGCAGCTGGGTTTCAACACTAAATTTATCACCTGTATTCAGACACTATATAGTAAACAGCCAGAATAAAAATCAATGGTCATCTAACCTCTAGTTTCCAGCTGTATAGAGGAAATCGCCAGGGTTGTGGACTAAGTCCCTCTCTGTTCGCTTTGTTTATAGAGCCCCTAGCCCAAGCAGTTCGGCAAAATGAGGAACTCCAAGGTATTGTCATAAGCAATACTAAACATATAATTGCCCTGTTTGCTGATGATATTATTACGTACCTTCAAAATCCAGATGAGACATTTCCCAGACTGATGTCAGGGCTAAAAGAGTTTGGCCGTCTGTCAGGTTATCATCTAAATATATCTAAAACACAAGTTTTAACTATCAACTATTCACCAAACAACTCAATTAGACAGCTCTATAAACTCAAGTGGGATGCAAAACAGATCAGATATTTAGGAGTCTTTATCTCACAGGATTTTAGCAACTTTTTCACATTAAATTTCAACAGAACAACTGAATCAATCAAAAAAGATATATCCTCTTGGTCATCTTTAACATTGGATTTTAGCTCCAGAATAGAGATAGTGAAATTTAATCTTCTGCCAAGATTTTTATATTTTTTTTATGTCATTGCCAATAAGAATTCCAGACTCACAGTTTCAAGTTTGGGACAAGATAATTCCACGATTCATCTGGGCTGGTGCCAGACCCAGGGTGAAATTTAAAACACTTCAATTAAGTTGAGACCATGGTGGTCTTGCCGTTCCTAATCTGAAAGAATATTATTATGCTGCCCAACTGCGAAATATAGTTTGCTGGTGTTCTCCAGAATTTGAGGCAGGCTGGAAACAGATTGAGATGAACATGGGAAAATTTTTGCCCCAGACACAACTGGGTGAAGAAATGAAAAGGTGTAACAAGAGAAACATTTTTGTAGAGAACACATTCATAATATGGCATGAAGTTATTAGGAAGTATAACTTGCTTAATGCTGTTAAAATTTTGGTATGGCCCTCTTCCTCTTGAAGATTCCAACCAGGCAGGACAGACAGAGTTTTTTCAACATGGAAGGAAAGAGGTTTAACTGCCCTATGTTTGTTTGTAGAGGATAATACCTTTAAATCATTTGAGAAATTGAAAACAGAATATAATTTAGACAACATACATCTGTTTAGATACTTCAGGTACGTCTTTTTATAACTCAGAAATACGTCCAGATAAGTCCACTATTAATAATGACTTTGTAAAAGTATTCACAGAAGCTTATAAATTCTTACCTGGTAAAATTGTGTCTAAGCTATATCAAGGACTGAAGAAACAAAGCTGTAATAACACCTTTTATGTAAAGGCTAAATGGGAAGGGGAGCTGAATATTGTCCTGACAGAGAGTGATTGGCTGGTAATCTGTAACACAAAAAACATCAACAAATTCAAAGATGTGGAGGGAATTCGGGTGGAAGAGCCTTATTAGATTTTTCATCACCCCTCAAATTACATCAAAGGTTCAGGGGCACGATTTTGAATGTTGGAGACAGTGTGGGGAGATGAACGCCAATCACTCTCATGTCTTTTGGTTTTGCCCCAAATTAAGGCCATTTTGGGACAAAGTATCAAGTAAAACTGATAAAATTTTAACATATGCTGTCCCAAAGGACCCAAAGATATTTCTGTTAGGCCTTCTGCCTGGAGAAGGACTTCACAAAGAAGTTTGTCAATTGCAGCAAAAAAAGCAATAACAAGGAACTGGCTCAAGAGCAACCCCCCTGGTGAGGATCAATGGCTGGACGTTATAGAGGAAATTTATACAATGGAGAAAATGACTTTCTATTTACGACTCGAAGGACATGTTTTTATGAAGTGCTGGACCAAATGGACAAAATTCAAACATAAGATTGCATAACTCTTTTTTTTTCTGAATGTAAGACACAGCTGAACGGTGCTCCAGTATTTTGGTTGTGTGTGTTTGATCATAAACAAATAAATAAAAAGTTAAAAAAAAAAAAAAAAAAAAAAAAAAAAAAAAAAAAAAACAAGTTAAGGAGGCCGTCTCAGATGTTCTCAGTCTGGAGTTAAACTCCTTCAGTGATATAAACAGGTTAACCCTGGGATGGCCGTTTCAAAACATGAAACACTCTGGATGTTGTAGTTCTAACATACTGCCACTAGATGTCACTGTGGAGAATTTCGGTCTGTGTTTCGGTGCTCCGGCACAATCGCTTCAACTGCTTCGGTGTTTCATGAAGCCTCACTTTGCCCATCCCCAGAATGATGAGTGGATGAGCCTTTTGTCTGCGCTGTCTGATTGGGTAAAACTACAGTGGCTAAAACCGTGATGGTAAAAATTAACATTAGCTTAAAATATTGCCCCAGCACTCCATAAAACAAACCCAAAACCAAATAACTATTAAAACCCCAACTCTATACATCAAAAACCATAAAACCATAAAACCATAAATCAAGTAAACTTTAAAACCCATAAACCAATAAAACACCTGTCCCACTGCCCCTGTACAACATAACAACACTGGGTCCAGCCCGGAACCTTAAAGGGGGAGCTTTTTTCCAGGGGGACCCTTTTAGAACATGGACGGGAGAAAAGGAGGTTAAACACAAAGCAAAACACCACCATTCATTAAAACACACATAATAATAATAATAATAATAATAATACATTTTATTTATATAGCGCTTTTCAAGACACTCAAAGACGCTTCACACTTCATAAAAGAATAAAATATCACAAAATTTACAACATAAAATCAATCATTAAAAGCAATTTTGAACAGGTGAGTTTTGAGTTCTTTTTTGAAGGTGGGGAGGTCAGAGCAGTCACGGAGGGGTTTGGGCAGTGAGTTCCAGAGGGTGGGGGCAGCGATGGAGAAGGCTCTGTCTCCCCAGGTTCAGAGCTTGGTCCTACAGGGCAGGGACAGGAGGTTAGAGCTGGAGGAGCGGCGGGAGCGAGATGGAGTGTGGTGGTGGAGCAGGTCTGTGAGGTAAGGAGGGGCCAGGTTGTGGAGTGCTTTGAATGTGATGAGAAGGATTTTGAAGTGGATGCACTGAGGGACGGGGAGCCAGTGGAGCTTGTGGAGGAGAGGGGTGATGTGTTCACGTGAGCGGGTGTGGGTGAGGAGCCGGGCAGCGGAGTTCTGAATGTACTGTAGTCTGTTGAGGGTTTTGGATGGTGTACCATAGAGGATGCTATTGCAGTAGTCGATTCTAGATGTGATAAATGCGTGGATGAGAGTTTCAGCAGCAGAGAAAGTGAGTGATGGGCGGAGACGGGCTATGTTTTTGAGGTGAAAGAATGCAGTCCGGGTTATGTGCTTGACGTGGGGTTCAAATGAAAGAGTGGGGTCGAGGAGCACACCGAGGTTGCGGATGAGTGGGGATGGAGAGAGTGTGGTGTTGTCAAAGTGCAGGGTGAAGTGTTGTGAGGATTTGGTGATGTTGTGTGGACCGATGATGATGAAGTCTGTTTTGTCGCTGTTTAGTTTGAGGAAGTTGTGATTCATCCAGTTTTTGATGTCTGTTAGGCAGTGGGTGAGAGTGGAGTGGATGCTGGGGTTGATGGATGTTGTGGAGATGTAAAGTTGGATGTCGTCAGCGTAGCAGTGAAAGCGGAGACCATGTCGACGAATGATGTTGCCGAGGGGGAGGATGTAGAGAATGAAGAGGAGAGGACCAAGCACCGAACCCTGGGGGACTCCCTGCTGCAAGGGGGCTATGGAGGAAGAGCAATGGTTGGTATGGATGAACACAAACAGACACAGGAGCACCATATTTATTACACTAATCAATTTAAAAGGTTCATTAATAATGTCTCCTTTTC
Organism: Taenioides sp. WSHXM2023; assembly: GCA_029959045.1. Lineage (NCBI taxonomy): Eukaryota > Metazoa > Chordata > Actinopteri > Gobiiformes > Gobiidae > Taenioides > Taenioides sp. WSHXM2023. Next base: position 34,817,538 of record CM057089.1, read on the forward strand.
CTCCAGGTTCAAACTCCTGTATATGCTGACACATGCTCCTCACAAGGCGTCGAATGTCGTCCTGAGGGATCTGGAGCCACTCCTCCTGCAGTGCCTGGATCAGCTGTTGCCTGTTCTGAGGCTGGGGGACCCGATTGGCTACCTGCCTACCAAGTTGATCCCAGAGGTGCACTGGAATGATATCGGTGGCCTTTTTGGTTCTCATATATAGGCTTTCCATGTCACTCCTCAAATTGAACAGATTCATTGTGCTTATTGCTCAACTGGCATGTGGTCGAGCTTTTGTCAAATAATCCCCAGATGTGCAGTGACGCATGACCAAGCAAAAACTCATCAATTGTAATTATGCTCATACATTACGGAAACAAAAAAGCCAAATGGATTATACCTCTGTCTCATATTTACCCAGAAAATACAAACTTGTCCCCTCAAAATTTTTATTGACTGTCAGTATGTTATATATATATATATATATATAACATATATATAACATATATATATATATATATATGTATATATGTGTGTGTGTGTGTGTGTGTATGTGTATATATATATATATATATATATATATATATATATATTTTTTTTATATATTTATTTTTTTATTTTTTTTTGGTGGCATGGTGGCTGAGTGGTTAGCACTCACGCCTCACAGCAAGAAGGTTCTGGTTTCGATCCCCGGGTCGCCCAGGCCTTTCTGTGTGGAGTTTGCATGTTCTCCCCGTGTCTGGGTGGGTTTCCTCCGGGCACTCCGGTTTCCCCCATCAACCCAAAAAACATGCACTATAGGTAAAAATCCTCCAGCTGAGGCCCTGACAAGCCGAGCTATAAGATCATGGAGATGGTCCCCGGGCGCCTGAAAGATCGGCTGCCCACTGCTCCTGAATAAGGACGGGTAATGCAGAGGATCATTTCCCTACAGGGATAAATACAGGATAATAAAAAAAAAAAAAAGGTTATATATGTATTATATGTGTATGTTATATTCACAATGGGGCTGATTTAAATCTGATTTTGTGAGTTTTACAGAACTTCATAAAGATCTTGTTCCATTTTGTAGACGAGTTCAGACTGAACCATGTGACCCCAGCTGACCTCTGACCTCACGCTCCAGCTGTATGTACGTGCAACTCGTGTGAGCGCGCTCAGTGGCACCGGTGTGTTCAGGGACCGTGTGTGTGTGTGTGTCTGGGACTGTGGCAGAGTGGTTAACCTGTCTCCTCTTTGTTTAATTAAATGAAACGTCACATTCAGACGTTCAGGTTTATAAACGTGTATTTGGTTTGTAGCAACAAACCGTGTGAACAGGCCAAAGGCAGAGAGGCTTTTACTTCTGTCACTTTTTCAGGACAAAAGGAGCCAGAAATCTGCAAAAACAAATCCCAGTATTAAAGAGGGAGTATTATACTCCTCTGGGGTATTACAGAGGGAGTATTGTGGGCGGAGCCTCGTACAGACTCGTACTGTGGGAGCCTGGGGGACGTAGACTTGTGGGCGGAGCCTCGTACAGACTCGTACTGTGGGAGCCTGGGGACGTAGACTTGTGGGCGGAGCCTCGTACAGACTCGTACTGTGGGAGCCTGGGGGCGTAGACTTGTGGGCGGAGCCTCGTACAGACTCGTACTGTGGGAGCCTAGGAGGCGTAGACTTGTGGGCGGAGCCTCGTACAGACTCGTACTGCTCACTGTAAGGAGGGTTTGAATAGGGCCAGGAGAGATCTCTAGATGACTCAGACATGGAGGACTCTCAGACCTCCTCAGGTTTGTGTTGAGGAACGTCAGAATCTGAGGGAAAGAGAAAAACGGCTTCACACTTCCTCTTTAATGTCGTTTTTCGTCTCAGTTTCACACGTGTTACAGACAAAAGAAACAGATTCACTTTTACATTGATGTTGGGACATTCCAAGTCTGTTTACATTTAAATACAAATATCAGGAAGGGCATCCAGCTTAAATAAGGCAGGTAATAGTTTGGCTGGAGGGTGTGGTGGAAATATCTCAGAGAAAGAACTGATGAATTCAGAGAGAGGAGGAGGAGAGAGGGAGTGGAGAGAGAGGAGGAGAGAGGGAGAGGAGAGAGGGAGAGGAGAGAGGGAGAGGAGAGAGAGGAGGAGAGAGGGAGAGGAGAGAGGGAGAGGAGAGAGGGAGAGGAGAGAGGGAGAGGAGAGAGGGAGAGGAGAGAGAGGAGGAGAGAGAGGAGGAGAGAGGGAGAGGAGAGAGAGGAGGAGAGAGGGAGAGGAGAGGGAGAGGAGAGAGGGAGAGGAGAGAGAGGAGGAGAGAGGGAGAGGAGAGAGGGAGAGGAGAGGGAGTGGAGAGAGAGGAGGAGAGAGGGGGAGGAGAGGGAGTGGAGAGAGAGGAGGAGAGAGGGGGAGGAGAGAGGGAGAGGAGAGAGAGGAGGAGAGAGGGGGAGGAGAGAGGGAGAGGAGAGAGGGAGAGGAGAGAGAGGAGGAGAGAGGGGGAGGAGAGAGGGAGAGGAGAGAGGGAGAGGAGAGAGAGGAGGAGAGAGGGAGAGGAGAGGGAGAGGAGAGGGAGTGGAGAGAGAGGAGGAGAGAGGGGGAGGAGAGAGGGAGAGGAGAGAGGGAGAGGAGAGAGAGGAGGAGAGAGGGAGAGGAGAGAGGGAGAGGAGAGGGAGAGGAGAGAGGGAGAGGAGAGAGAGGAGGAGAGAGGGAGAGGAGAGAGGGAGAGGAGAGGGAGTGGAGAGAGGGAGAGGAGAGAGGGAGAGGAGAGAGGGAGAGGAGAGGGAGAGGAGAGAGAGGAGGAGAGAGGGAGAGGAGAGGGAGTGGAGAGAGGGAGAGGAGAGAGGGAGAGGAGAGAGAGGAGGAGAGAGAGGAGGAGAGAGGGAGAGGAGAGAGAGGAGGAGAGAGGGAGAGGAGAGAGAGGAGGAGAGAGGGAGAGGAGAGAGAGGAGGAGAGAGGGAGAGGAGAGAGCTGAGGTACAGTTTAGCAGCAAATGTACAGGATCAGTGGATCAGTCCGAGGTCATTTCCAATTTTACTTTAAAAAATCCTTCAGGTTTCAGGAGTTGAGCCTCTAAAGTTCTCACATAAAAAGAGAAAGAAAAGAGAGAAAACGAGTAGAAATGATAATTATTACGGCTGTAGTTGTTTAGTCGATTAATCGGTCGGCGGAGTCTTCGAAGGACAGACTCGTACTGTGGGAGCCTGGGGGACGTAGACTTGTGGGCGGAGCCTCGTACAGAGTCGTACTGTGGGAGCCTGGGGACGTAGACTTGTGGGCGGAGCCTCGTACAGAGTCGTACTGTGGGAGCCTGGGGGACGTAGACTTGTGGGCGGAGCCTCGTACAGACTCGTACTGTGGGAGCCTGGGGACGTAGACTTGTGGGCGGAGCCTCGTACAGAGTCGTACTGTGGGAGCCTGGGGGACGTAGACTTGTGGGCGGAGCCTCGTACAGACTCGTACTGTGGGAGCCTGGGGACGTAGACTTGTGGGCGGAGCCTCGTACAGAGTCGTACTGTGGGAGCCTGGGGGACGTAGACTTGTGGGCGGAGCCTCGTACAGACTCGTACTGTGGGAGCCTGGGGGGCGTAGACTTGTGGGCGGAGCCTCGTACAGACTCGTACTGTGGGAGCCTGGGGACGTAGACTTGTGGGCGGAGCCTCGTACAGACTCGTACTGTGGGAGCCTGGGGGACGTAGACTTGTGGGCGGAGCCTCGTACAGACTCGTACTGTGGGAGCCTAGGGGGCGTAGACTTGTGGGCGGAGCCTCGTACAGACTCGTACTGTGGGAGCCTGGGGGACGTAGACTTGTGGGCGGAGCCTCGTACAGACTCGTACTGTGGGAGCCTAGGGGGCGTAGACTTGTGGGCGGAGCCTCGTACAGGCTAAGAAGGGTTCCGGGACAGATTGCTAGATGACTCAAACATGCATAGATGACTTCAAAACAGGTTTTTGATGAAGGAACAGAGTTTGAACAGGGGAGAAAGCTCAAAGAAAATCGATTTTGCAGAATCCCCCCTCTTTAAAAATGTAAAAAATATAAAATAAAAGATGTCAAAATAAGCACTGACTCAGAGGAGAGAGTGAGGCTACAATCCGACATTAAAAATACTTAAAAACAGGGAAACTTTGCTCCTCCGCTCAAACATGTGTCTTACGTGCTTCGATCAGGGTCTCCCACCAGCAGCTCTCCACCGGCGGCTCTCCACCGGCGGCTCTCCACCTCCTTCCAAAACGACTTCTGAATTATAAATATTGTGCTGAAAAAGTCCAGTTTGATTAAACCACTTTATCTTTGTAAATGGAGAATTTTGAATTTTGATACTTAATTTTGTAAACTAATAAATGGATGTTTTATACAGATCCAAGTGTTTCCCCTATAGGGCTCTAGGACACTAGGGCTCTAGGACACTAGGGCTCTAGGACACTAGGACTCTAGGGTTCTAGGGCTCTAGGACACTAGGGCTCTAGGACACTAGGGCTCTAGGACACTAGGGCTCTAGGGTTCTAGGGCTCTAGGACACTAGGGCTCTAGGACACTAGGGCTGTAGGACACTAGGACTCTAGGGTTCTAGGGCTCTAGGACACTAGGGCTCTAGGACTCTAGGACTCTAGGACTCTAGGGCTCACTGTGGCTCAGCAGCTCCCTGATATTTTGGTTTGGTAAAAGAAGCTCACGGGAGGAAAAAGGAGACGCCTGTGTGTGTGTGTCTGTGTTTGTGTGTGTTTGTGCGTGAGCAGAGGAGTTTGTTTCTCTGAGCTGATTCTGAGGCAGTGACACGACCACAGCAAAGGCATCGTAAAAACACTCGCAGTGGTGCTGCCCCAGGGTCAGTGAAGGCATCAGGCAGAACTACAGGGGGCGCTGTGGTCCCAGGGTCAGTGAAGGCATCAGGCAGAACTACAGGGGGCGCTGTGGTCCCAGGGTCAGTGAAGGCATCAGGCAGAACTACAAGGGGCGCTGTGGTCCCAGGGTCAGTGAAGGCATCAGGAGAGTCTGTAGTTCCACAGTGTAACTGTAGGAGGCGCTTTGAAGTTATACACTGTTTCCGAGGGTTTAAAAATATGAAACTTTTGACAGAAAAAGTGACGTGTGTCCGTAAGAGTCTGTGTTTCTGTGGGTTTAGCTCCAGGGGGCGCTGTAGTTCTCTTTAAGAGTCTGTGTTTCTGTGGGTCAGGCTGTAGGGGGCGCTGTCCCTCTCAAAGTGACCTGCAGGTGGCGCTGTTTCTATTTATGAAATCGGTGGAAATACAGAGTGGAGTCTTCGAAGAGCGGATTCTTCACCTCCATCTCCCCGGTCTGAGAGAGAGAGAGACAAAACAAGTCAGATGCCCTTCCAGCCTCCCTGTACCTCCCTCCCCGTGTCTCAGATGCCCTCCCCGTGTCTCAGATGCCCTCAGTGTGACTCACCGGAGCGAGTCCCGGACACTCGTAGACGGTGAAGTCTCCGCCGTCGTTCTCGTCGTCTGAGGAGGCTCCAGAGTCGGGTGCTTTGGGACTCTCACTGTGTCTGTGTGAACAGCAGGAAAAGCTCTTGGTGCATTTTGTGTCTCCATGGTAACTGCAGAACATTCCACCATACACATACATGCAGAACCCCCCCAGCCTGATGTCACTGCAAAGTATCAATAATAAAGGTGTGTTTATGTTACTGTGTTCGTTTTTCAGACCTGGATTAAAGAGGAAATCGAAATACGGAAACGTGGCCACAGGACGATAAACCGGGACGAGGGGCTTTTTTACTCTCACACACCTGAGACTGTCCTGAGGAAGTGGGACTGCAGGTGGCGCTGTCGTCCTTCCTCCACTGGTAGGAAAACAGCGCCAAAACCTGTTTAAATGAGCTGAGGACACGTCACAGAAACATCTCTGTGAGTGACCGTGAGGGAGCAGTCGATCATCTCAGGTCTGAAAACAAACTCTTGGTCTGAAAAAAAGAACCCGGTAACATAAATTATCGGAAGACCAAATGAACCTTGTTGGCCCAACAAAGGTGTGTGTACTTTAAAAACACAGAGGAGCCTGCAGACGTCTGGGACACTCACTTTTGGATGGAGAGCATCTGCTGCCTCTGGTGCTGGTAGTGGAACATCTGAGCGCTCTGCACCAAACACCTGTCCCCAGGCTGAAGGACACACAGAGGACGGAATAGATTAAACCAGCCCCTATATCTGACCCCTGACCTCTGACCTCTGACCTCTGACCCCTGTGAATCCTTCTATTCTGTGACATTTTAAATCTTAATCTTGATCTAAAACAACTTCAGAAACATGAGCTCAGACTAAACCAGGACTAAACCAGGACTAAACCAGGACTAGACCAGGACTAAACCAGGACTAAACCAGGACTAAACCAGGACTAAACCAGGACTAGACCAGGACTAGACCAGGACTAGACCAGGACTAAACCAGGACTAGACCAGGACTAGACCAGGACTAGACCAGGACTAGACCAGGCTATGGGCACATCACACTAGAGCAGAGCGTTTTTTAACATTTGGGCCAAAATGGGAGATCGACAAAATGGCGTTTTGAAAATAAGCGATTAAAGATTCTCAAATATGAATCAGTCCAAATCCAACTTCAGAAGAAATGACTAGAACATGGAGAAACATCTGAGGAGAACAGTTTGGAGAAACATCTGAGGAGAACAGTTTGGAGAAACATCTGAGGAGAACAGTTTGGAGAAACATCTCTGATTTAACAGGAGTTACATGTAAACGAATATGACAAACTCTTCCGTGTTTAGTCACAGGATCTGGGTTAAAACTGTTGAGAACTCACCAGGGGGTTGAAGGTGTTTGGCCTCATGAGTCCATAAGGAGGACAGTCCACCTTCTGAGACAGACACACTCCCCTCTGTAACCTGCAGGGGGAGCAACGGAGCAGAAGAGAGGGTCAGAGGAGCAGAGGAGCAGAGGAGCAGAGGTCAGAGGTCAGAGAAGCAGAGGAGCAGAGGTCAGAGGAGCAGAGGGTCAGAGGAGCAGAGGGTCAGAGGTCAGAGGAGCAGAGGTCAGAGGAGCAGAGGTCAGAGGAGCAGAGGGTCAGAGGAGCAGAGGGTCAGAGGTCAGAGGAGCAGAGGGTCAGAGGTCAGAGGAGCAGAGGTCAGAGGAGCAGAGGAGCAGAGGAGCAGAGGGTCAGAGGTCAGAGGAGCAGAGGAGCAGAGGGTCAGAGGAGCAGAGGGTCAGAGGAGCAGAGGGTCAGAGGTCAGAGGAGCAGAGGGTCAGAGGAGCAGAGGGTCAGAGGTCAGAGGAGCAGAGGGTCAGAGGAGCAGAGGGTCAGAGGAGCAAAGGAGCAGAGGGTCAGAGGAGCAGAGGGTCAGGATCAGAGGGTCAGAGGAGCAAAGGGTCAGAGGAGCAGAGGGTCAGAGGAGCAGAGGGTCAGATGATCAGAGGGTCAGAGGAGCAAAGGGTCAGAGGAGCAGAGGGTCAGAGGAGCAGAGGGTCAGAGGAGCAGAGGGTCAGTCAGAGGGTCAGAGGAGCAGAGGGTCAGAGGAGCAAAGGATCAGAGACTCAGAGGAGCAGAGGGTCAGAGGAGCAGAGGGTCAGAGGAGCAGAGGGTCAGAGGAGCAGAGGGTCAGAGGTCAGAGGAGCAGAGGGTCAGAGGAGCAGAGGGTCAGAGGAGCAAAGGAGCAGAGGGTCAGAGGAGCAGAGGGTCAGGATCAGAGGGTCAGAGGGTCAGAGGAGCAAAGGGTCAGAGGAGCAGAGGGTCAGAGGAGCAGAGGGTCAGAGGAGCAAAGGGTCAGAGGAGCAAAGGGTCAGAGGAGCAGAGGGTCAGAGGAGCAGAGGGTCAGAGGAGCAGAGGACCAGAGGAGCAGAGGGTCAGAGAAGCAGAGGGTCAGAGGTCAGAGGAGCAGAGGTCAGAGGAGCAGAGGGTCAGAGCGTCAGAGGAGCTGAGGGTCAGAGGGTCAGAGGGTCAGAGGAGCAGAGGGTCAGAGGAGCAAAGGAGCAGAGGGTCAGAGGAGCAGAGGGTCAGGATCAGAGGGTCAGAGGGTCAGAGGAGCAAAGGGTCAGAGGAGCAGAGGGTCAGAGGAGCAGAGGGTCAGAGGAGCAAAGGGTCAGAGGAGCAGAGGGTCAGAGGAGCAGAGGGTCAGAGGAGCAGAGGGTCAGAGGGTCAGAGGAGCAGAGGGTCAGAGGAGCAGAGGACCAGAGGAGCAGAGGGTCAGAGAAGCAGAGGGTCAGAGGTCAGAGGAGCAGAGGGTCAGAGCGTCAGAGGAGCTGAGGGTCAGAGGGTCAGAGGGTCAGAGGAGCAGAGGGTCAGAGGAGCAAAGGAGCAGAGGGTCAGAGGAGCTGAGGGTCAGAGGATCAGAGGGTCAGAGGACCAGAGGGTCAGAGGAGCAGAGGGTCAGAGGAGCTGAGGGTCAGAGGAGCAGAGGGTCAGAGGAGCAGAGGACCAGAGGGTCAGAGGAGCAGAGGGTCAGAGGAGCAGAGGGTCAGAGGTCAGAGGGTCAGAGGAGCAGAGGGTCAGGATCAGAGGGTCAGAGGGTCAGAGGAGCAGAGGGTCAGAGGAGCAGAGGACCAGAGGAGCAGAGGGTCAGAGAAGCAGAGGGTCAGAGGTCAGAGGAGCAGAGGGTCAGAGGTCAGAGGAGCAGAGGGTCAGAGCGTCAGAGGAGCTGAGGGTCAGAGGATCAGAGGGTCAGAGGAGCAGAGGGTCAGAGGAGCAAAGGAGCAGAGGGTCAGAGGAGCAGAGGACCAGAGGGTCAGAGGAGCTGAGGGTCAGAGGACCAGAGGGTCAGAGGAGCTGAGGGTCAGAGGAGCAGAGGGTCAAAGGAGCAGAGGGTCAGAGGAGCAGAGGACCAGAGGGTCAGAGGGTCAGAGGACCAGAGGGTCAGAGGAGCTGAGGGTCAGAGGAGCAGAGGGTCAAAGGAGCAGAGGGTCAGAGGAGCAGAGGAGCAGAGGGTCAGAGGAGCAGAGGGTCAGAGGAGCAGAGGGTCAGAGGGTCAGAGGACCAGAGGGTCAGAGGAGCAGAGGGTCAGAGGAGCAGAGGGTCAGAGGGTCAGAGGACCAGAGGGTCAGAGG